>JAEQBH010004115.1:600000-980108 GCA_016808115.1 Tetrastigma voinierianum
TAGTCTCATCACATTAATAAAGACTCTAATTAAAATTCCCACCACCGATTTGCCCCTTTCATACTACACTGGAATTCTTGGTAAGCCATTTTCTTCCTTCAAATTTGGGCTCTTTAATTAATTAGGTATGGTAATTCGTGTCTGTGTGTCGTGTTTCGGTCTTGTCAATACAGGTGTTATAATGCATTTGCTAACCCAAAACACGACACTATACAGACATTTGCTAACTTGAAACACAGGCACGACTCGATTAGTAATTGGATAGCACTAGAGAACACATATAACCTGTTTATTAATTTGATCATTTAAATTTATATGAAATACAATTAACCCATCAATATTTAAAACAAATAACATATTAAACAAGTTAATTTAGGTTAAATTTTAATACATAATAATTAAATTTGACAAAAACACGATTATACTTAACCCACCCAGACACGCAAAAAAACATGTCGGGTTCATGGGCCGTGTCAAATTTTGCCAGGTCTATGTAATTTGTTGGTTACACAACCAAAGACACAAGCTATGAATTGAATTAGGAGAATTTTATGGCCCGTCTAATTTCTATTTTTTAAAAACTGTTTTCTCTTCTCAAAAACAACAATAACAAGGAAAGCAAGAACACCCCACATTACCCCTTTTTTTTCTTGTTTTAAAAAACACAACGCACGTAAAAACATTGATTTCAAGGAACAAGAACATCAAAATTATGTTCTTTATGTTTTCGAAAACAGGAACCAAACATGCCCCTAATAATATCGAAACTCTAATTATACTTTCTCTCCTGCTTAATTGTTGTGATTCTGTATTTTTGTAGGAATGCCCGGTATGACTGCTTATGCTGGCTTTTATGAGATCTGCAATCCTAAGAAGGGAGAGTATGTTTATGTTTCATCAGCATCAGGAGCAGTAGGCCAGCTTGTTGGGCAATTTGCAAAGTTGTTAGGTTGCTATGTTGTTGGAAGTGCTGGATCAAAAGAGAAGGTAAAAATACCTTAATTTTGATAGTGTCTATTCATATTGTGGTGGAGCAGAGAAAAGGATTAAAGGCGAAAACATTAAGTGTAGCGACTGGTCAATAATAGATGTCAGCCGGACTAAGAACCTGAACTTTTAAAATGCGTCTACTAGGTTGAGAGAAGCCTATACTTATATAGTATCAAGAAGTTTCCCTTTCCACTGTGGGATGTGACAAACACCCCCCATGTCCTCGTTGTGTTCCATGGGATTACGGGCAAGGTTTTAAATTCCGTTTCGGTAGCCATTTCGGATTGGATATCGAAACGGAATATTTAAATGTTCGGATTGTTAGATTGTATCATTTTAGGGTGCACGGTATATATATATATATATATATATATATATATATATATATATATATATATATATATATATATATATATATATATATATATATATATATATAGAGTATATAACATAATTTATCAAGTAAAAATTATTTTACTAATACATTAATTAAAAATTAAATTATCAAATAAACATAAATATTTTAATACCTTAGCAATTTTAAATCACCAAGTAAATATAATGTTTTAAACATGTTAATCACATAAATCAATAAACAAGTATAAAATATTTAATACAAGAAAATACAAAATAAACAAATAAATTTTTAAAAGCAGAAAATTTATTCCTCTGTCTAAACCATTAGGAAATTTCGACGGATTCCGGCAATTCCGGCCATTCCGGCCGGAACAAAACGGTACATAAGGCGAAATTTTTCATGACATGTTCCGTTCCGGTTTTTGGAACGGACCGGAATATTCCGGCCGTTCCGGCCGGAACGGAACGGAATTTAAAACCTTGATTACGGGGCCATGCAGACGGACCCCCACGTCGAGGTGGGGATCGACTTTGATACCATTTTGTAGCGACCAGGCCCAACTATGTAGATATTGTCGGCAGGGCCTGGGGCCACCACTTTGACTTTAAAGAGCACATATCTTGTGGGTTAAGAGCGGCGCGTAACATATGGTGCCGGGAAGTTTGTAGAATCCCGATGTGGGATGTGACATTAAGGGTGCATCTTGAACAGTGTGAAGAAAAAAAATTACTAAGAAAAACAATTTTCTCTTCGTTTGATTTCACCTTAAAAAATATAGAAAAAAAAATCAAATAAAATAAAATTTTCTCATAATTTTATATATTTTTTAAGTTTCTTAGTGCTTATATAATAGAAATAAACAAATCAAATGATTTTAAACTTAATTTTCATTTTCCTCCAAATTTTCTTTCCTTACACTTTTACTCCATATTTTCTTCTATATTTTCTTTACTCTCCAATTTTTAGTCACGAAAAGTTGAAAACTACTATATATTATATTAATATATAATTCTATTTATGTTTATAATATATGCTTTCAAAAAAAAAAATGTTTATAATATGAAATGTTGACTTTTGATTAAAGTCTTAAGGGAAAAAAAATTATTTCCAACTATAGGGGCATTAATGGTTTTTCATTAGGGATATTAGTGATTTTAAAGGGGAATTTATAGTTGGATAAAAAATTTGAGGGGCATATGCCTCCCCTACTGAATTTTTTTATCTAACTATTATTCACCCCTTAGATTTCTTTTACATGTCTCCCCTTGGTTTTTAATTTTTATCTAAGTATAATATGTCATTAAATTATTATTTTTTATTCTAGTATGATGTGTTTTTTTATCTAAGCACGCTGTGTTGCAAATTTTTATTCTCAAGTTTTTATAATATTAAGGCTCCGTTTGAATCCTAGAAAGTACTAAGAAAAGAAAAAAATATACTACAAAAATAATTTTTTTTTTCATGTTTGGTTTTATCGTGAAAAATAAAATAAAAAAAATCAAATATAGTAAATTTTTTTCTATATTTTATATATTTTAAATTTTTTTAGTCCCTATATAACAGAGACAAACAAATAAAATGTGTTTGATAAACATATATAATTAATTTTTTTTTCCTCTAATTTTTTCCTCTCTATTTTCTTTCTTTAATACTTTCTAGGTTGGTCCATTGAAACTTTTCTCAAAAAAAATTATCATTTCTACAGTTGTTACTATACTAAAAGCTCCATCCACCATACAATTTATTAATATAGAGTTTTTGGTATAATAAATCATATATTTGCTGAAATTTATAGACTTTTATATTTATAATTTATTAAACATATATATTATTTTATTTATTACTAAATTATGCTCCCGTTAACAAAAATTCTGGCTCCACCACTGAAAATAATCATTGGTAACATTCAACCAAGCTTATCTTTTCTGGATCTGTTTTATGTTGATGAAAAATGAAGAAGTTAATCCTAAGTATTGGCTAGTGTTCTTCAAGGATGAAATCTCCAATGTCAATTAGTTGAATTTTTTTTGTCTTTGTTTATCATTTCTTTAACATAGGTAGATTTGTTGAAGAACAAGTTTGGGTTTGATGAAGCATTCAACTACAAAGAAGAGACAGATTTGGTTGCATGTTTGAAAAGGTCAGTATTGTTTTTGAGAAAATTTTGAAATATCAATATCAAACCATCTAAGAAATAGGTTCATACACCTAGGCCTCGATAAAAAAATAATTGATAAAAAGTCCAGATATGATCTTAGTAAACTTCAGACACTACTTTATGTGTTAGGTACGACCTCGTACCTAAGGTTTGCCCATATATGTCATACATTGAAGTACAAAAAAATATGACCACTTCCCTTTTGTTTTCGAGAAAACTGTGTTATAGGATCCCTATGTCATTTTAATTAAAAAATTAGGCCCAAAAAAAGCTGAAACCTAGGCCTAGGTAAAAAATAATTGATAAAGAGTCCAGATACAACGACCTTAGTAGACCTTGGATATTATTACCTTATGTGTTAAGTACAACCTCGTATATACCTAAGGTTTACTCATGTCATACTTGGACTCTGGATCAAATATTTTGGACTCTTAATCAATTATTTTTTATATAAGGGAACTAGACATAGGTTTTAGCTTGTTTAGGGCCAAAATTTTCAAATAAAATGCCATGGGGACCTATAAAGATAGTTTTCCCCTCCTTGGTTTGCTCTTGTCATGTGAAATAGGATAGGGAGAACCAAGTTATAGGGCTCCTATTTCAATTTATTTGAAAATTTGTGAATAAGAGACTTAAAACCAAGTTCGAATATTTTGATTTCAAAAATATTTGATAAAAAATGAAAACTAAATTGATAAAGAGTGTCTCATACTCGAATACTACCTTAGTGAACCTTGGGTACTACAAAGTGCCCATTTTTTAGGTAGTACCCAAGATTCACTAGGTAGTAACCGATTCACTAATGTAGTATTTGCGCATGATGCATTCCTTTATCAAATTAGTTTTCATTATTTATTAAATATCATTTTAAATGAGAAGATCTTGACTTGGTTTTAAATCTTTTATTTACGTCTTTTCAAACAAATTTTAATTTTCGCCAAGTACTTCCCTTCCTTGAAGGCATTGATATCTACTATGACAATGTTTGAAGGAAAATGCTTGACACATAGCTCTTGAACATGAGAGTCAATCTCATGTTTGACATCATCGTGGAAAATATTAAAAAAAAAAAAAATCATATATCATCAAATTTCCTTATATAATAGAGATATACAAATAAAATGAGTTAGAATAAACACATAAATTTAATTTATTAAGTTTAAACCATTTTTTATTCCCCTCATTTTCTTTTATATTTTATTTTCTTAATACTTTCAGGTTCCAAACCAAGTCTTTGTCTTCTCCTTGAGAGTTTTAGACCGAAATACTTTATTTGAAAAAAAAAATTATAAAATTAGTTTAGGCCAAATTAATCACAAGTAGTGCGTAATAATACATTTTGTCATGGGCGGTGACATTTTAAGCATTAATTCCAATTGCCTTTGTCATGGGGCATTGGAATTAAAAACCCGCCAAATCTCCCTTGTCTATGACAACAAAAATTGGACTTGTAATAATTCCAATAATAAAATGGGGGCAAAAATAAAAGACTCAAATGCCGTTGTCTAAGACAACGGCAATTGAAGAAATTTAAAAATTAAATACCGCTATCCAAGACAACGACAATTAAATCAAATTCAAATTCGCTGTTCGTGATTCACGGCATTTATTTGAAGGAAACATTTGTCGAAACAGCGGTATTTGCATGTCAATCCTACATAGCCCCGAACGCATTAGTTTGGGCATTAGTTTAGATGAAAAATTAAATTCGTCATTTTTTTTCCCACAAACACTATTTCGGTGTAAAACTCTCTCCTTGGTTTGCTCTTGCCATGTGACAAATAGAATACCTCAATATGATCCCATCTTTTGTTTTTTTTATATTTTCACCAGGTACTTCCCAGAAGGCATTGACATCTACTACGACAACGTCGGAGGGAAAATGCTTGACGCAGTTCTCCTCAACATGAGAGTCCATGGCCGAATCGCCGCCTGCGGGATGATCTCACAGTACAATCTCGACAAACAAGACGGTGTCTGCAACTTGATTAACATCATCATTAAACAAGTCCGAATGCAGGGATTCGTCGTCATGAGCTACTATCATCTCTACCCGAAGTTTCTGGAGATGATTCTGGTTCAGATGAAGGAAGGGAAGATTGTGTATGTGGAAGACATAGCTGAAGGCCTTGAGAATGCTCCACAGGCTCTTATAGGTCTTTTCTCGGGGAGGAATGTTGGGAAACAGGTGGTTGTAGTTGCTAAGGAATGACATGTATTATCTTCTTATTATTCATAACTCTCCTCTTAAAAAAAAATAATGAGCTAGTTTATAAAATGTTAGGTGGAATATATATATTGAGAGTTTAGCAAGACTGTAATTGTCTTTTTCTTTGTTTTTCCATTCAAAAAATGATTGCTTTTTTATTAAGTGTCTTTTTTCTCGAAAGCATAAAGCTAGAGTTTAGAATTTAGAGTTTAGAGTTATGATTCCTATGAAAGATAAACTTGTCTTTTTAAAGAACCTTCTTGTAGGATGGGTTGTAGAAGCTAAATTACATACTCACCCAAAATAAGAGAAGGTTAGTATTAATATTGTTTCATGAAAAATGTGTTACGAAGGCAAAAAGGAGAAGAAACAAAAGTACAAAGGAAGGAAATGGAGATTAGACTGAGCTTTGTGTAGCCCACAATTTCTTTAAAGCAGAAACGCGCCTTCTTTGAGGTTGCTTTGGGGTTTCGACAATACAATAGTCACTCCAGTGACAACACACACCCTGT
Organism: Tetrastigma voinierianum; assembly: GCA_016808115.1. Taxonomy (NCBI): domain Eukaryota; kingdom Viridiplantae; phylum Streptophyta; class Magnoliopsida; order Vitales; family Vitaceae; genus Tetrastigma; species Tetrastigma voinierianum. The sequence goes on from JAEQBH010004115.1 coordinate 606,228, forward strand.
TTGTATTATGAACTTTCTATCTTTGAAGATTTTTTTTTCTTTTCCCCCAAGAGAATCAAAACTCAGTTTAAATAGACTGAGGGAGGGGCTGATAGTCAAGTCAACGGAAGAAAATTAATAAATACGCATAAATGGAATTTAAGAGACTTTAATTCCATGATACAAAAGTTAAAAAACAAACAAACAAATGTTTCACAATTTTAATTTCATTCAAACTGGTAAAATCCGACAAAATGAACGAGCAATGAATCAAACTAAAATTAATTTTGTTTCAGGAAAAATGAACGGTTATCAATCAACAATATTCACCCAAAATATGAACTTCGACACAATAAATCAAACTAAAAGGCTTGGGTCTCACCAAGACAATTGAGACCACTAAAGTCATTGCGAATAACATGCTGAAAATTGAAACGAAACCGAAAAAGATTCAACTTCGATTCACTAAGAAACTCAAAAAAAAAAAAAAAGAATATATATATATATATATATATATATATATATATCTTTCTATATATATATATATATATACTCCTATATATATTTATTTACATTAAAAATGAATTTTTGGACCCAAATAGTGTTTGAATATTTATTCGGCCCAAAAGGTAGTTGAATAAATTATCGAGGCCCAAGGCGGGAGTAAACCCGAGTCGAAAACGAATCCATGATTGATCGCCATGAAGAGGTTAGTCACATTTTATGGAATTTTTCAATTTGTCAGAAGTGAGTCGACTTAAAATGGGAGACTTTGTACCAGTAAGTAGTTAGACTTTTCTTGACTAAGTCATGACATGGCAGAACATGAGCAATTATTGTTAGTGGATAAATGACTTAGAGAACAAATTGTTGGTGGATAAATGACTTAGAGAATAAGACTCTAGTGGGTACATGAGCAGTAATTGGAGAAGGTGGGTTGCAACAGTTATTCGAGAATGCCTATAAAAGGAAGACTCAACATTAGAGAAAGAGACCAACAAATCAATCATCAACCAATATTCAATAGAGCATTTCAACATTTTCTTATAGTTTCTACAAGTTCATAAGCAATATTTCCAGATTTCTAGCTTATTTTATTTCCAAGTATTTGTTTTCAAAGCTTTCATGCTTCAGCAATTTCATTTGGTCAGTTATGATGAAATTCCCCCTCTTTTCCTTACAAATTTTCTCTTAGCTTTCAATACATTCCAATTTTCAAAGCATTTTCCACTTAGACTCTAGGGAATTGTCAATGGAACTAGGGAATCCATTTTTTTGCTTGGGAAGAAGTTAGATTCAGCATCGTTTCAGTTCGGAAATATCCTGGCACGCCCTCTCATTCACCAATTCCTGTGCTTTTGTATGTTCTTGACCAAAATCCAGCAAAAACATATTTTTGACACGCCCGGTGGGACACATCTTTTTGGAATATCGATACATCTTTTTGGTTTGTATGTTCAATTGTGCATATTCCATGGTGGGACACACAATTTGCTAAAGAATGCCACCAAAGTTGAGGAGTAAGACAACTATAGAGTCTCCGGACTCGGGATCCTATGCTATAGAAGCAACACAGGAAGGAAGAGTTATAGCCTTAGTGGAATAGATAGAGAACCTAATGAATTCTCTAGTGTAACGGTAGAGGAATCCATCCAACAACCTAATTGAACAAGTGGAAGGAAGAGGCGTAGGTAATGTGGACATGCCTATTCTTTTCTCTAATAATTATAATGAATTCCAAGCTTTCATGCAAGAAATAAAGAGTCATCGAGTGGTCATGACTGCCATTATGAAAGAAATGAAGTGCTTTAGAGAGAGGGAGCAAACAAGGCAAGAAGTTACTTCTAAGCATGAAAGACAATTTTCTAATGAACTCAGGGGGCAGTATTCTGATAACCTACGAGAAACTGGTGAATTTCACTGCTTACCTATGCAATCAGAGGTTAGATACCTTCCTCCCCACAAGAGATAGGGAGGTAATCTAGAGAACGTAGCAATGGAAAGACCTAATGCAACTAGAACCACAGCCCCTTAAAGGATTTTTGTTGAAACTAATCCAATTACACAACCTGGAGTATATGAATGAGGCTTTTCTTTCAATGGAGGCCCGGGGGGCATCATGTAGCCACTTGCAAGATTAAATGGAAATTGGGGACAACTAGTACAAGTTCCTCAGTTCCACAACAAGTTCCTCAGGTTCTTCAACAAGTTCCTCAGCAACCTTTTGTGCAATCAGTTGTAGTACTAGATTTAGGGGCAATCAAAGAGGCAATATAAGAATTATATGGGTCAAGCCTCATGCAAATTGGCTGCTCAGATTTCTACAAACCTTATCCAGAGATGATAGATAAGGAAAACCCCTAACCAAGGGGGTATAGGATCCCGAATTTCTCCTTGTTCTCTGGAGAAGATGGTCAATCCACCTTAGAACATGTTGCTAGATTCACTGTGCAATGTGGGGAGTTAGCTAACTATGACAATTTCTATCATTTCAAGCTTAGACCGTTTCCTAACTCTTTGACAAGGGTAGCATTCACTTGGTATACAACATTACCAAGGAACTCCATACAAGGACAACGAGATATGGAAGAGCTAGGTTCCACTTAGTTCTTCGGTGAGCTTTGAAGTGTACATTATCAAATGTCGGAGTGACTCAAAGGGAATTAGGAGACCTCCGATTGTTTATCTCAGTTCAAAGTTTGAGAAACATGTAAGATCCATCTTCAGAGACGAGCATGTGAAAATGGCAAGGTTTGGACATTGAGTTGAGGGAGAAATTCCAAAGGTGTAAATTTAGAGATTTTTATGAACTTTTAACTAAAGATTGTGAGAATGAAAGAGCTGCTCTGATGAAGAAAGTTACCGAAGGAAGAAGTCCATGGGAACCTATTGTCAAGAGGTAAACCAAGAATTAGCAGTGACAGATCTATCTACTACAAGGACATTCACCTATCCTCTTTTAGTAGAAAAGGCACCTGATGTGTGGAAGAAGGCACAAATTGTTGATACACAGGTCTAATATACTTTTGAGGTAGCGAATACTGAGGAAATATTTGATTTCCTAGTGAAAGAAAAATTAATTACCTTCCCTAAAGACCATCGGACCCCTAGCAAGGATGAACTAAGGGGAAAGGCTTACTATAAGTACCATAATTCATGGAACCATACTACTAATGCATGTTGGGATTTCAGAAATGTCATATAAGACAGGATCAACAAAGGGATACTCAAATTCCCTAAAAAAAAAGAGACTATAGTAATCGATGAGGATCCTTTCCCACTACTAGCCTTAGTCAACACTACTAGCTTCAATCTAAGAGAATTGATAGAATCCAATAAGGCGGGAAAACTCTCTCCAAGAAAGGTATGGGTCCCTAAATATTGTCTGGTTCGTGTTGATAGGTTGAAAAAGGAATGGGCGCCGGTTTATGCGGATCCTGTCGGGAGAAATTCAATGAAGGGAATCTGATGGGAGCAGGAGCGGCTATAGCAAATTCTCGAGATCACAAAAGGCAAGACGAATTCCCCATAAGAATTCATTCCTCCGAAAGAAAATGTTGTAGAAAGGCCCACTTCTCCATCGGGTAGGTTCATTTCCCCAAGGGAGAATGATGAAAGTAGGTTTAGAGAATGTTCCTTCAGAAAAAGGGCTTTTTCCTTAAGGAGTAAGTTCACTCCTCTAAATGGTAAGATTGCAGGGAAAGTCAATTCTCTAAGGAAAAAGGCAAGGGAAAGACATGTTTATCCTCTCAGGCCTATGTTTTCAAAAGGTGGACCCATTTCTCCAAGGTACAAAATGATATTCACCACCGGGCAACTTCACTTCTCAAGAGGTAGATTAACCCTCAGAGAGAAAGATTTCCAAGAGCAACTTCACTTCTCTAAGAGATGCGGCAAGGGGAAAGACATGTTCTCGACATGACTGTTTTTTCTAAAGGTAGACCCGAGTTCTCAAGGGAGGGAGGTTGCAGCGAAGGAAAAGCCTGTGAGGTGTATCAGTCCTCCTATGGTTTCTCCTAGTCAAAGGTGGCATGTGGTATAACACAAAAAAATTCCCTAAAGGTTGCCCAGGACCCAAAAGAGGAGGATGCAGGGGCAAAGAGCAATTGATAGAAGGCAACTCATTGATGTACCTATAGAAATCCAAAAGGAAGATGCCATGGAATTAGAGAAAGTGAAAGAATGAATGGTTCCTAGCTTGGAAAAAACAAAGTTTGAGAGGAAAGCTACTAAGGATATGGATTCAATGAAGCGATATGGAATGAAGTGATGGGCGGAGACTTGCAATGATGGGTAGAAATCTAGTTCTTTAAAATTTTCTATTGTTTCTCTAACATTTGCCAAGCTTGTTTTCAAGTCAAAAGGCAGGAAGACCACAAGTAGAGGTAGAGAGGGCTTACCCAACCACAAAGGAGAATCTGGGTTAGGTTGAGTTACCATGGAATCCTCTGAAGAATGCAGACCTCAAAAGGTGATACTTGAGAAAACCTCTGTGGAAATGACGAGGCATATAAAGCCTTTGTGCATAAGAGCCCATCTCAATGGCAGGCCGGTATCCAAGGTATTGATAGATAATGGATCAACGGTAAATGTAATGCCATTGAGAATGAAGCTTTGGGAAGGAGCGTTAATGATCTAATAGAAACAGAGGAGGATGTGTCTACCTTTACTGAAGAAGTATACAAGACCCTGGGGATACTACCTATAGATATCACCATTAACAGCAAAACTGCACATATAGGCCTTTTTTGTGATAGACTCTACTGCAAATTACAACATTTTGTTAGAGAGGGACTGGATTCATGCCAACTGGTGTGTGACGTCCTCTCTTCATCAATTTTTACTGTTTTGGAAAGGTAATGAAGTAGAAGTGGTGCAGGTAGATAAGCAACCCTTCATGGCGGCTACAGGCTTTGTGGAAGCCAAATATTATGATCAAGAATTTGGTCCTATCAAGTTCACTAGCAAAAGGAAAGATGGGATCCTAACAAAAGCATACATGGGCTCAAAGGGTTCTATGGAAATCCGAAAGGAGGCGGCTAAACTCCTAAGGGTGACTACAATCGTGCCTTATAGGCCGATGAGTGGCCTAATCATCGAGGAGATCGATAATGACTAATTACTCTCAAGAAGAAAATGCAATAGTTGCAATTGCCATGTTTAAAATGAAAGTGCAGTAGACTGTGGAAATGATTGAAGAAGAGCACCTCCAGAATACTTGTGGAGCTGATATAATTTTTTAAGAGGATGCATATGAAAAAAATAAAGAAATACAAACGGAGGATTTGGAGCAAACCCCTCCTAATTTCGAAGACACACAACCTCAAGTTCACGACCCTATGGTGGAAGTGAACCTCGACACTGTGGAAGAGCCGAGGATTACCTATATTAGTTCCTTGATGCCTTCTGCTTCAAAGAAGGGATTCTTGCAACACTATAGGAATTCAAAGACTGCTTTGCTTGGAATTACGACAAGATGCTGATGAGTCTTAAACTCATCTATTTTTAATCCATTTTTCTGACTTATTTTTAGTACATTCAGATTTGTTTTAATGCCAAATTATGGAATATTCACCAAATTTGTGTTTTGCAAGTTTTAATTCAAATTGAAAAATTCCGATAAGAAAGAAGAAAAACGATTACGGCGATCTATGAGTTTTTGTGTGCCATGACAAACAGCTCAAGCTAATAGCAAAGGAGCTTTGTCGTGACAAAAGACAACATGTCGCGACAGAAAATGGGAAGAATCTAACAATTCATCTGAGACAAAGAAAGTTTATGTTGCGATAAGGTTTTTCAGCAGGATGTCAACACCAGGAAAAATTTGTCGCGACAAAGGAGCTCCTGTTGCAACAAATGAAACAGGCAGAAGGCAGAAACTATGTTGCGACAAGGGATCTTTTGTCACGAAACTGATTTTTGCAACATGGAAAAGCTTGTTGAGACAGAAGAAGAGTTGCAGAGAAAGACCTCTGTCACGAAAAAGTAATGTATGTTGCGACACTTAACAAAGAAATATTTGTTGCGACAAAATGATGTATGTCATGACGCTAAAGGAAGAAGAAACTCTGGTTGCGAAAGATAAATGAAGTTGTGACATGTGATGCTTGCTTAGTGAACTGACCTGGTCGCAATAAAAGAATACAATGTTGCGACATACTTGCTGAAGAGATGCTTCTATGTCACGACAGGGATCTTAAGGTCACGACACAAAGATAAGTTGAACATTGACAAACAAGGTCGCGACAGACTTTTTTATGTCGCGACAAAGATTCCAACATAAGGAAGAAGTCTTTGCGACAGCACTTAACAATCTGGAGTCGCGACCACGAATCATGAATACGAGAAAGAGTCCTATCATGACATAAAAACTTGGTCATGATAGAAAACATCTACAACACCAAGAGACTATGTCGCAACATCAAAATGAAGCTGCAACAAGAAATCGGGTTAAGTGACGACAAGACTCTATCACAACAGACTTTCCTGGTCGCGATAGAAATGTTGACAATACAAGAAACATTGTTGCAACAAGAACCAACAGAAATATTGTCGCGACACTAATTTGAAGAAGCTGCACAGAAACATTGTCGTGACACAATTGTCGATGTCGCAACATAACTATTTCAATAATCACACATAAGATTATCGCAACATAGAGCGGATAGAACGACATACCTTGTAAAATAGATTGCTAAAGAGCCAAAGAAAGATCTATCGTGACGGAGGAGACTTTGTTGCAACAAATGAAACTCTTTCGCGACAGAATAAATATGCTGAAGAAAAGAATACTATCGCGACCAAGGAAACTTTGTCGCGATTGAATCCAAGAAGGATGCACAGGGAGCAGGTCATGACAGACTACTGCATGCTACAATAGAGACCTACGATAAAGAATTAAAATATGTCACAACAACACTTTCAGGTTGCGACAAAGAATGGAATTTGAGCTAAAATTTTGGGGATCCACAATGCAGCCTCAAATTTAGGGCCCAAACTTCTGGGGCTCTATAAATAAAAACAATTTGAGGAAAGTGAGGTAGTCGATCGGCGGAAAAACGAACATCACAGGGGCCCGAGGACTTCTTTTGTATTATATTTTTCTTTTCTTCATAGATTATATTAGAGTAAAATTTCAATTTGTTTACTGGACTTGAAACAATGAATTGTTCAAAAGTTTAGAAGTTAAGTTCAATTGTTGAAGATTGATTCCGATTATTGTTTGAATCTGATGAAGTCTAGATAAAAGTTGGAATTCATTTCTTTCAGTTGATTATAGTTGCATTGGAAATTTCCTTATCAGTATTTCAGTGTTCATTGTGATTCAGTTTTCGAGAAACACAACTTCCACTAGGAAAGATATGATGTTAGTTATGGTCTTTCCTGCACAATTAGAAAGAGAACTCATGAAGTGAATTGTTCCCAACATTAGTAACTTATACCCATAAAAGAACTGCTATCTGGCTTTGATTTCTAGGAGACCCTCTGAGTGACACAGAGTTGGAGATTCCTAGGAGCATGAGACATTACTTGGGGGTATACTAGACTAATATTGAAGAACTATTGAGCTCTGAAAGATTACTTAGATAAATCATAAATTTACTCATGGTTTGAGAATTAATTTAGTGATCTATCAATTTAATCAATTAGAGATCTCTCCTTGGTCAGGAGGAATGATCTTTTGATCTTGTTATGTTAGCTTAAATACGTCAAGGAAAGAGAGAGACTCTTTAAGATCTCAAGGATGAGACATCATTCATCTTATAGAAATGCAGTGCCACAATGTGAAGCAAGAAATGCACGGTCATAAGAAATGGGTATAAAGTATTGGAAAAGAAAAATACCCAGATCTTATAAAGAAAATCTGATTACATGTAATTGGTTAGACTCATGTTTCAGAAATGAACATGACTCTTCAATCAGTGAAATGTACGGTTATGGGAGAAATCCAAACTATACTACCTTGCCTCTTTGACAATTTCAAATTCCAATTCAAGATAAAAATTGAGAGCAGATTATATTTACGAGGTGTAATTTCCTATGATGAAATCACATTGTCTACTTCCAGCACTAATCTGGTTCAGTCCAGTTTAGGTCTAGGATTTTAAAATTTTCTTTTATTATAGAAGTATAAATTAGGATAGTGGAATTCTTAGTTAGGTTACTGAAAATTTTATGAAATGGAAGTTCAAATAGTGTGGAACTTGAGTAGTTGGGGTAGTTGAACTTTAAATTCTTTTCAATCTCTGTGGGAACGATATACGAACTTATAGGTCAACTTTTATTACTTGTACAATCCGTGCACTTGCAACATTATGACCAAACTAAATCTTCAATAAATTCATTAACAAATCCATTTTTATTATGAGCATACAAGTCATATTTGGTCTAAACAAGTTTTTGGTGCCTTTACTGGAGATTAGGTAATAGTCCTTTGGTAAGAGTAGCAGAAATTTGATCTCTATACAAAAATTGGTCAACAGATGCCAAGATCGGATGTGTTTCGTGTGGAACACCACTTGCCTATCAAGTTTATTTCACCCTTTCAAAGAACCACCAAGAATGTCCAAGGAGGTAGAGCTGAAGGTGAAAAAGGAGATTGAGAAGCTTTTAAAGGTTAAATTCATCATACCTACAAGGTATGTACAGTGGTTAGCATATATTGTCCCTATGATGAAAAAGAATGGGAATGTGACACCCCTTCTTTGATCCGACCCGATCGACGGGTCCGAACCGAATCCGGGATGCTCTGATACCACTAAACTGTGACGCCCCCAACTCGGCACATGGTGTCAAGTGAGGGTGTCATATTTGTTTTTGTTTTTTTTTTTTTAACTTATAGCCTCTAAGTTTGTTCATTCATATAATGTTAAACATTTGTATTATATTCTATAGCAGCGGATTACAAATTATATACAAGCTCCATATATGGAAGTGTTCAACATTTACAATATTTACATTGTTTACAAAATAAACAAAATGACATATACAAAATAGACCAAAAGGTCTTCCAAAGGCACCTAGTGATGCGGCCTCAGATCACGACGTGGATCATCTGCCCTTCCGGTTTCCTCTCTTCGTACTCAACACTGATGAAAACACCTGCAGTTGCTTGCCGCTTAGTGGAATTAATACATATGGATGACCTCTACTGAGGGTCTCCACACTTCTATACAAATGCATATATTTATGACACATATAACATTTACATATGCTTATCATTTCTCAGATATATACTTTTCACAACATGTTATTTCTTATCATATTTCATATACTTTTCATGTCATTTTGTACTTTACTTATTCTGTAATCAGATACTATCATCGAGGCAAGTGTTATGCTTCTCATATCATGTCATATAAGTAATTTATAATTTACTTTGCATATACTTGTCCTTTTCTTTATGTTCTCATGTCCGCAACAATCTTAGAAGCGATACTGAAATAATTGTATATACTCGAAGGTACTATCACTGTACGAGACAATGATCTCTATTTGTATATACCCGGAGGTATCATCACTATACAAGACAGTGACCTATGCCATGTAAGATGTGACCCAAACGGGGCCGTATATACCCGAAGGTATCATCATCAGTATGAGACAAACATCTATGCCATGTAATGATCCAAACGGGATATATGTCATCGACCCAAATGGGGCCTCGATATCTATAAACTGTATGATGCAGCAACTATATCTTCCCTATAGGCATGCCTATCTATCCCTCTACTAGGTTCTAAGCAAACAATCCGTGTGTATTTTATGTTCAGTACATATCTCATATTATGCATGAATAAGTATGATTACCACATATGCTTATTATTTTTCATGATTTCTAATTCTAATGTGAGATCCACTCTTATCATGCTATATATGGATGGATTCTTGACTCAATGGGCTTTCCATAGAGTTCAAGAACACCCGAAACGGAGTTCGGACGAAGAAGTTATGACCTTCCGAAGTTAGAGGTCACACGTAGTCAAACCCTGCCGAGCTTACCTAAACTGGCCGAGCTGAGCCAACCTTTCTAAGCTCACCTATTTTCCTCCACAGGCACATGAATGGATTCTTGACTCAATGGTCTTTTCATAGAGTCCAAGAACACCTGAAACGGAGTTTGGACGAAGAAGTTATGACCTTCGAAGTCGAGGCAGTCACACGTAGCCAACCCACCGAAATGAATTCACCTGCTTGAATGGATTTAATCTAGCCGAGGTGAATCGCTGAGGTGCACGTCGAGCTTGTCAACGCCGAGGTGCACCGCCGAAACAGCTGGCCGAGCGCTGCACTGTCCAAGGAAAAAGGGTCATAACTTAGCTACAGAGGTCCGAATTGAGAAATTCAAAAGCCTAACATCAAGTCTATCGATGCTAAAATTTACCACAGAAGGACTCCCTTGCCAAATTCCCTTTATTTTTACAAAAATCAGTTCTAAGGTCCGGCTACGCAAGTAGGATCGTAATAGGGAAATTTTTCTTGCTCAAATTGCAACCGAGCTTTCAAAACACATATATGGGAGCCCTTAAGCATTCTTCAACTCAACGCTAATGTTAAATGAGTTTGTGTGAGTTTCCCAAACCCAACCCATAATAAAAATGTAGAGGCTCAAACCATGTATTTATACTTTCTATACCAAAACTAGACAAATACCATACAAAACACTAGACTTCCATACACAATTCGTAGCATCCATACATGTGATCTTCTTTTTCCCTTCCTTCTTTCTTCTCTTCTCTTCTTTTTCTTCTTCCCTTCTCTTCTCTTCTCTCTTATCCATTGCTTTTGTTTCTTTCCTTCCAAGACCAAAATGAGATATTTATTTTGGTCTTATCTTATTTGATCTTTTATCCCTTTTTTATTTAATTTTTTCTCTCTTTGGAGCATCTCGACCATTCAATCAAAGAAGGAAACTTCCTCCCTCTTTCCTTCTCAAGCCACTTGTCTCTTCCACAATTCTTCTTCCTTATTTCATTCTAATATCTTTCTTTTATTACTCTTCGTCCTCCAATCCTCTTATTACTCTTAATTTAATCCATGATATTCCTACTTTGGCATATGAACTTATTAAATTACGACTTGGTGTTCAATTTCCAGAAATTATTAATTTACCCTTAACTTTTGTATTAATTCCGGTTCTTGTTTATTTTATTCCGAAAAAATATACTTTTACTTTTATTATACCCTAAACATGTTATAAAATTGTTATGGTATAATTTAGGGTGTTACAGGGAAACTTAGAGTTTGTGTAGACTTTAGGGATTTAAATGCTACCACTCCTAAAGACATGTATGTAATGCCTATTGTTGACATGTTAGTTGATTCTACTACAAATAATGAATTATTGTCCTTCATGGACGGTTTCTCTAGGTATAACCAAATCCTAATAGTTGTTGATGATATATCTAAGACCACCTTCAAATGTCCTGGTTCCTTAAGAACGTTTGAATGGATGGTCATGCCTTTTAGTTTGAAGAATGCTGGTATAACTTACCAAAGGGTTATGAATGTCATCTTTCATGATATGTTAGGCCACCACATGGAGATTTATATCAATGATATTGTGGTTAAATCTAAGAAGGACACAAAACATGTGAATCATTTAAGGAAAAGTTTTGAAAGGATGAGACTTCATCAACTGAAACTCAATCCACTCAAATGTGCTTTTGGAGTTCAAGCCGAAAATTTTCTAGGGTTTTTGGTTCACTGGAGAGGAATGGAAGTCGATCAAAATAAAGCCAAGGCCATCATTTAGACCAAGGCTCCTAAAAATAAGAAAGAACTTCATAAGTTTTTGGGTCAAGTGAACTATTTAAGGAGGTTCATCTCTAATCTGGCAGGGAAGACTAAGGTATTCTCTAACCTAATCAAGCTAAAATAAGTGAAAGAGTTTAAATGGGAGAAACAGCACCAGATAACTTTTGATAGGATCAAAGGTTACCTTTCTAAACCCCCTATTTTAATTCCACCGTTGAAGGGTCGGCCACTCAAACTCTATCTATCAGCTGCAAAAGAGTTTATAGGATGCCTTTCGGCACAAAATAATGTTGAAGGCCATGAGCAGGCTAAGCTACATTGAGTAGAGTCCTAAATTCAACAGAGACAAGGTATAAACCTATTGAGAAGTTGTGTTTGGCCTTATACTTTGCATGTACGAAATTGAGACATTACTTAATCAAGTCTCAAGTATATGTGGTCTCTCAAACTAACTTGATGAAATACATGCTAAGCCGACCCTTAATCATCGGACGAATTGGAAAATGGTCCCTTACTTTTTCAGAGTTCACCTTGGTCCATTTTCCACATAAATTAGTCAAGGGGCAAGCTTTAGCTAACTTTCTGGTTGATCATCCTTCATTAGAAATCCAACCATAAAATGATGTGGAATTGGGGATATATGAAGTAGAAAGGTGGCCATGGATTCTTAAGTTTGATGACTCTAGCATGGAGAAATCAGCTGGAGCTAGGATAGTAATCATTTCACTAAAAGGATAAAGACTACCCTATCTTTCAACTTGGCTTTCAAGTGCACCAACAATCAAGCTGAATATGAGGCTTTAATGATTGGGTTAGAGATATTGATGGAACTTGGAGAACAAGAGGTACACATTATTGGGGACTCTCAATTAGTACTTCGGCGACTAACAGAGGAATATAAATGCAACACCTTATTGTTGGCTCCTTATTATACTGCTTCCACTCAATTGTTAGATTTTTTTCATTCTGTGGATTTTGAATATGTGCCTAGGGAATCTAATTGGGAGGTAGATGAGCTAGCACAAGTAGCCTCAAGTGTGAAGATGAGCGAAGAATTGACTCATAAGCCCATTGTGATAGGAAATAAGAATCACCCCTCAATTTATGAAAGGGGAATAAGATTAGAAGTCGTTAATACAAATGCAAATGTTACAGGAGACTAGAGAATTAAGATCATAGAGTATTTAAAAGATCATAACAAGCAGGTTCCCCATAGGGTGAAAGCTCAATCGTAGAACTTCGTCCTAATGGAAAGGGAATTGTATAGAAAGGGGCTTGATGAGTTACTGCTCAGATGTCTATCCTTCTTAGACAGTATGGAAGTGATGAAACAAGTTCATGAAGGGGTTTGTGTAGCCCATCAAGTCGGGAAATGCGATGGCTGATTAGGAGACATGGCTATTTCTGGCCAACCATCCAAAGTGATTGCATCAATTACTCCAAGGGTTGCCAGTAGTTTCAACAATATGGCAGCCTACAGAGGATACCTACTGTGGAACTCCACTCAATTATGAAACCGTGGCCTTTTAGAGGATGGGCCATGGACTTAGTAGGGAAAATTTACCCAGCTTCATCAAAGGAACATAACTTCATCTTAGTTGCTATAGACTACTTCACCAAATGGGTAGAGGTAGTACCCTTGAAGAAAGCAAAGCAGAAAGATGTGATCCAATTCATCAAGGAACATATCATTCATGGGTTTGGAATTTCTCAATCCATTACAACCGATCAAGGCACCATGTTCACTGGGGATGAGATGATTTATTTTGCCAAGGATTATGGCATTCAAAATATCTTTGATTCCGAGCACCAAATCTCTACCCTGTGCATGCTACGATTTTAGCGAATCAGTTAGGTTGGAAATAGTGTCAGGCTTCAGGTACAGTTGAGACAAAGAACAATCTACCAAGCTAGGGAAAATAAATAAAGGGAGTCTGGAGATATAGTCCTAATGGATTGAGCCGCACTAAGACCCAAAGACATGGAGGGAAAAGAGAGTCAAAGACTGGAGAAGCTTACAAAATAAAGTAAAGAGCCAAATATGTACAAACCAAAGGGCTCCTCCCACTCTCTGGTAAGGTATCTCACTCACATATTTACCCATGGACTGGTACAAGGAGGCCAAGATAATGGTACCCAAAGTATAGGGCCGCCCAATGGCAAGTGGCCCCGGGCCTAAAGGAAGATACTCATCAAGGCTTACCCAAAATGAGGAAAAAGACAAAATCCACGTAGAGAACCCACAAGAACTCTATGTGTTATGTGGTAGCAAGTACCCTAGTAGAAGTTCGCTACTTTCGTACGGTGGATGAGTAAGAAGTTTGGGAAGTGGAAGAAACTTCAAGATGAGGAAGCAATGGGTCATGGACATCTAGAGACATATACTGCCTAAACCCTCAACAGGAACTAAGAGATAGAAACTCTCCCCTCAAGGTACGGATGCGGGCCGAAAAGGAAGATAAATAAATTCAAATTCTTATACCAAAACCTCAAGGCAGTACTCATCAAATCCAAATCTAAGGTTATACTCACCTTGGTAAGCTTAATGAATTGAGCAATACCTAAGGATTCCCAATGTTCTTGGAAATGGGGAGATAGTCTATTTACCCAGGTTATCCAATCCTCAGATGCCCTAGGCCATGACTTGGCTGGTAGGGTCATAGTTCGGAGTTCTTTTCCAAGAAGTATCTCTGATGGCGATGTTAGAGGAAAAGGAAAAGCTATGACAGAAATAGCCACATCTCCAATAGCATGAGCAGTCCTAAATTCCAACAAGAGAGGAAGAGATAGCAGTACACTAGAACATATAAAAATAGTATCAATGAGCCAAGGGTAAAAGAGAAGAATGGAGATGGTTGGAGAAATTATAAGGAAATGCCTTTGTCTTGAGGAAGATTGCCTAGCCATGTCAGGAAATGAAGTAAAATCTGCACAGGGAAAACCATGAAGAAATCAAGGGATGAAATGTTGAAAGTGATGTTGATGGGAAATTTCGTATCTTACAAATGGCACCACGCCATGGTGCTCTCAAGTCTCGCAATATAAGGTCAGGGGAAGATATATGAGAAAATATCTTAAAAAATACTAAGTATACATGGCTAAACCTATATTCTATAAGGCAATATCTTCAACTCCATCAAATAAAATGTTGAGAAATTACCTTTACTATGCTTCCATTGGTAGATGAGGCGAAAAGATCGAGTAGAGCAGGAGAGACCAAGATCTACATATAAAGAAGGAAAGATTCGGTAAGAACCAAAATCGGTTTTGATTTTTTCGAAGACTTTTTCGTTGAAGAACAAGGGTTTTATAGTTCTAAAAAAATAAAAAATTGAAAGTTCAATATGACTTAGCAACCTAACCAAGAGGGGGGGGTGAATTTGTTTTCTCAAAAACTTTTTTCAAAACAACAAATCTTTAATTTAATGCAACAACAATAAACTAAAGAGATAAGGATAGAGAAAACAAAACCTTAATTTATAATGGTTCAGCACTTCCTTACCTACGTCCTCTTTTCCTCAACCTTCAACCGGTGAGGGTTCCACTAGTGGTAAGCTCCAACCCAAGCTTCTTCGCACTTGGATTATGGCTCCAATGGGCACCTTCTCAAGCTATACACACTCGAAGTTCCAAGCTCCAATCCCGAGCTTGATCACACTTAGATTATGGCTCCAATTGGCTCTTCACAAATTCTTCAAGCTATACACACTTGAAGCTTTCTCACTTAAGCACAATGAGACACTCTCTCAAGCTCGCAAGATATTTCAATTACAACTCAAGCTTTTGATCAACACAAAGTATCACTTTACAATATGCTCATGTAAATGAATGCACTCACAATCTTAGTTTGAGAATTGATTCACAAGAGAAATGATGTTTGAGAGGATATACAATAAGTCTCATATCCAACAAGTGATCCCCCACACTCTATTTATAGAGTGGGAACTCAAATCACTTAAGCTTCCAACCGATCGACCAACCGGTCGACTGGTTACTATACACTAGCCATTTATAACCTTTGTACACAAAAATGTTACTATTTTGTAGTCATGGAATCCGACCATTGGACGAACCAGTCAACCATTTCTAGATTTTGATGAGCTACTGCATCCAACTGGTCGAGTCTCACCACTCTTCCGACTCACAACCGGTAGATCGTTTCACCCGGTTGATCGATACTATTCACAAGAATGGCACTGTTCACAAGACCGATTACTATTCATAACTCGATCGGTTACCTTTTTAAATGTTCAAACTCATGTTTTCAAAATATATGCATTTTAGGATTTGAAAACCGAGTTTGTGAGTGATGCATGATAAATGATGATGTCCTAAAGTGCACCAATGCATTCACCTTACATAGATTCCTAAGCTATCAAAATCTTCACTTGATGCTTGAGCTTGGAATCTTGGTTACTTGTCTTCTTGTTTCTTCGACTCAAAGAAACTTTCACTTCCAAGAGTTTGATCAACTACATCATCAGCTATCTTTAAACAGATATCTTCTTTCATTTCCTGACGCTGATCAACTTCAACCAATCACTCTACTCATATTTAACCATTAGTAACCAATAACCTTGGTTTGTTATCATCAAAACCTCAACTAGAGGTACATTTGGGCTAACAAGGGCCTTTCCTGATTTTTCAATGACTCTTTCGTTGAAGAACAAGGGTTTTAGAGTTCTAAAAAAATGAAAAAGGGTCTCTCTTGATTTTTTCATTGAAGAACAAAGGTTTTAGAGTTCTAAAAAAAGCGAAAAGGGTCTCTCCTAATTTTTCAAAGACTTTTTCGTTGAAGAACAAGGGTTTTAGAGTTTTAAAAAAATGATAAAGGGTCTCTCTTGATTTTTGTTGTCGAGAACAAGTGGTATCGAGTTGTAAAAAGAAAAAGACTTCGCTGAAAATTCGGAAAATCTTTGTAAAACTCCGTAAATTTGAACTTTTTCAAAATGGCAATGGTGTAAATTGCCGCTACAATTCGGAAATATAAACCAGATAGTCACCAAGATCCTAGATGATCTGGGAAACAAACCTCACCGCTTCAATTCATCTCATTAAACTAATTAACTAAGCGAATTTCGTAATCTCAAAATAATCTAATTTTCATGATTTTCGAGACGATCGTATCGAGCTAATTCAAAACGAGATTTTGAGAAAATCTTGAAAGTGGGGGAAGT
Organism: Tetrastigma voinierianum; assembly: GCA_016808115.1. Taxonomy (NCBI): domain Eukaryota; kingdom Viridiplantae; phylum Streptophyta; class Magnoliopsida; order Vitales; family Vitaceae; genus Tetrastigma; species Tetrastigma voinierianum. The sequence continues at coordinate 623,141 of JAEQBH010004115.1, forward strand.
AATTTAAATAAAGGTCATATGTAATAGTTTAAACTTAAACCGAGGTGAAATAAAGTCGTTTTGGGGAAAAAATGAACCCAAAATGAACTAATCAAATGGGGGACATGTGGCACAATGTGAGCCACACCTCTAGGACTATAAATAGTCCTAAAGAGATAAGGATTGGGCAGAAAATCTGATTTTCTGCAAGTTTGACAGTGGGGAAGAAAGGGAGAAGAGAAAGAAAGAAATCTAGAGCTTCTTTCTTAGATTTATGGAGACCCGTAGGTCAAAATTTGTGGAGCCAAGAGTTAAGGTTTATCTACTCGACGAGGGCTACGCATACATACCAAAATGGCGGGATTTCACCGAAATTCCAAAAGAGGAGATTTGGGGAAATAAAAAAATGGTGGGTTAGGAGGCCTTCTCAAGGCTCCAACGGTTCTTCAACTCTCCAACAGGTAGGGATTCTTCCTACTCTGGTTTATTTCCACTCTAAGGGGTCGCTTTTGCTGAAATACTCCGCACAGTCCTATGGCCTGCTCGAACAATTATAGTTTAAAACTGCTTTTGTGGATGGTTTAGAGTCATTCGTGACTATTTCGTAGTCGGCCTTTTGGCTATATAATGTAAATCCGCACTTCAAATTTTAATTCCTCGACGCTTTCTTAAAACATGTTTAGGGTATAATAAAAGTAAAAACATACTTATTTGGAATAAAATAATGCTAAAAATAAAATAAGCAAAACTTGGAGTTAACACAAAAGTCAAGGGTAAATTGGTAAATTGTCAATTAAGGACCCAAATGACATAAGAAGAAAAGATTTTATGTTAAAGTAGGAAATTGAATAAGTTAGACTGGCAAATAGATGAGAAAGGGAGGACCAAGTAGCAAAATGGAATTTTACGTCAAAATCGGGATAAGGCAAACACGGCCTATCTTTTAAGACCTAAAAGATCCCATTTTGGTAGGGCTTTTACGTAAAGGAAGATAGAAGAGGAGAAGAAAGAAAGAGAGAAGAGAAGAAGATAAGAAGAAGAAGAGGAGAAGGGAAGAAGAGAAGTTCAAGGAGAAGAAGAAATCAGGTATGGATATGTATGGAATTTTGGTATGAATTTGTGTACGGAATTTTGTATGGAACTTGTTAGGATTTTGTATGGATACTTGTTTGGAGGTTTGGAATACCTCTTTTTATGTAGAATCCTTGTTTGAAATGGTTGTTTGGTTTGGCTGTGGTCCTCAATGGAGGAAAAATTTGCTTAGAGAAAATGTTAGGTTTTAGGGGAGATGTTGTCCCTTTTTTTTAAACTCATATTTTTGGTTTGGACATAACTTAACCATCACTCATCCAAATTGTGTGATTCAAAATTCTAGGAAAACTAAACATCTAGAATAACAAATTTCCCTAAAATAAGTATATCTAATTTCCACCCCATTGGACCCAGAAAATTCGTCAAAGTAAGGCTCTATTTTCGGGACAATTATGGTTCAGTTCCGATGCAGTTTTGGGTTTCGGAACAGTTTTGGTATTTAGGCCATAAATTAAGTTTCACCCTTCCAAATTGAGTGATTCAAATTTCTGGGTAAACTATACTTCTAGGAGAACAAATCTCCCTAAAATAAGTATATCCAAATTTGGACCATATTGGACTTAGAAAATTCGTCAACGTAAGAAAACAATTATGTCCCTAAAATCTGTCTCATAAAAGTCCCCTGAACTAGAGTAATTCTGGTTGTTTAAATCATAACTTGAGTTATTGATGAGTGCCTAAAACACTCATATTATGCTCGCGTCAGTATACATTTTCTTGTTTATTTTAGAGTAATTTTATAGTTTTTGCGACTAGAATACTGAATTGATGTCTTTTGTGAACGTGTAGGAGTTATCAGTGAAAAGAGCAGCAACGGCAGCGACCTGAGCAAATGGAACAAAGCCGGCGAAGAATCGTCACGCCGCGACGCCCTATCGCCGCGATGTCGCCACGTCGGCGACGCCCCCATCGCTTCGACACCACCACGCCGCGACGCCACCACGCCGCGATCGCCAAGACGAAAAATCAAGCTCTCATCATTAAAAGCACATTAGGTTCGTAAATCGAGGGAGAGATCTGGAGTAAGTACACCGAACTGAGGCACAGTTTCGAGAGCATAGTGACACTGACTTCGAGGAAGTGCTCGGAATTCAACGCTGACTTTTCGTATATTTCTGATTTTAGAACAATGTTTTCATTATTAAACATTTTTATCTTTTTCTTCCATTATGTTCTAGATCTTTTTTCTGTGGTTACATCAAACCCCGTCATACGATATGGATTAAGGATTGATCTTTATGTTATTCAATTGTTTATAAATTGTCAATCTACTCTATACCTGTATTTAAATTATATGATAATGTTTTGGCCAAGATTAGCATAGCCGTGACCAAGATCCTAGATTCGAGAGACGTAGGTATTCAAAGATCTCGGGGTAGAGTAGCCTTCAAATTCCATTCGGGTCAATAGAGATATTCCCACCTGAAGGTGGTATCTAGTGGGTAGAACATTTAAGCATTTCTAATACCGAGTCGAGATGTAGATATACTTGATTCTATTTGCTAGATAAAGTGATATACCCCGAGAGCAGATATCTCGTAGGCGAAGATCACCTCACCATAGGCAGATTATAAATGTATCAATAACAATCTCTTTAAAAACAATCCATCGAACGTGGACAGGGAGATATAACCCTAGACTTAAACAACACTTTAATTAAATCAACAGCTAAGTTAGTTTTTACATAATTGAACTCCTTTAAAGTCATTCTTCGATATTGTCTGCAGCGTAATCTTCGTAGTCAATTTGCCTTTCCCCGTGATCATACATCTCGCACGCTAAGTACACTATATTACTGGGGCTACGCTGCGTACTTGCTAATTTAGGCATTCATTTTATACACCGCGCTTTCTGCGCCGTCGTTTTTGAGCTGCTGTCGGGGAAAGGTTTAATTTGGATATAGAGAAGAGCATATAGATAATAGCTCGAATTTTTCTTTATTTTTGTTATTTTTACAAGTGCTGGTAATTGGGTTTTGTTAGTTTGTGTGTTATTGCAGTACAGGTTTCAGTGAGTACATGCGACAGCAAAATCGAATTAATCAACACTTGTGTGATCCTGAGCCAGAAAGACTTCTGCACGCATTGCGAACAGAACGTAACGTATAGAATCAATAGTCATGGAAAACATCAAGAACAAGATTTTAGCGTGAACAACCGAACCACGTAGAAGTCGAACTAGAAAACTAAGCTGCCTTTAGGCTTATCTTATACAAAATTTTTGACGATCCGTACATGCTATTAGATGAGTCTGCTCTACCTCCAGCTTGTTCAGATAAAGAATCGGGACGCAATAATTCATAAACAATTTTGAATTGAAGTCACGCGACAAATGCTCGTAATCATATTGTTCCATGGACTACCCCATGAGAACCCGAACATGCATTTGACTAACTTCCTCGAAGTTTGCGGACACTACTAAATACAACTGGGTCATCGGTCCCAAGATCGCTGCTATTCCACTCACCCTGGGATAGCCAAACATCACAATCCGGGCCACCACCGTATTCCATTACTACATGGAACTTAATTGGCACAAAAGCTTCCTCGATCAGTTCTTCCACTTCAAGATTGCACAACCTGGTGCAAGAGATCAATACGTTTCTATTAATTAGAGGAGAACTCCGCAAGCATGGGACAGGTTCCATGAATTATCGCGAAGTGCCTCACTCCATCGACTAACTGCATGGATGCAAGTCCACACCTTCACAATGGTCCGGAGAAAATACAACCCGAACAATGATGATGCCTCACCGGAGGATCATTGATGAAGAAACCATGCACCAGGCGTATGAGATATTGGAAGATGTCGCAACCAACACTAATCAACACGGCCTGGGAGAGGCGCTACACCAAGAACACTGGCATGGTACGCACAATGAAGTCCTCTAACAATCAGAATCATGGCTCAAATTTAATTAAACAAATAAATAGGCAAAGAGGAACGCACATAGTTATACGTACCAACACGGAGTCAGGTGATTCCGTGGAGGACAAAGATAAGAGTGTAGAATGTCGCCAAGAATCCTACAAGAGAGCAAGCCCAAAGACGTGTCGAGGTTTAACTGGGACCACACAAGAACAAGGGACCGTACGGGGTAACTACCGTGAATCAGAATCGGACAAGGCGGCGTAATAACGTAACTGCAATAATCAAAACAATCAAGGTATGGATGGCTAAACAATCGTAACAATACGCAATCAACCGAGCCACGAACCACCCGAAAAGAAGCCGATTTAGAGCAAGCTCTGGAAGACGATGTTAACTTCATTCGCTTACGAATGAGACTAGCGCGAACATGCGCGAAGAACAACCCAAGAACAACTGGCAAAGACAACTAAGGAGTTTCCGAGGCACAATGGGCCAAATGGCAAGCTTACTTACGTAAAGGCAACCAAGTTCTCTCGCCGAGCACCAGAGGTAAAACCCAAGAAGAGATGGGAACGAGCACGTTAAAGCGGGCCACTGAGAAGTGGAGAGAATTTGAATCAAGGCGCAACCCCCACTCCTCAGAGAGCGCTTAGGAAACCGAGGAGATCACACAAATCGTAACGTAAAAGATGATGCGCTCAAAGAACGGGCCAATGGGGAGAAACAATGCGCAGAGACCTCAGTGAAGCAAAGGCCGCGATACGCCCCTACCCACAACGCCTCAAGAAACATAAACTCGACAAGCACCACGGTTCATGGATGTTTTCAAAAAGTCGCATATAAACATCCCATTTGTCGATGCCCCAGCAAATGCCCGCTATAAAGTTCATGAAAGACATTTTGTCTCGTAAGAGAAGATTAGCGCACTTCAGACCAGAACTAACCGAGGAACGCAGTTACATCCTTCGTGAGGAAGCTACCGTAAGCTCAAAGACCCGTGCGCCATCATCCCGCACACTGAAATGCGATTTCGGAGAGCTACCAGATTCATGCCAAAGATTAATCTTATGCCCTTATCACCTTAAGCGCCAGATTGGGAGAAGCCCGTCTGACCACAAGCCACTCTTCGCCAGACAGTATCTTTGAAACAATTCGAGGGGGATATTAGAAGATGTCTTAGTAAAGGCCGACAAGTTTATTTCTTCCAAAGAGATTTCATAGTTTTAGACATGGAGGAAGATAAAGAAATACCGATTATCTTCGGGGAAGACCTTTTTCAGCAACCTGTGGCAAGCAATGATTGATGCAAGTGTATGTGGCCAGAACTCAAAACCAAGAGTACAAGAAGTTAAGTAAAATTCAATGTCTTCGAGGCAGTGAGACACCCAGCAGAAAGTGATACGTGCTTAATGAGCCACAGTAGAGGCTATAGTGTCTGTACCCAAAGTGGTCTCACCGACTTTCGAGACTAGCCAGCCTAATGGCGAATGCATCTGAGAACCTGAGTGACGAGGCCAAGAATACGTTGCTGGATGGATTCTTTCGGGGGACAATAGAAGCGAAATACTCAATCGCTAGGCGAAGGGTTAAACACTGGCTCCATCATCGTTAACCACCAAGATGGAAATAAAACCTCTACTCAGCCATTTGAAGCATGGCATACCGGGGTAGAATCTACGCCACTGTAATTATCTCATCCCTAACCTAAATGGAGCAATATAGTTATCGAGGTTCTTCACAGCACAAACAAGCACCCTGATGGTCTCTAATGACCTAAAAGGATCCGCCCCTTCGCATGTGTATGCACCGTATTTTTATTAGAAGATGGCCACAAGCCCTCGCGGGAAGCCGCAGAGGAGGTCAATCCACAATGAAGGAAGTAAGCCGGAAGAAGTTCTAAAATGGCTAGATATCGGGTGATTTAATTTCATTTCCGCATGCCGCATGGGTAAGCCCAGTCAAGTTAGTGCCAAAAAAGGAGGAACAATCGTCATCGATCGAAAATAACATCCTATTGCCGCTTGAGAACAAAGACCGGGCGGAGAATTTTGCATTGACTATAGAAAGTCAACAAGGCCACTAAAAGATCACTTTTCCACCGCCATTTCTAGATCAGATGCTTGATCGACAGTCGAAAGGGCCGAATATTATTGCTTTTGATGGATATTCCTGCTACAACCAAATCGCCATAGCGCCCAAGATCGTGGAGAAGACAACCCTCACTGGGCCTATGGCATTCGCTTCCCATGGACGCCTTTCGACTATGCACGCCGTACTTTTCAGCGATGCATGATGGCCATATTCTCCCGATTACGGCAGAGAAGACGATTGAGATTTTCAGACGATTTTCGTAATGGAAATTCATTTTGACAATTGTCTAGCAAATTCGAGTTGTACGCAGATGTGAAGAAACCAATTTGGTACTCAATCGAGAAGTAAGTCATTTCATGGTACAAGAGGGTATTGTTCTGACACGATTCGCAAAGAGGGATGAGGTAGATAGTATTTAAGATCGGGGCTAATTGAGAAGTTACCCACCTTCTTCCGTGAAAGTGGGATCCGAAGTTTTCAGTGCCATGCCGATTTTGTAGGCTATTATCAAAGATTTCACAGACACATAAAACCATTATCCAATTTGTTAAATGTCCAGGGGATCCCATTCAACTCTGACTCAACGCGCATGCGCTTTTCACCAGACAAGAATAAGTTGATCTCAAATTTCCTATCGTTGTAAATTCCGCATTGGTCTTTCCATTCGAGCTGATGTGCGATGCAAGCCGTATCATGCAATCGAGCGCATTTCAGGCGTAAAACGAGAAAATTCTTCGTGTGATTTACTATGCAAGCAGGACTTGAATGACGCCAATCTAATTATGCCACTACCGGGAGCAACTATCGCCATCGTTCGCCGAGCAAATTCGTGCCATATTTGATCGGGCAAACAAAGTCGTGGTGCACACCGATCATTCGCCATTAAGCATTTGATGACCAAGAAAGACGAAACCTAGATTGACCAGGTCCTTCGTAAGAGTTCGAATGTAGAAATCATGACAAGAAGGGCAATCAAAATTTAGCGGCGTATCACTTTGCGATCGAAGCGGGCCGCAGATGATGTTCCAGGAATGACTAATTTTACGAAACTTTTTGCTATTAAGGACAAGAGGGCGCCCTCGAAGGTTTACGATTATGTGAACCATTTGTGGCCAGATTCCCGCAGTTTAACTATCAAAGAAGAAGAGGTTTTTCAGACACCTTAAACACTACTATCAGCATGAGCCACCCTCTCTTACGCATATCAGGCCGATCGTGATATGAGATGTGCCCGAAGATGAAATGCATAGTATTCTGAACCATTGTCATACTCTACCGTGTGGTGGACACTTTTAAGTGGGCCGCAGAACAGCGTGCCTAAGGTTCTTACGCGCCTAAGTTTTTATCGCTTCTATTTAAAGATGCCAAATGCCTCACCACCTGCTTCACTTGCGACAAATGTCAACGAACGTGGGAACATTCTGAAAGGACGAGCCACCCATGCATCCCATCTTGGAGGTAGAGTTGTTTGATTTATGGGGGATCGATTTCATGGGACCATTTCCTGCATCGTACAACAACTTTTACATTTTGTTGGCAGTAGATTATGTCTCAAAGTGGGTGGAAGCAATTCCTACACGCACCAATGATGCCAAGGTGGTGGCTCAATTCCCCGCAGCCCATATATATTCTACACGCTTTGGCACCAGCTTTAATCACGTATAATGGTACTATTTCGCAATAAGGTAATCGATAAGGTGTTGCAAAGTATGGGTACGCCATCGTACATCTCGTATATCACCCACAATCAAACGGCAAGCAGTGAGGGTATCCAATCGCGAAATCAAATACATGAAAAACTCGTCAACAGCTCCAGAAAGATTGGTTCAAAGATAGACGATGCGCTCCGCATACCGCACGCATTTAAACCTCGCATGTCTCGTCGCACTCATGTATGGTAAAGCCTGTCATCTTTCCTGAATTGAGCATCGAAGCCCATCGACCACTCGACAACTAAACATGGGACAAGATATCGGTCGTGAAAAACGACTACTCCAACTCAGTGAGCTAGATGAGTTCAGAAACGAAGCATATGAAAACGCCCGCATCTATAAGGAAAAGACTAAAGCTTGCACGATACAAACACATCACCAGAGGAGTCCACTCACGGACAACAAGTCCTTCTATTCAATTCCCGACTAAAGTTTTTCCGGGAAAATCAAGTCCTCGATGGTCCCGGCCTTTCACTCTGCAACAAAGGTCTTTTCACAGCAGGAGCAGTGGTTTCACATCCCGAAAGGCATTATCTAAGGCCACCACACAACGCTGAAACCGTATTTCATGGAGGCTTAACTTTCTGCGTACAAGAAGACAATCATCCTTCGACAACCGCACCGAAGTGTGTAATCAATGACGTACGCGCTTGGGTTCCCGAACACACAGATTCAGTCGCCGAGCCAACGACATTAAACATAGCGCCTTCTTGGGAGGCAACCTGCTTTCAAAATCCTTGGTTTTTAAGTTTACGCTCTATTGTTGTTTTCGTAAATTCTTGAATTTTAGCCGATCCATGATCGCTGCTTCTCGCTTGTCGTTTAATTTCCGTGGAGACCAGCAGGTGTAGGTACGAGGCTTGCAGAGTGTTCAAAGTCCGAAGGGAAGTTTACAAGTGGAGAGTTCTCGAAAAATTGAGGTTTTTGTATAAATTATCTTCGAGTATCTTCGCCGCCACGCCGCGACGCGTGAGATTTCACGCCGCGTCGCGACGCCATTTTCAAGTTGCCACACGCCGCGACGCGGAGATTTCCACGCCGCGACGCCATTTTTGAGCTCGTCACGTCACGACGCGGAGATTTCACGCCGCGACGCCAAAATTTCATCTCTCCGCCACGTCGCGCGACGCGTGGATTTTCACGCCGCTGACGCCGGGCTTTAACATTCTCCGCCACGTCAGCGACGCAGGCTTCCTCACGTCAGCGACGTCAATTTATGAAGCCCTCTGTCACGTCGCGATCGTGGATTTCTCACGTCGCGACGTCATTAGGTCATTAACTCTGCCACGTCGCGACGTGGTCCCGCACGCCGCATCGCCATTTGGTGTCGTCTTCCGCCACGTCATGGATATGGTCCCGCACGTCGCGACGTGACTCTGTTTTTAGCCCAAGAATGGTTCACTTTCCACATTCACCGTACGACTCTCTACTCTGAAACCCTAGAGCCCCCCGCGCATCCCCCGCCTTCACCGCATCTTGAGCCGCGATCACACCGGCCGAGACCACCTCACCGCCACCACCGCAAGTCACCCCATCGCTCGCTGGGGTCATAAGGCATCCCTACCACCGCGGCACCCGATCAGCTCGGGGTACGTAGTCTAGTGGTTTGAAGGTTAAGCCAGCGTAGACTAGATTCTAGCTTTGGGGGAACAGCAGGCCCCTCATTTTGGGGTTAGCTAGGTTCCATTAGGTTTTGAGTCTCATTTAGGTGTTTTTGAATCCTTAGGTAGTATTAGTTGATCGTTGTGGTGCCAGCGCAGGTGCCTCTAATTTTCGCTTGGTTAATATAAGGTTCACAAGAGGCAAAAATTGCCTGCCAAGCGGAGTCGGCCAAGCGAGGACCCGACTCCCACGTTCGACGCCTAGAGGTTTGTAAATGTGAGTGCCGCCGAGCGGTTTGGCACAATTTGCAAAAACCGCTCATTCATTAAAGAGAAGGGGTTTCATCACCCCGATGATTTCTTTCGAAAGACAATTGCGGCTAAGGGGTGGCGTGCTTTATGCCAACCCCCTCGTCCGGCGGCGATGAGCGTAGTTCGAGAATTTTACGCCAACCTCGCTTCCCATGTCCTCAAAAGGTCAGAGGCGAGGTGTATCACGACTTCGCTGAGTCGATCAATAGCTTCTATGGCCTAGAGCATGTCCCGCCGGGACTGATCAGCTCCGCGAGCATCCCGAATACCATGAGGTCATCCGCGTATTGACCAAAGGACTAGGGCAGTGGAGGAACACAGTGCTGGCCATACACTCCCAAGGCCACATTTGGCCTACATTCCCCAAGGTTTGGCACCATTTCATCACTTCGCCTTATCCCGACGCCGACGAATGTGTGAGGGTGACCGCCAAATGCTCCTCGCTTAACTTTGCCATTATTATCCAAGATATACCATTCGATGTAAGTTATGAGGATGCATCCTCCACAACCGAGATGCTTGGGAATGAACTGACACCCCTTTTCGACATATTCGCTTCAGGTAAACAGCTGGTGCCCTCGATCTACACTCCACACTGGGCTTCACCCTATGTGCCATATCTCGTTGCGGACACACCGTGTCCCGTAACCCGAGGGGACCCAATACGATTCAGTCACGAGTCCTGACGACAGATCGAGCTTTATGAGTATCACTCGTTATGATCCTCAAGGATCTCAGGAGGACCTCGTCGCCCCCCGTCCCACCCACTCCACCCACCATCCCAGCCACCTCCACCACCCACCCAGCAGCTTCATTACGCGCCACTCCTCCTACTCCTTCACCGTGATCTTGAGGACCCAAGTGTCACACATCGAGCCGCTTTGACGCCCCGGGATGAGACCTAGAGCACCGAGTCCTCGCTACACAGATTACGGAGGCGCCAAGGCTGATGAGCGACCGCTCGCCAATCAGGCCATCATTCCCATCAAGCAGCTAGCCAGCCTACGCAGCCCACCGCCCAAATTTTCGTGGCCACCATCCACCACCACCGCCACCGCAGCGATATTCAGCGCGGAGTTCCTTACCCTCTACGTTTATCTCACAAATGACACCGGATATTTGCTGTGTGAGGTGTGATGATCGGGTATCATGTTTTTGTGTTTTGTTTATTAAGTTTTGGTTTTAGTAGTGTGTCGTATTTTTATTGTGTTTTTATTGTGTTTCGTATATTAGTGTGTTTTGTTTTTAGTTTATTTTACATCGCACTTTCATGTTTATGAGTCATGTGTTACTGCTTGATTATATTTCAAAGACATTTTTGCATATAGTAATTGCATGCCATTCGTGCCATGTTGAAAATTGAGGATCAATTTTGGATCGAAGTTCACTATAAACTTGTTCAAATGCACATATATTTGCTTGATGCTCCTGTAATTAGATTGAATAGTTGAAAGGGCTAGTGAATCAATCCCGTATTCAAGAAACCGCTTCAAAAACTCTATCACACTCACACACTAGTGACTTTCAGAGTATGCATAAGTGCCGAACCAACTACTAAAGTTCGATCAACCTAGGGAGATTCGAACCATTTGAGTGATGGGACACCTAATCAAAAGAGGATTGCCATTGAGCCCCAACCAAAAAGAGAAAATACAAAAACAATAGAAAAAGAGAAAAAGAAAAAGAAATATGACAAAAATAGGTATATGCATGAATGCTTCGGATCATCCAATCTAATCCCGGCACACCGAGGGGCCTATCAAAACCCACGCCCCGAGCCACCCGTCGAGTCATTGACTTCACCGCCCGCTACATGGGACGTAAGACGATCATTCACGCAACCTAGGCCGCCGAGTTTGGCTGAGTGTCTCAGGTGAAGCTCAAGGGAATCAATGCCGTGCCCTTAACCAATCGCGGGAGTCACCAATGGATCCCCGCTTACAGAACACCTCCTAAGCAAAACTTCTGGCACTAGGTCTTCTTCCCCATTTTGTTTTAGGTACGTAGGAAATTTCAAGTATGATGACATAAATAAATGGGCAGCGTTCCTATCCTTGTCTAGTTTGCTTCTTCCTAATAGGTGTGGGTTGAGCTAAGTTTGGGGTGAGCCTAATCCAGGCATACAATAAAGTCACCATTATAAGCACATAGGGATTTGGGAAAGACTATCAAACACCATAGGATTTATGTACTAGTCGGCTTTCACCTATCTCAATCGACTTCACCGAAAGTTAACATCTGTATGCCTTTACTGAACATTGAGAAAAACAGTGAGTATGTGAGTCAGTCCAATTTGATCCCCTACTTTTCGAAGACAAAAGTACCACCGCCTTAGTGTTAGTTGCATGGTGTTTCCGTGTAACTTGTCTAGAATGGTTCTGCTTGAGGACAAGCAAGAAACTAAGTCTGGGGTGATGAGTGCCCCAAAACACCATATTATGCTCATGGCAAGATATTTTCTTGTTTATTTTAGAGTACTTTATAGTTTTTGCGAATACTAGAATATCGAATTGATGTCTTTGTGAATGAGCATCGGGGTGAAAGACAAGAACGAGAAGCAGAATTGAGCAAATGGGAACAAAGCGACGGCAGTCACACGCCGCGATCGTCCCCACGTCGCGATGTCGCCATCGCCGCGACGCCCCCACGTCGCGACATCACACCACGTCGCGATCGCCACCATCGCCGCGACGCCGCATCAAAACTGGCTTCTCATCATTAAAAGTATTATTAGGGTTCGAACTGAGAGGAGATCGAGGCACACGTAATCCGAGGCAATGTGTTCTCGAGCATAGTGATACCGACTTCAGGAAGTGCTCTGAATTGTAACGCTTTTCGACTTTTCAGATATTTCGATTTGCAATGTTTTCATTATTAAACGCTTCATCTTTCCATTATGTTCTGGATCTTTTCTAAAGGTTACATCAAACCCCGTCATACGATATGATTAAGGATTGATCTTTTATGTTATTCAATTGTTTATAAATTGTCGACCTACTCTATACCTCGTATTTAAATTATATGATAAATGTTCACGCATTAGCATACCGCATCAAGATCCGAGATCTCGAGAGACGAGGCATTCGTGATCTCGGGGGTAGAGTAGCCCTTCAGCGATTCTGGTCAATAGAGATATTCGACCTGAAGGTGGTATCTAGGGTAGAACATTTGCCATTTCTATCATCGAGGTCGAGACAGAGATATACCGATTCTATTTGCTAGATAAAGTGATATACCTCGAGAGAGGATATTTCGTAGGCAAGATCACCTCTCACCATAGGCAGACATTATAAAATGTATTGAATAACAATCTCTTTAGAAAAAACAATCCATTGAACGTGACAGGGGAGATATAACCTCAGACTTTAAACAACACTTAATTAAATCAAGCAAGCTTAGTTTACATAATTGAACCTTTAAAGTCATTCTTCGTATATTGTCCGAAAAGCGTAATCAGAGTCAATTTGCCTTTCCCCGTGGATAGATATCTCGTGACGTTAAGCACTATATTACTGGGCCACGCCAGCACTTCGCGCACTGCATTCATTTTATACACCGCTGCTTTCTACTGCCGCTTATACTGTCCAAATGAGATTATTCAAATTTCTGTACAAACTAGACATCTGGGAAACAACTTTCATGAAGAAAGTATGGTCAAATTATGTCTCTAATGTTCCCAGAAAATTTTCAAATATAGAATACAATTCCATATTCTGATCCTGGAAATTGTTTAGGAGCAATTCGGAATGTTTGGACCATATCTCCTAAATTAAAAGTCCAAATGACATGATGTTTGAACCATAAGAAACTTAAGACATAGGGGTATATTGAGTTAGAAGATCACTTTCTCTAACAATCTCGTTTACAGGGTCAAAATTATAGTTGCAAATAGACTTGGGAGCTATCTTGAACTGTTCAGGCAAAATTGGTTATGGAAAGTGAAATTGTATAAAGGCTATATAAATGTATTGTTATATGAAATAATGCATCATAGTAAGCTGATCATGATAACATGTGTTATAAAAGCTAAAGAGAATACACGTGTAATTTTGTTATATGAAAAAGTACAGTTAAATGCTTATAAGAGATTATTTGATAATGAATATCTCATAAGTATACATGATATCAATAGTTATTCTTGTATATGAGATGTCTTTTCTGATACCTAAAAGATTGTCAAGAAAACATAATAAAACTAATTGTCTGCTTATGACCAGGTAGTTGGATAAATAGGCATGCCTATAGGGATACAATTGTTACAACGCTTTTATAGATATCGACCCCCGCTTTGGTCGATGACATAGACTTCGTTGATCATTGTAGCCAATTCCCATTTGGGTCATACAGATAGAGATCACTGCCTGCATGCTGATAGTACCTTCGGGTATATATAGTTCTTTCCCATATCCACTTCTAAGGTCTATGCAGGCATGAAACATAAAAGCAAATGACAAGTATACGTAAATGAGATGTATATGATATATGACTTGATATGAGAAGCATATCACTGCTATGTGATGATAGTATACGGTTATAAGAACAAGAAGTAAAGTGTAAGATGACATGAAAAGTATATGAAATATGATAAGAAATGAAACATGTTATAAAAAAGTAGATATGATAAATGGATAAGTATATGTAAATGTTATACTCGTCATATATATGCATGTGTCTAAAGTGAGATGATCCTTATTAAGGGTCGTCCACGAGTATTATTCCCACCAAGTTATAAGCTAAATATTTGTTTCATCCAGGTACGTAAAAGGAAACCAAAGGATCGATAATCCGCATCACTACCAAAAGTCAACACATCACTACAATACTCATCGGGAAAATGCATCATTCGGGTCTAATGGCTACGTATTATTATTTTGTAAGCAATGTAAATATTGAAAATGTTGAACACTTCCATATATGGAGCTTGTATATATTGTATAATCCGCTACTGCAGAACATAGTACAAGTTAAATGTTTAACATTATATAAATGAACAAGCTTAAAGTTTATAAGTTTATAGTAAGGTGAAAAAGTGACAATTTCTCGCTGACACTGGGCCGAATGGGGCGTCACAGATCTAAGCCAAGGTCGGATGGGGTTGATTTCGGGACTGTTTAGAACCTATTTCAAGGTGGCTTGAATGACTTGTTATGGCTTGATTAGAGACCACTGTGTGGACTGTTTATGGGCAAAGATTGTGCCACTTTAGATCTTAAGGATCAAGGGTGTTGTTGCTTGACCTTGAATAACATACTTGGTGGTAGTTGTGTGATAAGATGTTGATAAATGTGTGTATAAATATATTGACATGGAATGTGTGATTCTATGGAAATTGTATGCATTAGATATGATTGTACATACTACACGGTGAAGTGTACAGTTTTAGCATTGTCCATGTAGTATTCATTATGCATGTGGTATTTGATGAGAACAGTAATGGCACATCAGACAGATATGCAGCTGAGGACATCGCATTGAATGGGTGTGAGTGCATGGCTAAGAATCAACACTGTGTTTGTGTTTCGATTTAGTAGGTTCAGACTGCGGACGAAGTCCAACATAGTCGCACGGTTGAATAATGTGGTAAATAAAATATGTGTCGGGTATTAGCAAGCAGGGATAGACACCTTCTCAGGTGAAAGACTCGTCAATTGTGGTTAGACATCATTCCAACGGTGAAAGACAGTAAAAGTGTTGGAAGGCGTGCGAAGGCGTGTGAAGCCTACGATGGGACCCCGAAAATTTGCTACCCACAAAAAGACACATGGTTTGTAAATAAAAATGGTCATTGAGGTGTAGCATCCAAAAAGCTTTTGGTTTATAAATAAATGAATTTTGTTTGAAAATGATCATTGGATGTCATCCAATATGACGGATTTTATCACACATGAGCATCGCATTATGTGGTGGGAGTCAGTAAGGACTCGGGTATGGGAGTCAATAAGGACTCGGGTAAGGTGCATAAGTGAGTCTCATCTCATTTCATAACATGGCATGTAGGATTCCAAGTTAGAATTGACATATTCTTATGTTTGGAATGTTGATGTGAGTGTAAGCGTTGTATGTGCACTTAGGTGGGGAGTAGCCTCCGTAGGAATTTTCTCTACTGGGCGTGGCTCATCCTATAAGGGATAACATTTCATTTATGGGATAAGCACCGATGGGCAGCTCTCATTCGGGGGCAAGAGAGTGAAGAAAGCCAATTTGTGGCTTATTAAACATTTTTGTAAAGTTTTGGAACAAACTGTTCCAATGTGTAATTTGTGTAAAAGAGTTGTAAATCAAAATCCTATATATTTTATTTTAATTTAATCTTATAGGTTGCATGTATTATATTGGGCCTTGGAGGGGCCAAGCTCTTGTACATCGTGCAAGTCAAACTCTAGATTGAGCCTCTGCCAAGGAAAGGGATTTTGATCCAAAAGAGAAGAAAATGGAGGATCATAGATTGGTTATAGCTGATATCGCGACATTGTCGCGACATTTGATAGGTAGGATGCCTAGTGTCGCGACATTGAGTAGCTGATGTCGCGACATCGTCGCAACATTGGACAGGCAGGATGCCTGGTGTCACGACATTGGTCAGGCAAAGTGTCTGATGTCATGACATTGGTCAGGCAAAGTATCTAATGTCGCGACATTGAGTAGCTAATGTCGCGACATTGGACAGGCAAGATGCTTGGTGTCGCGACATTGGACAGGCAGAGTGCCTAATGTCACGACATTGAGTAAATGATGTCGCGACATTGGACAGGCAGGGTGCCTGATGTCACAACATTGGATAGGCAGAGTGTCTAATGTCGCAACATCGTCCCGACATTGATGCAATGTCGTGACATTGCACTGGCTACCTCCCCATTTTTCTTTTCTACTAGTTTCCTTCGTACGGGAGGCCTAAGATTTGGAAGTACGTGAATTCTACTCATTAGGCTTCAACATCAAGTAGATACGACCTAAAACCATTAAGTTACGGGTCCTGATAAATGGGAAAATAACAAGGTGGCATCGAGTCATACGATGTCCACGAGAATTCCGCAGGTTAATGGTGATCATCGAACCCCCGAGATTTGGGGCGTCACAACTTTCTTGGATTATGGGATTAGAGATCATATGGAACATTCATCGCAAATCACTGGACGGTGCGACATTCACTCACTAGTGCAAAAGGCAAGCCTGGCGCCGTGGGAAGATGACCGAAAAAATTAGAACTTGCAGCATAAGGAGGATCGATGGAGGCCACAACGTCATCTGCAACATCGTTCGGAACATCATCGCCCGACGCTATTTCAGGAACGACAGTTGTCGCTCGAAATAGCAGCAGCATTGGTTCGAGAAGCGCAAAAGGCTTTCACCAAATAAAGGTCTAATTTTCACTAAAAATGGGTTTCCGAGGGAAGAAGAAAAAGAAGAAGAAGGTGGAGAGAAGAATACGGAAGGTTTTATAAGTAAATCAAAGCGATTTTCCTTAGCGAACTCTGCTTAAATTTCCAGCGATGGTCTTTTGATACGTATGGGAATTGAATGAGAAAGATCAAAAGTCTCAAAGTTTGAAATAAAAATTTCCGCTAAGGTTTTTCTCGGGGTATTACTGGGGCTTTTTCACCATCTAATTAAAGTTCGGGGTTTCGCTTGTTCTTCTAGCTGGTAATCCACATCCAAAGGGGTAAGTTGCACTTTGGACCTCATGGTAGAATGATGAGAAAAGAGAGAGGAGAGCCTTTAACATATAAAAGTTTTTTCATACAAACATGGCCCATGGGCCATATTGTATGCGGGGAATTGTTTACACTAAAAATGAATTTTTTGACCCAACCCAGTCCAAGAAAGCCCAATTCCATGATTTATGCCCATGAAAGGGTCCAAGGACATTTATGAAAATTTTCAATTTGTCAAAGTGGTAAGCTCATAATGGTGAGACGTTGTCTCAAAAGCAAGTGGAGGAGACTTTTTCTCCAACCCAAGTCATGACATGATAGAACATGAGTAGTTATTGTTAGTGGATATGTCACACTTCGCCGGATCCCTTATCCTCACCTGGACATGGATCCGAATCAAGTCTGGGGCAAGCGAGACTATCTATATACTATATACTATACTTTATCGACTCTTATCGACTGTTTCTTTTCTCGTAGCGCACTGTACTGTGAGGTATACAAATAATTTCAGAATAACAAAATCATTTTACATATACAAAAGAACTACCATCTGAGTGGTGTCCTTCACAATCTATACACATATAAGGTTGGTGAGTCCCTTTACTTATACAAATACAATTCTCATTACAAACACGAGACAAGTGGAAGTGGGCCAGAGCACCTATCTTCGAAGGTCGGCCCGCTTATGATGTGGAATGTCCCGTCCTCCGGTCCCTCTGCACTACACTCCGATTGAACACTGCGTTGCTTTACGCTTTAGTGAGAACATAAGCATGACAACCACCAATGGCGATCGCCACAAACTTATACATATGCATCCATATATCTATACATACTATAACTTTAATTCCTTATCATCTTATATTCCTATTGCATGTCAATCTTTTTTCTATTATTATTCTAGTGTCTTTGGCATATCCTTTATCTATACTTTTACCTGGGTGTAGTTCCAATACTTATTCTCAACTGTTACTATTCTGTTCTATTACACATTCTTTCATCTACTTGTACCTTTATATACTTTCTATCCTTTTCATGTGTTCTCATTCACTATTCATAACTTATCGTTTTCGTATTATGTGAATTTATCACATATTTCATATCTCCCTTAGGAGTTCGTAGCTTATACTTCTTACTATTATATCATCTACTATCATATGTTTTCACTCTATGTTGATGTGTTTTTATATACTATACTTCATACCTTTCTCTTTTATCTACTCTTGCTTACTTGTTCATTTCTTTTCGTACTATACTTTGTACTTTCTATATAATCAGACTATGTAATCGGCCCATTTCCCATAATTGCTTTCATGTTATACTTTTCATATGGCTTTCTCTTTTATGTACTTACATATGTTGTCATATATTTTTATATGATATTCATATACTATGCTTTTCATATGCTTTTCGTATGCTATGCTTTTCATATACTATACTTTTCATATACTGTCATCTTGTACTTTACTTCTTGTTCTTGTAATCGGTTTTTATATTATCGTATAGCAAGCATGCTTCTATATCATGTCATATATTCTATACATGTCATTTTCTTTTTAAGTTTCATGTCTCATATGGAATACCTTAA
The DNA here is from genome assembly GCA_016808115.1 of Tetrastigma voinierianum. Lineage (NCBI taxonomy): Eukaryota > Viridiplantae > Streptophyta > Magnoliopsida > Vitales > Vitaceae > Tetrastigma > Tetrastigma voinierianum. The sequence goes on from JAEQBH010004115.1 coordinate 642,039, forward strand.
GAAATGATACTGAATAACTATGTGTACCGAAGGTACTATCACGCACGAGACAAAGGATCTCTGCCTCTGTTAATACCCGACAGATCGCTTCACCGCACGAGACAAATGAATCTATGCCATACGCCATCTGTACCGAAGGTACCATCACCGTGACAGGCAAAGGATTGGCCTATTTGCGGGTGACCCCATGGGCCACCTCGATCCAACGGATCTATGTCATCGACCCAAACTGGGCCTCGATATCTCGTGATCTATATCCGTATCTCGATGTCATAAAGAATCGTATCCCTATAGGCACGCCATTCATCCTCTACTAGTCGTTGCATAATCCTTTATTATTTTCCTTTCATATTACATTTTCTCTCTCGTACATATTTCATAAGCATGAATAACTATTGTTATCATAATTGCTTATGCAATATATACTATCATTACTTTACTCAGATTCGTTCTCATATCCGCATTTCTCATTTTATGGTTCTCATATTTCTATAATACATATATTCATATCTTTTCTATCATTTAGTTTTATCTTCGTGACATATATGTAAGTTTATCATATATCATGAATGTATCATGAATTCTTGTATTCATATATATTCATATATATCAGCTATCTATTCATATCCTTTATACGTTTCTTTATCATGATTTAGTTATTTGTACTTATATTTCCTATCATGTATAAGCTATACTTATTCATATATTCATATATGTACCTATCATTCGGTACTTGTACTCTCATTACTATGCTTGTCATCTTTTTGCTTATCTCTCATTGTTCTTATCATTTATGCCTTTCACCACGCTGCTCCTAGCATTTGCTCCATCTTATCTCTTCTCAGACGTCATCATATTCCTATCCTATACGTCGTATATACATTTCCTTTTCATATACTTCCTTTCATTTACTTCTCTTTATGTTCATGCTCATATTTCAACTGCTTTCATAAGCCTACATCATATTCATGTTTTCTGCATTAATCTCTATACATACTGTATTTTCTATATTTTCCTTGTTTCATGCAAGAGTTATATAGCACTTCATATACTTATAAAGTATGATGTCTATGAAATCACACCTCATTCATATGTCTGTATTCCTTATGAATCTACTTTACTTAGGACTTGGAATCAATCCAATCGGATCATCCAAATTCAAATTATGGCATTTTCATGCCAACTAGTCATTTTACCGATTTTTACACTCTGGACTATTACTCATTTTTCCGGGGTATTAACTTCATATTTGACACTAGGTCTTTGTACTCATTTAAAGCTAAGGTGCTAAGGGTTCTATTCCAACTGGAATCACCCAATTCGGAGAACCGTAACTCAAGATACGTCCAAAACAACCCGGACTACTCTATGTTCAAAACTGAAACCAGAATTTGGTTTGCACATGGCCCCACTTTGAGTGAATTTTTGGGACACTTAGAGTCATATTTTGACGATATCTATTTCTTTATGTTTGATTCTCCTTGAAGTCTATTTTAATTGGCCACTTGAATCACTCAAATCGGATAAGAAATGAGCAAGTTATGGCCAAAAATACGAAAACTCCATTAACAGGAAAGTGCAGAATTGTGGTGTACCGGTACACCCCTAATGTGTACCACACATTTGGTCAGGTGTACCGGCACACATTCAAGGTGTACCGCACAAGGACCAAAAATGTCCAGAATGTGTATTTTCTCCTTTTTTTTTTCCATATCTTTGATACCCAAATCAACTCTATACTTTATAAACACTTCAAGACCAACACCATCTTATGATCTCTTTTCTTCTCACTTCATCTTTCAATTACATATCTTTCTTCAAACTTTTCATGAATTTATTCCAAAACCATTCTAATATGGGTCTTAACCCATACACAAGCTAAACCCAAGGATTTGTTAGTGTTTATTCTAAACCCTAACTCAATTGCTTGTCATTTAACCATGAATCCAACCTCAAAGGAAGGATTCCCTACTTTTCTTATGGATTTAGAGTTTTTACCAACCTTAATTTCATTATATCTTTGGTTAGGATGAAATCCTAACAAAACCCTAGGTTTGGAACTCATAAACTTTTCTAGAATTCCATACAAAATCCATATGATCCATACCAAGGTTAGTTCCATACCTTTTTGATTGCTTGAACTTCTCTCCTTCTCTTCTTCTCTTCTCTTCCTCTTCCTCTTCTTCTTCTTCTCTCCTTCTCTTCTCTCCCTCTCTCTCTCTCTACGGTTTGGTCTCCCACCAAATGAGACCAATTTTTGGTCTTAAGTCCCATGTTTTGTTAAGGCCATGTTTGGCCAAGTAAAACCATTTTTTGCTTTAAGTTTTCATAATTACATCTGTCCTAGATTCTTCCCTTTTGAAACTCAACTTATGCCATATTCTCATTTGACTCTAATCTTTCCTTTATAACTTTCATATCCTTAACAAATTACAAGATTGCCCTTGTATCTTGTAAACTTTCCGGGTCTCTCGTTTTATTTTCCGAAAATTCCTATTTAACTTTTAATATACCCTAAACAAGTCCGAAAACTGCTAGGGTATATTTCAGGGTGTTACAGGATAAATGGCTTAGAGAAAAAATTGTTAATGGATAAATGAATTGGAGAACAAAACTCTAGTGGGTACGTGAGCAATTATTGAAGAAGGTGGGTTGCGGCAGTTATTCAGGAATGCCTATAAAAGCAAGACTCAACGTCAGAGAAAGAGACCGACAAATCAATCATCAACCAACACTCAATAAAGCATTTCAACATTTTCTTATAGTTTCTACAAGTTCATCAACAATATTTCCAGATTTCTAGCTTATATTATTTCCAAGTATTTGTTTGCAAAGTTTTCATGTTTCAAGAATTTTTCCAATCGTATTCTAAGCAATGGAATTACTACTTTTCCAAATTCCTTGTTCATACGCTTTTTCTCTCACAATACATTCCACTTTTCAAGATTTTCCACTCTCACTCCCAAAGTAACCGTCGCGGAACTATCAAGGGAACTAGGAAATACTATAATTTTCTGGGCCATTCATTCACCAACACCTCGTGCCCAGATGCTCTGTAATCAAAATCCAAAGATAAACATATATATTCCAAAATAAGAAATTAAGAAACTTTTAACAATAAAAATGTTGCTACATATTAGGTGAACACAACTAGGCTCGAACTTAAGACCACTCGTTAAGGTATAAGAGACCTTAACCATTTCACCTATATATTCAATGATAGCGTTATAAGCTACCATAATTGCTACTACAAGCTCTGATCCCTCGTTCAGTCTCTAATGGGGGGAAAGGAATGTTCTATGCAATAATCTATTGAGAGTTTAGCAAGAATGTGATTATCTTTTTGTTCATTGAAAAAAAATGTTAATACATTAAGATTGTATTTTGTTCCTAGATCCTAGAAAGTAATATAGAAAGAAAAAAATGCTAATAAAAATTATTTTCTCCAGTTTGATTGTCTAGTGAAAATTTTTAAAGAAAATCAAATATAAATTAAATTATTTAAAAACTTATGAATTCTTAAATTATTTAATCCCGATGAATTAAAATAAATAAATTTTGTTTGAAAAAATAAATAAAAATAATATGTGAAAGTTTAAATTGTATTATTAATTTTTTTATTTTTTTATTTTTAAATAGTCAACGATCATCATCATGTAAAATGTGGTAAGCCAAGTTGCGTGACCAATTAGGCAATTAGTGGTTGTTTTGAAAAAACTTTTGTCCTCCATGGGGACCAAACAACTTGGTAGGACCAAATTTAGCAATGTATTCCACTAAGAAAAACCTTTATATTCCCACGGGATAAAAGCGTGATAACATGCATTTGACGTTTCTATTGTCATTCAACATGTAAGTGGATTAGTTGAGATCTTTTAGCTATCTGGTAAAGTGCTAAGTTCGAGCGGCTTGAAATCATCCCATTATCTTGGGCCGGTGTGGAATAACACAAAGGGTAGATGATGATATTGTTCGCGGTCTTTTGCTTAGCAAGATCTTGTGGTCGGACAATCTGGTTTTTATCTTTACGATCTATCCTGGCTGTATGTGGATTAATCAGGATAGAGCAAGCGTAGTGGATCTTTTATAATTTAATGTCAGTCACCAGTATAAATATTCTGTCTTTTTATAATAGTTTATCTGAACTCTGTGGAAGTAGTGGGTATGATGAGGTTTGTGCTGAATCTTTCAAAAAAGCATGTGGTTTGACTAAAAAAAAAAAAAAACGTATTTCACGTTTCTTGATTTCACATTTCGTGGGAACGGAAAGGGACGGAACTCAACAAAAATTATCCTCCAATCGTTCGTTTCCTGAAACTTCTTTTTCTCTCTCTCTAGTACTACGATAAATACTAATAGCCCGCTTTGGCTTCCCCGCCTCATACATTTCCACACTTAAAACAGGTCAAATTCTTGAGAAAACGGTGCAGTCTTGCAACGACGACGATGGCGACGGTCAAGCAGTGATCAACAAGCAGGTGATTTTTCGAGACTTTGTCTCGGTTTTCCCCAAAGAATCGGACGTATGCGTTACCGCTACGATCAGCCTCAAGGTTCCCAGCGAAGATTCAGATACCATTTTGGTAGAAGAATCTCTACTTGTCTTGCGATCCCTACATGCGCAACCGCATGAGGAACATTCATAACGCTTGCTTCACGTGGGCATTCAAGCCCGGTTCATTTACGCGTTTCGTCACTTATTTTGCTTTTACACTGTACCTCTCGTTTCATTCTCGAGAAAATGTTAGATATCGATTTTTTTTTCCCCGATTTTCAACGCAATCTGTTTAAATTTGAGGGCGGGAAGCTACTGGTCCTTTATTTTTGGAATTCAATAGAAATCGTAGCCTTGCAATCCCGAGGATTTTTTTTCGATTAGGATTTTCCGGTTGTTTCTAGTCTGAGCAGAACCTTCCAAAACTCATCGGAACCGATATTCCGTGATTGTCAGGGATGAGATGATGTGGGAGAAAAAAAAAACAGATGTTTCATGTTGTATGATTGAATAAAATATTGAAGAAATTGGGGAACTTTTTGACTAATTTACAGGTATTTCACTGTAGAGAAAGATCACTAAGTGAGGAAATGTTTGAGAGTGAAAACTTGCCTCTCAATTCAAAAGAATCATTAATCTATTTAAAGCTAGATTTCACAGATTTTCAAAACCATAACTAGAACTCTAAATCCAAATAAATTTTTAGATGCTGGGAAGAAAAAGAAGAGATCTATAAAAGTGAAATGGGAATTTTTATTATTTTGGCTAACCCAAGGAAATAGATGAGATGCTTACAGACTGGAAATTTTCTTATTTGTAATATTGATTCACGAGTTTTGTTACTTAAATCACAGCCTATAACTGGATATGGCGTCTCAAAAGTTTTGGATTCCCGGCATCCTGACTTCAAGAAGGGTGACTTGATTTGGGGAATCACTGGATGGGAAGAGTACAGTCTCTTTACATCAAGCCAGGGACTGTTCAAAATTCAGCACACTGATGTGCCTCTCTCTTACTACACTGGAATTCTTGGTAAACCCTTCTATTCAAATCTGTGATTGGGAATTTGTTCATTACCACAAAATATGCAAGTTATTTGAATGATGATTTTGCTGATGATTTATGTAGTGGGATCTTGTTATAACTTGAGCAGTTATTACTTTATTCTTTTTCAAACTATGCAAGAGTGATACGGTATACCTAAGGTTATGGCTTGATAGGTTCTTTCACCTATCAGATCGATCTTTTGACTTAGAGTCTAATACCTCTATCAAAGAGCCTCATGAATAAACTATTTTGGACTTTGCTGTCTACCTCATTCCTTTATTTTATAAGATGGTTAGTTAGTAAATTGGAATCCTTTGTTTAGTCTGATTTTATAAGTAAAGATAGATGGCTAATGCAAAAACTGGCCTTTTCAATCAACTTCATAGATTAATGGTATTATGGTCCCACTTGGATGGTGAGCTTTCATTCTTGGGACTCTCCATTACAACCAGCCACTTGGCGCAAGGCCATGAGGCCACCACACCATTCATGAGGAGTCCATGGTGGTGTGTAATGACACGTGTTCCAGTGGCCGGGTCCAATAGTTGGACCTTCCTCCCTTCCCTATTGGGCCTGGATATGAACACCCCCCGTTTGTTTATTTTTCAATTTTTATTGACACAAGTTTGTTGTGACTTTAGGTATGCCCGGTATGACAGCTTATGCTGGCTTTTATGAAATATGCTCTCCTAAGAAAGGTGAGTATGTCTTCATTTCTGCTGCATCTGGAGCAGTGGGTCAGCTTGTTGGCCAGTTTGCAAAGTTGTTAGGCTGCTATGTTGTTGGAAGTGCTGGAACCAAGGAAAAGGTAAATTGCCAACATTAGTATTCTTCAAGTTTTTAAAAACCGGATCGAATCGATCGGATCATCGACCAGTGATCTTTTTGGTCCCGGTTTGACTGCGATTTCACTATTGGCTCAGTCCCTAAATAGTGAACTGTAACTCTTCGGGTTTACTCACTAATCCGATTTTTAAAACATTGGTATTCATATCATAAATTCCATTTTTTGTTGCTTGTAAGTGTTCTTTCATGGTGCTTTCTTTTTGTTGCTTTGTTTTTTTATGAAAAAATAATACTGAATAAAGATCTTACAAACACGATTAGAAAGAGAATCACAATAATCTTCAAAACTAATATATGTAACATCTTTAGGGACATCTAACCACCAAACATTTGAATCTAAAATACTAAGACCTTTTTTAACTAAACAATCAGTAGTTCTAGACATATGGACAAATATAAATATTTAAATCAATCCTGAGATAATTTACAAATATCATCCATTAATAACAAAAGTATAACTAATGATATTAATCTTCTTATTGTAGCAATCCACAACTATTTTGGAATCACCTTCGATCTCTAAGCCCAACAAATCCTTACTCTTGGCAGCTAAAATACAATCTCTTAAAGTCATACATTCAACAAAAATAATTGAGGAATTTTCTATATGTCTACATGCAACCATTCTTATAATATAATGTCTAATTGCTAGACACCTTGACAGCAACTTTATGGCATTTACTCCCTGATATTTTCAATTGCATTCTAAGAAATTGGTATAATTCTAAAGGACAGAATCTTTGTTATTATATAAATTATTCTTTGGCTTTCTTGTTTTAACCCGAAAGTATTTTCATTTAAAAATATGTATGAAAAGTGCAAGAAAAGAAAATCTTTGAGAAAAATAAAAATATGCTTTAACTTAATAACCACTATATGTTTTATCTAAACTTTTGTTTTATTTGTTTCTCTTTATCATATAAGGACTACGAAATTTAAAAATATCTAAAATTTTGAGAAATTTTGATTGTATTTTATTTTCTTTTATATTTTTTTATGGTGAAACCAAACATTAGAAAATTATTTTCCTTCGCAATTTTTCTTCTTTCTGGCACTTCTCTCGGTTTCAAACGGAGTCTTATCAGGATAATGTCGGTTGCTGAAATCACAATGTTGATCACAATGATGTAAAATCCTCATCACTAAAGAGGAGGTAAGCTAAACCCAAAAGAATAAAATTATTAACTAAAGCCTCATTTTCTTACTTCTATCATTTCTCAATCATAGGTTGATCTGTTGAAGAATGTCTGCTCTTGATGAGGTCAACTATAAAGAAGAGAAGGATTATGACGCCTGTTTGAAAAGGTTAGTATTAATTTTGTTTCATGAAAAACGAATGGCTATCCCTTTGAAGTTCAAATCAATTTTAACCTCAAAGAAATGGACAAAGACAACAGTTCTTTAGCGAAAGTTTTTCCTTTATCCATCAATGTAATGAAATCATTGTATCTTTCACCTATTTTGAGTATTCTTACTTATCCAAAATTTTGGATAGGTAGGAAAACCTTTCAAGCTTAAATACAACTCCACAATCTCATGTCGATGTGGGATCGTATCATTGCTCACCCCTAGAGAGCGAAAGGATCACACTCTTGATAGCTTTCACTCCCGACCCTCTCTTAGGGTACCATGTAGCCCTTTTCTGCTACGCACTTACTTTCAATGAAAGCGTCAATGATAGGTATCCAAACCTAATAGAAGAGTCCCACCCAAAAGACCGACTTGATAGGTGGGAGAATTTTTCAAGCTTAAGTACCACTTCACAATTTCTTATGTAACCAATCTGGGATCGTATCATTACCCACCCTTAAAGAAGTCGAACGTCCTCGGACGCCTCACACTGTGGATAGCTTTCACTCTAGACCCTTTCTTGGGGCATCAAGTAGCCTTTTCCTACTATGCACTGGCTCTCAATGAAAGCACCAATGATAAGTATCCAAATTCAATAGAAAAACCTAATCCAAAAGACTGGCCTAATTAGTGGGAGAACCTCTCAAGCTTAAGTACCACTCCATAATTTCATGTGGAGCCGATGTGGGATTGTGTCATTGCCCACCCCTAGAGAAGTTGGACATCCGCGGACGCCTCACTTCACACTCTAGATGGCTTTCACTCCGGACCCTCCCTTAGGGCACCAGGTAGCATTTTCCCTCTACGCACAAGCTCTCAATAAAAGAACCAATGATAGGTACCCAAACCTAACTCAAAAGACTAGCATAATAGATGGAAGAACCTCTCAAACTTAACTACCACTCCATAAATTCTTGTGAAACCGACATGGGATCGTATCATACAATCAACAAACCTTTTTACGTCTTTCTCGATCTCAAAAGCCTTATCCATTGTATTTCAGGTACTTCCCTGAAGGCATTGATATATACTTCGAGAATGTGGGGGGGAAAATGCTGGAAGCAGTGCTAGACAATATGAAACTCCATGGCCGCATTGCAGCCTGCGGTATGATCTCACAGTACAACCTCGAGGAAGGTGAAGGCGTCCGCAACTTATTCACCATTATCACAAAACGAATCCGCATGGAAGGGTTTTTAGTTTTTGATTACTATCATCTCTACCCCAAGTTTTTGGACCTGATTTTGCCATACATTAGAGAAGGTAAGATTAGATATGTGGAAGACATAGCTGAAGGCCTAGAGAATGCCCCCACAGCTCTCATTGGCCTCTACTCTGGCCGGAATGTTGGAAAGCAATTGGTTGTAGTTGCTAAGGAATGAATGAAGCATCCTAGATTTACACCTTTTTTGCTCTAGACAATGTCAGCATCAATTTATTGGGAATAATCCACATCAGAAACGGTTTGTTTGATTATGAGATGTTTTTTTTTTAGTATTAGAAATCTGAAACTAAAATTTATTAGGGTATGATGATCAAATTATATCGATTCGATTAAATCTTCGCCTTTGAAACCCAAATTTTGAGATCTGAGCTTTCATCAATTTTTGACCTAATTTGGACAAAAATGTTTGTCTTGTTTTCTTGCAAAAATATCCCATTTTTTTAAGGGACGATGTAAACACATGAAATAGAAAATGAAATTTTTATCTATAAACTTAACATAAGGTAACCAGTGGAACAACACAATTATATCAAAAAGAGATGGAATTTATCAAACTAGAGAATACTTATATGCAGATAAGAGTTAAAATAATAAAGTTTTACTAAAAGCTTTCCCGCCATTCGTTATACGTGAAGAATCCAACGACTTTCAGATCTAACGACGTAAAATCTCTTCTTCCCTAACACTCTCCTGGCTTCACAGTACTGGGACAAGTCAGTATCAAAGACACTCACTGTATAGATTGACACACAGAAAAGATATTTGGGGAAACCTCAAACTTTTATTTCATAAAAGGACTCTCTTATCTTACATACAAGCTTCTCTAAGGAAAGCTTAGAACTCCATTACAAACTATTGATACAAAGATAGATATGGTTTTTCTCTCTAATGCCCATCTAACTAAGAAACATTCTCAAATTATGTGAGTTTTCTACCAAGTATCGATTCTTCTATCTTCATGAAAGACGCGCCATTTTGCTTTTTGTGATACGCTGTTCTTCTTATCTACAAAAATTTTCTTCTTCTGTCTGGTTCATATAACTGTTCTTCTTATCTTCTATCTGCAAACTTTTTCTTCTCTTCTGTCTTTTCATTTGTCATTTGCCTTTGAAAAATTGGGCATTCTTTTTTGTCGGTTTCCATCACTTTTATCTTCTTTTTTGATTTATCCTCCAGCTATTTCTCGAAGGGATGATATCTCGCAGTATCAGACATAATTATAAGGCCATGGTGATTTATCGTTAAATCACTTAGTCAGTTATTTATATTTATAGTGGCACATGCCTGTCAGCCACTCTGAGCCAGATTACATTTTCTTCTCGCAGCTTATCCAAATTTTCATTATCATTTTGTCTTTTTCCTGAATCTTATGGCTTCATTTTTTGTCATTTCAATCGTCGACAATAACAACCGGTCCAAATTTAATAATTTTCAGTATCAATCTTTGTCCTCTCGATTTTCCACGCTCTTAATTATCATCCAGCTTATTTGCCGTACGTTGACCGAGCAATTCTTTTTCTCGTATATTAGCCATTCTCGTCTAACTACCTTATCCCCAATGCTCTTCTTGTTTTTGTCCATTGCCTATTATAATACCCCTGTCTTTTGTGTTTAACATCATTTATTCGAATCTACCTACTACTACTTATCAGATGAGATATTAGGCTTTAATGCATATTCCATCAAGCATTATATTACTTATCACAGAAAGAATTTTGGCCGCACACTTGACGACCTATCATTTTACATAATCGATTCTATATGTCATTAAGTATTTCTTCACACCGTACTTAACATTCTATCAACAAACCGAAATCCATAAAGATCTTGAACAAATAAAGGATGTTTCATGATTATTATTCTTGCAGATGGGGACTCAAGAGTGTTCAGAATACCCATTACCATTGTGTTGTTATAGATAAATTCGAAGAAAGTTAAATACTTTCTTTTCATGTCAGACAAGATAAATGATGAAATATTTTATGGTAATGTTTTCCTCGTTTTTTCTCAGTTATGATATCATTTCCAAGATTTTCTCCTTGTAGATGAGTTTGTCCTTTGAGGGACTGTTCTCTCCACTTAAGAGATTTTTGTCTTTTGCAAGACTGTTATCTTTCAGGCTTTTATCCTTTTGAAGGATAGGCATTCAGTTATCCTTTTTGTCCCAAACATGGTCTTACACTTAAATGATGATAAAGACCAAAATGTGGTCTTCGGAGCCTACTCTCGAGCACTCCCTTGTGAGAAGGAGAGGAGAAAAGGGGGAGAAAGAGGCTGGTTTGGGAAAGATCAAGTTCTAGCTGGGCTGAATCCCACTTCGCTCCTCACATCAAGAACTTACTGAGACAGCCAAGGTAAGAAAACAATACCTTAGCTTCATCTTTTGTGATTTTGATGTTGGGGAAAACCCCAAATTTGGATAAAAAGAGTTTTTTTTTTGTTGTAAATGAGTTTTGGGGTTGTGTTTGGTTGAGTTTCAGCTAAGAGTGATCACGGCCTGACGGCTTTTGTGTAATGTTTGTAAAAGGAATATCGGGTTTTCAAAAAGAAATGTCGCCAAAATTTGTCGCTAATTTCGTTTTTTGCTTTCGCTATAGATTAAGTTATAATAATCTAAATGAAGTGATTCCAATTGGTAAAGAACCATAAGAGATAGGTCTGCAAATGTATAGAAGGGACTATGAGCAAATTGTAGCTCTAAGGCTCCCAAATACGGGCTTAAAGGTGAGCTCGGGTAGCTCACGGTTATGCCTGCTTGAGTATTGTTATAGTGTTTTGGCCATAAGTTGAGTTTCATTCATCCAAATTGAGTGATTCAAAATTCTGAGTAAAATAGACTTCTAGGGGAATAATTTATTTGAAGGAAGTGTATGCAAATTGTAGCCCCAAAGTGCCCATAAATTTGTCAAAGTGGAGCTATGTGTAAGAACAGTCTGATTCTGCTTTGCAAATTGGAGTAGTCCGGATGTAAATGTAATAACTCAGTTTTTTTATGATCCAAAAATTGATGATTCTAGTTGGAGAAGAAACCTTAGAACCAGGGATTCAAATAAGTAGAAGGAACCATTACCAATTTATGGAGTTAAGACCCTTTGAAATTGGGGAATAACAAAGAGTAACCAAGTGAGTCGGCATATCGACCACCTGGGCATTAAAATGTCGTAACTTAAGTTTGGGTGATCCAAATGAGATAATTCCAATTCCTACTAAATATAGACTCATTGAGTTAAGTTTTTCTTGAAGGAAGCATGAGCAAATTATGGCTCATGTGTCCCCAAAAAATTTTTCAAGTGAAGGGGTATCGGGTAGATATAAACCCTGACCAAAAACTCCTAGAATAACCTACTAATATGCGATCGCTATCAGATCAATAGGGGTCAATGTATATGAAAGCCCGTATTAAAGTTTGATTCCGAAGATTGGAATCAAAGCGACGATTTTGGTTTGTTCTATCTTCTCCTATTTTCGCTTCAAAGATTAACTATTTATTCTAATGTTCCATGCTAAAAGCATATCAATTGTTTTAATTGATTGTGAAATGTTTACAAATGAAAATTTCATGAGTATTGAAATGAACCGCTTATACAAATGTATGTGTCAGGATATATGCCGCTTATAAGATTCGAACGCCCTTAATCGAACGATAACCGCTGGGGCCTGGTATTTAATGATAGATTAGTATACCAATGGGGTGGGATCAAATACTAGCATCGAATGATCGTATTGATGTGTCAATCTGACGCTGTTCTTAACGAGACCATATCGATAGTGTTCACTAATTGATTTTTTTTTTAATAACCAATCAGCCACCCAACGAGACCGTACTGTGTTATAAAACCGTTTTTATACTGGCCTGCAGCCTAGTGGGACCGTGACAATGATTCTGATATCCTGTATATCGAAACATACGTTAAATTTATTAAGGGCAGAACATAACTAAATTGATTTGAGATTGTCGACATATTGGAATTGAAAAGCATGATTGCAAATTGAAATGAAAAGAGCATTGTGAAATGCATGATTTGATTATAATATGAAAGTGTGTATTTAGGATGATCAATGAACCATAAATGATTGTATATGAAATATGTATATGTATTGTATTGACATTGATCATCTAAAAAGATTTAAAAGTATTGTTTAGTAAAATTGCATGATTTGATTTAAACTGAAACGGATGAATGGAATTATATAGAACCACTAAGCATGAAAATGCTTAGCATATTGTTTTTATCAATGCGCAGGTACCGAGTGATTAATAGTGATTGAAAGCGAACCTGGGTCGAGTAAATAGTCATTCGTAAATTCACTGAGTATGCCCCGACATATGCATTTCTCCACCCCATTCTTTTTTAAACATCGATATTTTGTAAAAACAATTTCAACTCGAATATCTATTTTAGAATCATTTGAAAATGCTTTGATATGCATTGTGGAAACGCCTGCATATTTGAAAAGATTTTATGCCAATCGGCGGTAACGCTACGGGCGTGTTTTTGATAAATGATTTGATGTCGACCGAGTGACATTGGGGAGCTACCAGAACCTGGCTTCGACCCACCAAATGGGTCGAGCCGGGAAAGGGGTGCTATATGACATGTTTCCACTACCAACAGCCTGGACATATGAGGTGGGATCGCCTTAGAGGTGTGGATCCTGGTGGTTTCTGACATTGCAGCCCCAGCCTGTGGACAAAGCGCTTATTACGCTTTATTCTCCACACCCCAAGACAGTCGAGGAACCGCACTTCAAATCCTGTGGTCCCCGCATAGGCGCCTTCACTATTAATGTGCAAGGCAAGCAGAGAGGCCAAAGTATGGGTCTATACAGAGGACGTGTGGCCTTACCGGGCCGGGACATCGTGATTCAGTGGACGTGTCTAAGCGATCGTCATACCACCTGACCGAGCCGCAGATCGCCGCCCACAAGGTATGTTTCTATTATCTCGCCTATGGGCAAGAGTACTATTTGATTATGGTGCAACACATTCATTCATCGCTGCATCAATTGTGAGAGAGTCAGCTTGGGGGTTAAGACCTCGAGGAGCCTCGATAGCGAAGTTCTCCCCAGGGACTAGATGAGCGTGGATCTCGATGCGGTCGTTTACGAGTTAGAGATCTCAGATTATACCACAAGTGGACCCGAGGGTCACGGATATGTCGAGTTCGACATCATCCTTGGATGGACCACCAAGTTGACGATGCACTCAGTCGTCATTGATCGTGAGACGGCTGGATGGTTACCGCTACAATAATAGGATGGTACTGTGTTACATTTGGTGGGGATAAGCACAATGTCTCATTCCGCATCGTGTGCCAAGATAGTGTGGCACGACAACACGGGTCGGGCTAGCCAGCCTCACCCTAGAGGATCTATGGGTGAGACAGACTCTGGATCTCGCCTGGGTAGTGCAAGCACAGGAGGTGTTCTATCGGCGCCACGACGCACCTCACGGTTGTGACTCGTTGAGTTACAATCCGCAAGTCGCCCATCTCTATAACCTCGCATGTGGATGGCACCGCTGAGTCAGAACCTCGGGCGTCCGTATAATGAGCTGGGTCGGACAAGGATTCATCGCATCGAGCACTTCACCACGGGCGCCTAGTTTTGTTTCGCAGTTACAGCGATAAGACCCTCGGATTGCGGCATCACTTCAAATAGCTGGAACAGGTTGGGGCGATCAAGAATCTAATTCCATTACCGAGGATTGATGATTTGTTTGACTAGTTGAGAGGAGCGCAAGTCTACTCCAAGATAGACATTCGCACTGGTTACTATCAGCTGAGGATTAGAGAGGTAGATATCCCTAAGACAACGTTCAAGACGAGGTATGAGCACTTTGAGTTCACAAAGGATGCCCCTCGATTTACTGGGGTCAGCTGCCAGCCAGGATCTCACGATCCTCATGCTCCTCCCCTCGACCCGGGAGTAGATCAAAATGTCAGCTCACAGTTAATTCACGCACGAACTAATCTAAAATAAGGCCGCCTTCTACGTACTTTAAGGACCATCAATCAGACGCCAAGTTCAAGAAATGCGAGTTTTCAGTTTTACCTGAGGCGAGATTCTTCGGGACACGTGAATGTCGCCTTCTCAGCGTGTCGCTGGGAACCCGAGAAGGTCGAGGCCGTGATAAGTCAGAGGCCGAAGTCGGGCCTTTGAGATATGCGCTCTTAGGATTGGCAGGTACTGTGAGGTTCATCGCGATTTCTCCCGACTAGCAACACTCTATAACGATCGAATTCTAAGGAGCTCAAGTTCAGGAATGACCTGCAAGTGAGAAGGTAGCATTTCTAGGAATTCGAAGAGGAGTGCGTTTACTGGGGCCCCATTCCTCGATAGTCCCATAGAGGGGACAGAGGTACACAGTGTATTGTGACACCTCGAAGGACGGACTGGGATGTGTTTTGATGCAGTCCGGGAGGGTAGTAGCTTATGGTTCCCGCCAGTTGAAGAATCATGAGTGGAATTATCCCACACACGACATGGAGTTGGCGGTCATAGTCCTCACCTTGAAGATTTGGCGCCACTACTTATACGGCGAGCAGTTTAAAGTGTATTCATATCACAAAAGTCTAAAATACATCTTCACGCAGTGAGACCTCAACATGGGGCAACGCATGTGGATGGAGTTCTTAGAGGACTATGACTTCACTTTGCATTACCATCCTAGTAAGGCTAATGTGGTGGCTAATGCACCCCGCTTGAAGTCACAGCAGTATCAAGCCAAGATAGCTCCCAAGAGTGGCACGAGACCGTAGGACGCCCGACACAGCATGCTGAGCGTACCCGTGGCAATTTTGGGAGATCGTGGCCACGCCGTCCCCACGAGCAGAGTGATCGAGTCCCAGTGGCAAGACGCAGAGATAGTGTCCATCAAGAATCGGGCACAGCCAGTACGTGACGAAGGTCGGGCCATCCAATACGTATAGTAGTCTTCGGTATAAAGGATCTAAACAGTGGTTCCCTGGCGCTTGACAAATCTAAGGGAGGAGATCCTTAGGAATTTCATCGCTTCCCGACTATAAAGGTATCCATGTGGCACGAAGATGTACCGCGGATTCCATCGCTAAGCACTATCAAGGTACGGCAGACACGCCTGAGACTTTCGGACGATGTCTCGCGTCGCGAGGTTCAGGCCGAGCACCGGCCAACAGGATTCACGCGCCATCGGGACGGCAGAGTGGAAGCGGAGCACGTCACGACGGACTTCGCGGACCCACTGGCCATGGACATCACGTAGACAGGACGCGCAATTCTGGGGTGGATGACTGTCTCAATAAAGTCGGCCACACATTTTGTAGCCGTGCGGATGACCTTCACACTAGAGGAATTCTGTCGGTTGTTTATCCGAGAGATCGTCCGGCTACATGGAGTGTCAATATCCATAGTGTCGGATAGAGACCCGAGACTTACAACGCACTTTTGGAAGAGCTTCTAAAAGGCCATGGGGACGCGATTGATAATGAGCACTGCCTTCCACCCACAGACCGATGGTAAGTCAGAGAGGACCATACAGATTTTAGAGGACATGGTGCGAGCATGCGTCCTGGATCATAAGGGTAGCTAGGAGGAGCGCTTAACCTTAGTGGAATTGCCACACAATGTGATATCAAAGTAGTATACAGATGGCACCCTATGAGGCTTTGTATGGGAGGCCATGTTGATCACCTATTTACTGGACAGAGGTGGGAGAGAGCTCCATCACTGGTCCGGATTTGATTAGAGACACCTCAGAGAAGGTGAGTTGATACGATAAATGGTTTTCACAAATAGCTGACAAGAGTCACGCCTACCGCGCGACGCGACCTCTAGAGCTCGAGGGTCGGGCGATCACGCCTTCTCGGGCTGTGATGCCTAAGAAAGGAGTCGGGCTGTGTTCGGGCAAGCAAGAGTAAGCCGCCACTAATGTTCATCGGGCCCTTCGAGATACTGAGGGTGGGCACCGTGGGCGTGACGGCTACATTACCGCCTACATGTCGTGTTCATGAGGTGTTCCACGTCTCCATGCTCAAATATACACCCGTGATCCAAACAATTTAGTGGATTGAGAGATTGTTGTTGATACGCATCTTTAATCTTCGAGGAGTGACTAGCAGGTATCACGGATATTCATCGTTTTGGCGACGCAAGACCGTGAGGCTAGTGAAAGTACTATGGCAACACCGCGGAGGAGGCAACGTAGACGGCGTGACACGATGTCATCAATATCCCTTCTTTGTTGTGTGAACGGCGTACACAAGCAATGCTTAGAAATTAAATGACTCGTTATATGCATGTCATAGCGCACCTTGCATATGCATGTGAGTTGACGTGATTGTGTGTGGAATTTCGGGACAAAGTTCTTTTAAGGAGGAGAGAATGAAAGACCTAGAAAATCCAAATTTTCTGAAGAATGGTAAAACGGTAATTTTGGTTAGAAATCCGAAAATTTTCTAGATCTCGGATAAAGAAACGGACCTCATCGTTGAAATCGTTTGATGAAATCTAGCTACCACATCGAATTTCGTCGAATTCCAAGACAATCAAAATTTCACGCTTTTGCGCACTAAGAGTCACGAAAGTGACACTTTCTAAGATTGTCGAAAGTGGCCTACATTGAGCCACATGTCGGCGGTAGAGACCAAGTCAAACCCAAATGTTTGGCATTTACGTGTCACAATTCAAGAGGAGGAAAATCCAAAAGCAGATGTTTTCGACAAGTAAATCCAAAGAGAGCCAATGAGAGTATGACATATGGCATGAGAGGACATCCCACTTTACCGCCTTCCGACCTAACGGCGGATAGAGGAGAGGAGGGAGAAAGAGAGGTTTTTGCAGAGAGAATCTCTTACCTTCTCTCTAAATTTCCGATCGACCGGTCGACCTTTATAAGAGGGAAAGCTTATCCCTGAACAAGAGCTCGAGCAGACACTGTAATCGGGAGTTTTGACAAACCTAAGATAGGGTTTTTCTCTCCTACTTTGGCGAGAATTCTTCGGCAAGAACTATCCGAATGGTCGGGTGTTTCAGGGGCTGAATGAGCCAGATATTTCTGTAAATCCCAAAGATTTGGACTCGAGGCCGATTTCGAGACTATTTTCAAATGTTCAAATGTGATTTATGGATTGTTTTGTGCATGAGGAATTGCCAGTTTGATCGCCCATGTGTGTTGTTTTTGTGTTATTGCTAAAGATGAATTACATGTTGGTTGTGTGTGAATTTTGTTAGTATATGCATGTGTGATATATTAACATGAATTGGCATGAAATGACGTATTGCATTTCATATGCACGGGGGCACCGTAGAATACTAGGTGTAAGTGCATGACATGGTTTTTGGAGAGATTTATATCGGAGGGTTGACCAACAATTATTTATCGGAGTATATCCACTAAAATATATCGGAGGGAGGGTTGTCCACAAAACTAATTATCGGAGTATGTCCACTATTTTATATCGGAGGGTTGTCCACAAATAAAACAAATATCTTTGTTTTGAAAACATTTTTTTTCCATACATGGCAAAATGCATGCACTGAGTGAAATGCATGAGATTATAAGATGTGGCATGGCATGTGTGTATTATTCGAGCAGATGCTGCGACAATTTTACATGAACGTGCGCTGGGTTGTCACATTTAACACTTAGCGAGTAACCATGTAGGAAAAATTCAACTACGGGCATACTTGCCTATCCTTGTCAAAGGAAATAATTTTCAAGTACAGGAGGTGCATCGGGCGACGAATCTCATCCAAGGCCTTAGTGGCGGAGCAAAGGCTAGATTAGGCCTTGTTTTTGTGTTGTATAAATTCTGGGTAGAAAACCCAGTTTCTGTAAAATTTAAATTTAAGACAAATTGTAATTAAACTCGTTTTTTGTATAATAAATACATTATGGCAAGTTTACCAGGTTCCAGTGGCCTTTGTAGTAATAAGGCTAATTTATGTTAATTTTAGTATGCCTAAAAAAAAATGGCAGGGATCAAGGCGCTTCTACCCATTTCCAGCTAAGGTCACAACACCGCAGCGAGACGTGACGTGAGGCTGCACCCACGGGCAAGCGGGTCGCGCCACTACCGAGGACCTGGCGCGCACGCCGGGGCATGCCAGGAGGCCTGCCGCCACAAACCTCCTGGGTCCTCTGTCGCCGATAGCACTCCTTCGCCGCGACAGAAGTTGGCTCACCCTTTGTCGCACAGGTTTCAGTGTCGCGGACAGGTTTCAGTGCCTCACGTACGCCATGCTGTGTGGCTTTGGTGCCGCGACGCAACCTTTCGCGCCTCACACGTCACGCAGCGCTTCAAGTCCACGCGATTAATTTTCTTATTCCAGTGGCTGGCTCTGCCTCCCGCGCGGTGATACGGGCCTCAGTAAGTTTTAAGAGATATTGTCGCTTTGGCTGGCAACTGCCATTCTGAAATGCAACACGTCTGTTAATAGCTTTACTATTTTATGATCCATCCCGACTCCTTACGAAAGTAGCTTGGGTATGATAGAGTTTGTACATGGATCCTCTCAAAACATATCATGGTTTGACTAAAAAAATGTATTTCACGTTTCTTGATTTCACATTTCGTGGGAACGGAACTCACCAAAAATTATCCTCCAATCGTTCGTTTCCTGAAACTTCTTTTTCTCTCTCTCTAGTATCGCGATAAATACTAATAGCCCGCTTTGGCTTCCCCGCCTCATACATTTCCACATAGAAACGGAGTCCAAATTCTTGAGAGAGAAAGCTTGGAGTTGCAGTCTTGCAGACGACGATGGCGGATGGTCAAGCAGTGATCAACAAGCAGGTGATTTTCCGAGACTTTGTCTCCGGTTTTCCCAAAGAATCGGACATGTACGTTACCACTTCCACGATCAGCCTCAAGGTTCCCGAAGATTCAGATGCCATTTTGGTGAAGAATCTCTACTTGTCTTGCGATCCCTACATGCGCAACCGCATGAGGAACATTCATGACAGCTACGTGGAGCCATTCAAGCCCGGTTCGGTAAGCTACGCCATTTTCGTCATTTATTTTGCTTTTACACTGTACCTCTCGTTTGATTCTCGAGAAAATGTTAGATATCGATTTTTTTTCCCCGATTTTAAACACCCGGTTTAAATTGGTGCGGGAAGCTACTGGTCTTACTAATCAATAGAATTCGTAGCCTTGCAATCCTGAGGATTTTTTCGATTAGGGATTTTCTTCCTAGTTGCTCGGTCTTACAGAACTCTAAAACTCAGAACCGATATTCGTGATTGTTGTATGAGATGATGTGAGAAAAAACAGATGTTTCATAAGCCGCGATTGAATAAAATATTGAAGAAATTGGGGAACTTTTTGACTAACTTACTGGTATTTCACTGTAGAGAAAGATCACTAAGTGAGAAGCTTATCTCTCAATTTCTAGATCAATCTGTTAAAGCTAGATTTCACAGATTTTCAAAACCATAACTAGAACTCTAAATCTAAATAAATTTTTAGATGCTGGGAAGAAAAAGAAGAGATCTATAAAAGTGAAATGGGAATTTTTATTATTTTGGCAACCTAAGTGAAATAGATGAGATGCTTACAGACTGGAAATTTTCTTATTTGTAATATTGATTCACGAGTTTTGTTACTTAAATCACAGCCTATAACTGGATATGGCGTTGCAAAAGTTTTGGATTCCCGGCATCCTGACTTCAAGAAGGGTGACTTGATTTGGGGAATTACTGGATGGGAAGAATACAGTCTCTTTACATCAAGCCAGAGACTGTTCAAAATTCAGCACACTAATGTGCCTCTCTCTTACTACACTGGAATTCTTGGTAAACCCTTTTATTCAAATCTATGATTGGGAATTTGTTCATTACCACAAAATATGCAAGTTATT
This sequence comes from Tetrastigma voinierianum, assembly GCA_016808115.1. Taxonomy (NCBI): domain Eukaryota; kingdom Viridiplantae; phylum Streptophyta; class Magnoliopsida; order Vitales; family Vitaceae; genus Tetrastigma; species Tetrastigma voinierianum. Next base: position 662,843 of record JAEQBH010004115.1, read on the forward strand.
TGAATGATGATTTTGTGAGTTGTTTCTATATGCTGATGATTTATGGAGTGGAATCTTGCTATAACTTGAGCAGTCATTACTTTATTCTTTGTCAAATTCTGTTTCTCGGACAACTGCAAGAGTGATACCATATACATAAGGTTGTGGTTTAATAGGTTCTTCTATCTATCAGATCGATCTCTAAGGACACCCCTATCAAAGAGTCTCATGAATAAACTAATTTGGACTTTGCTGTCTACCTCATTCCGTTATTTTATAAGATGGTTAGTTAGTAAATTGGAATCCTTTCTTTTTATTGACACAACTTTCTTGTGATTTTAGGTATGCCCGGTATGACAGCTTATGCTGGTTTTTATGAAATATGCTCTCCTAAGAAAGGTGAGTATGTCTTCATTTCTGCGGCATCTGGAGCAGTGGGTCAGCTTGTTGGGCAGTTTGCAAAGTTGTTAGGCTGCTATGTTGTTGGAAGTGCTGGAACCAAGGAAAAGGTAAATTGCCAACATTAGTATTCCTCAGTGTTTTAAATACCGGATCGATCGTTTACCGGTGACCTTTTCGGTCCCGGTTTAATCCGGTTCGACTGCGATTTCACTATCGGCTCGGTCCCTAAATCGTGAACTGGTAACTCTTCCGGTTTACTCACTAATCCGATTTTTAAAACATTGGTATCCATATCGTAATTTCCATTTTTTGTTGCTTGTAAGTGTTCTTTCATGGTGCTTCTTTTGAAAGGTATGGTTTTTTTATGAAAAAATAATACTGAATAAAGATCTTACAAACACGATTAGAAAGAGAATCACAATAATCTTCAAAACTAATATATGTAACATTTTAGGGACATCTGACCACCAAACATTTGAATCTAAAATACTAAGACCTTTTTTTAACTAAACAATCAGCGGTTCTAGACATATGGACAAATATAAATATTTAAATCAATCCTGAGATAATTTCCAAATAGCATCCATTAATAACAAAAGTATAACTAAGGATATTAATCTTCTTATTGTAGCAATCCACAACTATTTTGGAGTCACCTTCGATCTCTAAGCCCAACAAATCCTACATTTTGGCAGCTAAAAATACAATTTAAAGTCATACATTCAACAAAAATAATTGAGGAATTTTCTATATGTCTACATGCAACCATTCTTATAATATAATGTCTAATTGCTAGACACCTTGACAGCAACTTTATTGCATTTACTCCCTGATATTTTCAATTGCATTCTAAGAAATTGGTATAATCCTGAAGGACAGAATCTCTGTTATTATATAAATTCATTTTTTTAGGTTTCGTTTGGAACCCAAAAAGTACTAAAGAAATAAAATAGAGAGGAAAGTGCAAGAAAAGAAAATTTTGAGGAAAATAAAAAATGGGTTTGAACTTAATAAATTAATTATATATGTTTTATTCAAACTTGTTTTTTTTGTTTCTCTATATCATTTAAGGACTATGAGAGAAATTTTGATTATATTTTATTTTCTTTTATATTTTTTTATGGTGAAACCAAACATTAGAAAATTATTTTCCTTCGCAATTTTCTTCTTTCTCTAGTACTTTCCGGGTTTCAAACGGAGCCTTATTGTATTAATGTCGGTTGCTGAAATCACAATGTTGATCACAATGATGTAAAATCCTCATCACTAAAGAGGAGGTAAGCTAAACCCAAAAGAATAAACTTATTAACTAAAGCCTCATTTTCTTACTTCTATCATTTCTCAATCATAGGTTGATCTGTTGAAGAACAAGTTCGGTTTTGATGAGGCTTTCAACTATAAAGAAGAGCAAGATTATGACGCCTGTTTGAAAAGGTTAGTATTAATTTTGTTACATGAAAAACGAATGGCTATCCCTTTGAAGTTCAAATCAATTTTAACCTCAAAGAAATGGACAAAGACAACAGTTCTTTAGCGTATCTTTCAGCTATTTTGAGTACTATTACTGACCCAAAATTTTGGATAGGTAGGAGAACCTCTAAAGCTTAAATACCACTCCACAATTTCATGTGGAGTCGATGTGGGACCGTATCATTGCTCACCCCTAGAGAGCGAAAGTATCACACTCTGGATAACTTTCACTCTCGAGCCTCTCTTAAGGCACCACGTAACCCTTTCCCTATACACACCGACTTTCAAACGAAAGCATCATGATATCAAACCCACAGAGAGCCTAATCCAAAATATCAATTTACTTAGGTGAGTAGGAAATTTTCTGCCTTAAAGATTCACTTCACAATTTCTACAGAATAAATGCTGATCAGATCATCGTCATCTTTAAGAAGCCTGACGTCACACGCCACATTCTCGAATAGCTACCCAACTTCTAGGGCACCAAGTAGTCTTTTCCCGCTATGCATTGGCTCTCAATGATAGGTATCCAAATTCAATAGAAAAACTTAAATCAAAAGACTAGCCTGATTGATGAGAGAACCTCTCAAGCTTAAGTACCACTCCATAATCTCATGTCGAGCCAATGTGGAATTGTATCATTGCCCAACCTAGAGAAGTTGGACGTCCGCGGACGCCTTACTTCACACTCTGAATAGCTTGACTCCGGGACCTCTTTAGGGCACCAGCATTTTCCCCACGCACAAGCTCAATAAAGAACTGAATTTATACCCAAACCCAACCTAAAAAATCAAAGCATGACAGATAAGCAACCTCTCAAGTTTAACTACCACTTTATAAATTCTTGTGAAACCAACATGGGATCGTATCATTCAATCAACAAACCGTTTTACCTCTTCTCGAACTCCAAAGCCTTATCCATTGTAATTCAGGTACTTCCCTAAAGGCATTGATATATACTTCGAGAATGTGGGGGGGAAAATGCTTGAAGCAGTGCTAGACAATATGAGACTCCATGGCCGCATTGCAGCCTGCGGTATGATCTCACAGTACAACCTGGAGGAAGGTGAAGGCGTCCGCAACTTATCCAGCATTATCACGAAACGAATCCGCATGGAAGGGTTTATAGTTATTGATTACTATCATCTCTACCCCAAGTTTTTGGACCTGATTTTGCCATACATTAGAGAAGGTAAGATTAGATATGTGGAAGACATAGCTGAAGGCCTAGAGAATGCCCCCACAGCTCTCATTGGCCTCTACTCTGGCCGGAATGTTGGAAAACAGTTGGTTGTAGTTGCTAAGGAATGAATGAAGTATCCTCGATTTACACCTTTTTTGCTCTAGACAATGTCATCATCTATTTATTGGGAATAATCCACATTAGAAACGGTTTGTTTGATTATGAGATGTTTTTTTATTAGTATTAGAAATCTGAAAATAAAATTTATTAGGGTATGATGATCAAATTATATTTGGGTGATTTGATTAAATGGCCTTTTGAAAACCCAAATTTTGAGATCTGAGCCTTCATCAATTTTTGACCTGATTTGGACAAAAATGTGTCATGTTTTCTTGCAAAAATAACCCATTTTTTTAAGGGACAATGTAAATACATGAAATGGAAAATGACATTTTTATCTATAAACTCAATAGTACAATTTCAACGAACAAAGACAATTATATCAAAAGAGATGGAATCTTATCATACTCAGAAATACTTACATGATAGAGTTTTAACACAAAGTTACTTACGCTTCCTCAAGATCTCAAGATGACGTGAAGAACTAAATGGACCAAGACTTTAGATTCATTAAAACTTCCAACAACCCTCACTCACCCGCATTGTGTGACGTCAAGATCGCACACCCACCATATCAACACACAAATATATTTAGAAACCTCTCAAACTTTTATTTCATAAAAGCACTCTCTTATTTTACATACAAGCTTCTCTAAGGAAAGCTTAAAAATCCATTACAAACTATTGATATAAAAATAGATATGGTTTTTCTCTCTAATGCCCTCCTAACTGAGAAACATTCTCAAATTATAGAGGATTTTCTACTGTTCATGGATTTCTTCTTATCTTCATAGCACGTATATTCGCTTTTGCATATTAGCTGTTCTTCTTAGGCAACTTTTTCTTCTTCATCTGCCCATACAGCTTAATTTCATTTCTATCTCGCAAACTTTTTTCTTCTCTTCATTTTCATTTGTCATTTGCCTTTGGAAAAGCGGGCATTCTTTTGCCTGCTTCCGCCACTTTTATCTTCTTTTGATTTATCCTCCAAATGCTTCTCGGCGCGATCTTCGTATCAGACATAAATTATAGTAGTCGACATTTATCATTGCACAACTTATACTGTTATTTACATTTATAAATGATGCATATGTCCCTGTCAGCCACTTGAAAGCTCGATTACATTTTCTTCCAAAAGTTATCCAAATTCTTTTATTATCATTTTTTCATTTTTCTGCTAATCTTATGGCTTCATTTTTGCCATCCGATCGAAGTTAGCAATAACAACTCGTCTAGCTCATTGATTTTTTTTTTTGTTATTATTCTTATCCTATCTTTTTCCACGCTCTAAGACTATCATTCTTATTTGTTGCACATGTGACCGAAAGAATTTTTCATATACGCTATTCCCACAAGACTGCCTTTTATCCCCAACGCTTTTCTCTTTGTCTTTGTCCATCGCTTCGTTATAATACCCTCGCTTGGATTTAACATCATTTATTTGGAATCTTTATTCTTCACTACTATTTATTGTGATGAGATGATAGGCTTTGATGTATCCACTTTCTTTATTATATTCTGGACTTATGGTAAATAATTTTATGTAGACACTTTGATGACCTATCATTTTACACTGGGATTCTGCCACACACAAGATTTCTTCACACTCCGCTTAAATAGATCTCGACTAACAAAATCGAAATCTAGCATCTTGAACAAATAAAGGATCAGCCATGATTATTATTCTTGCAGATAGAGACTCAATGTATGTCCTGGGTAATACCCATTACCATTAGATCATATAAATAAATTCCTGAGAAGCTCAAATACTTTTTCCATGTCAGACAAGATAAATTATGAAGTATTTATAACAATATTTTCTGTTTTTTCCTCTGGAAAAAAGAGGATATCATCGGAATTTTCTCCTTTAGAGAGAAGTTTGTCCTTTGAGGGACCGTTATCTCCACTTAAGAGATTTTTGTCTTTTGCAAGACTATTATCTTTCAGGCTTTTATCATTTTGAAGAATAGGCATTTCCTGAATACCTTTTGAGATATTTTTTCCCTTAGACAAGGATATATCTCATGTCTTAATGTTATCAGGAATTACTGTTGCCTGGCTTTTTCCCAAATGGGATGACATATCCAAACCTACCTTATTGATGTTTTTAGTCTTTAAGGATACTGAGGAAACATCATATATCCTCATTATCATCTCTTCTAATCTTTCAAAACATTTTTCAAGGAGATTTTGTAAAATATATGATTTAGACCTTATATCATTGATATGTTTCTGTAGATTTATTATTTTTTATTCAATCAAATGGTAAGATTATAATTTTCGAGACATCATATTCATTCTTTCACTATATCAAATATGCAAGGAGATCGCGTATTTCCTTGATGTCATTCGACATTCTTGCCAAAAGTCATAAGAAAATTGTCATACCTTTTATATGTACAATCTAAAATTATAATAATCTAAGAAGAGTTTGTCATCTAGACAAATAACCTTTAATTGAAAATTCTTTTCCGTTTTTATTTTTTTATAAATCCTTCAACTTTAGTATTATCGCTTCTATAATAAAAGGTTTGGTGATGCTAATACCTCAAATTTATTAATTCCTTTTATTATTGCAAGTAACTCTTTTTCATTAATATCATAATTAATCTGGTTATTATTAAAGGTTCCACTTGTATATTGGCAAATTTCTCCTAAATCTATTTTCAAATTGTTGTTCAATATTTATCTAAAGCATCTGTTTGTAGTACTAAATTGTCATTTTCATTTGGCAATCTAAATTTAAGTAAATTTAAACATATGTCTTTTAATCTTTTGACTATCATGGTATGTTTTTCACTCCATCCTTTTGGTTTTCTTGTTAACAACTAGAATTCCTAGCCTTTCTTACCATAAGCTCTTTATAAAAATCAAAGAGTAATTTTAAACATCCAAAATTTATGTATCATTTTAGTTCTTAATTCATCAGTGGAAATTTTATTTTTTCGTCTATACGCGATCGTAATTTTACTGCCTTTAGAATCTATTATCATTCCTGTAAATTCTATTTCTTTTTCGATTTCAACTTTCTTTTCGAAAGAACTCATCATGTTCCTTACGCAAAGATACAAAATATTTAATGTTTTTCACGATCTTCTCATCTAACATATTAACATATCAATATATTAATTATTTAGAGATAATGAACAGAATATTTGATCTCCATTCAGTGAACTAAGAGAGCATTTTGACTAAAATGCACACCCACTATACATTTAGTGACATAATAAGAGGTACATTTATTGCTACTCACTTTACATGCAAACTGATTTGCACCTCACTGATCTAATATCCTCCCCACAAATTTGGCTAATATCCCACTCTGGGATACAAAATATCCCATCAAACGAAATGCATTTGATTTCTATACTTACTCACCCTATTTCCCTATTTTGATCCACCAATTATGTGGATCTCTCTATTCCCACAGATTCATTCATACTACTATTTAATTATATTTAAATCTGATATTTTCCTTGAATACATCATATTGATCCACTAATGACTTATCATGATCTTATCATCATTTATTTAGAGTAGATTTTTTGTTTTTTCCCAATAGTTTAAAGGGTTATTACTAAAATTTTCTTCCAATTTTTCACATGTGTCATGAACTGTTACTTTATAAGTAATAGATGTATTTATCTTTTATGTTCTCCATTTTCTAGCTTTTTGATCATAATTTATCCTAAAAGGCTTTAATATTCTAGGTACTCTTATCCAAGGTGTTTTAAATAGCATAGCATAAATTGTTTGTTGATATATTGAGAATTGTTGTAAAAAGTCGTTTCCTAATATAATATCACATTCTATATTTTTTCATTTTTATCTTGTTTGTGATATTATGACAATATAGAATGTGATACCATTATATGTGGGGCTCTATAAATTCAATAGAAGGTATTCAGGAAATGTCTATCCTTCAACATGATAAAAGCTTGAAAGATAACAATCTTGCAAAATACAAAAATCTCTCATGAGATAATGTACCTCAAAGCGACAAACCTCTCAGTGAGAAAATTCGATTATATCCTCTTTTCGTAGAGGAAAAACAAACATCGCTATAAATACTTCACTATTTATCTTGTTCGACATAAAAGAAAGCATTTGACTTTCTCCGAATTTATCTTATAACAACCCTAATGGTAATGGGTATTGCTCGCACTTCTACCGACTTCATCTACCCTATCAATAATCACAAAAACTTATCCCTTTATTCGTTCAAGATGCCATGGATTTCGCTTTGTTGACCGAATCTATTTGTGCTCCCCAATCGTGGGAAGAAATACTTAATGACACCCTTAGAATCCAATTATATAAAATGACAAGTCATCAAAGTGTCTACATAAAATTCTTTACCATCAGTCCATAATACAATGAAGACGTCGGAATATGCATCAAAGCCTATCATCTCACAATAAATAGTAGTGAAGAATCAAGATTCCAAATAAATGATGTTAAACCCAAAAACCATGGATATTATAACAAGCAATGGACAAAGACAAGAAAAGCATTGGGGATAAAGGCAGTGCTTGGCAAAATGACAGATTCGAATAAAAGAATTGTCAAATTCCACTGTAACAATATCCTGGATGATAGTCCTAAGCGATTGAAAATCGATAGACAAAGAACGATAACGTAAAAAATCAATGAAAGCCAGATCGTACCGTTATTGCTAGTCAACAAATGACAAAATGAAGTCATAAGATTCACAAAAGACAAATGATAATGAACGCTAGATAACTTCTTGAAGAAATGTATCCGAGCTCTGGGTACTGACAAAGATACGTTTCACTACTATAAATGAATGATAATAAATCTGGCCTCGACAATAAATGTCAACCACTATAATTGTAATCTATTCTACGAAGATACATCCCTCAGAAACAGCTGGAGGATTAATCAAAAAAGAAGATAAAAGTGATGGGAACCGACAAAAAAGAATGCCCACTTTTTCAAAGCAACACAAATGAAAAGCATACAGGCTAGCCATAGATAGAAGATAAAAGAATGTGCTTGTATGAAACTGGCGTAAGAAGAAAAGTTTGCGATAAGAAGAACAAGCTGTAATTAAAACGTAACGACATCGTCTTTAAACAAGATAGCATAATCCAATAACAATAGAAAGTTCTATAAATTGAGAACGCTTTCTCAATTGTAGCATTTAAAAACCATATCTATCTTTGTATCAATAGTTTGTATCGAAATAAGCCTTTTCTGTAAGTTTGTATAAAAGATAAGAGAGCGCTTTTACGAAATAAAAGCCTGGCGCTTCCCAAATACTTTTTACGTATGTCAATCTATACAAATGAGCGCCTTGATACCGACTTGTCCCAATACCGTTGTCAAAGAGGCCTAAGGAATAAGGGATTTGTTGTCAATAAATGCAAAGGTCAATGTGGATCGCTACATATAAATGTAAATCGGTTAAAACTATAATAACTTTTATTATTTAAACTCTTATCTGCATATAAGTATTCTAGTACGATAAATTCCATCTCTTTTTTATATATCTTTTAAGCAAATATTTTATTATATTTTTCTTTTCATTTTTACAGTTAAATACTTTTAGTTATAACGTTGTAAATTGGACTCAAACCCTGAACTCCTCTCCTCCATATGTCTTGTCTCTTTTGAAACATCGAGCACTCTATCACGCTCAATCACATGAGTTAAGCATGATTCAATGTATTATAAGTTAACAAATATCAGACAATGCATGCTTATTTATCTAATATAAATATATAATATATATATATATATATATATATATATATATATATATATATATATATATATATATATATATATATATATATATTTATATTGAATCATGCCTTGTACATTGTACAATATTTGTTAATCCTTTTATATATATATATATATATATTCTCTTATTAATAGGCAAAAAAGTTATGTAAGTAACAAGCTAAAAAAGGTTACACCAAGCAAGTTCTGATTTTGGGTCAAAATGACATTTTCATTAAAACAAATATTGATTCTAGCTCACTTTTGAAACTATTATTCAATCTAGCTTCCTTATGCTGTATAGGAAAGATGCTCATATTTTAAAAAAAATTAATCTAAGTTAGAAGCCATTGTCATTTTGAACTAAAGCCATAGTTGGTAACTACGACTTTAGTTAAAAAAAATGAAACCACAATAATAACCGTAGCTTTAGTTAAAAAATGAACTATAGCTACTAACTACGGCTTTAGTTCAAAATGAAGCCACTCTAACTTAGATTTAAAATTTTCAAATATGCATAATAGTTTTAAAAGTTGCCCTAAAATCAATATTTGTTTTAATAAAAAATTCATTTTTACCCCCAGACTCAAAAACTTGACATGTGCTTTCACAAGAAAAAGCAAGAAATCTCTTTCCTTACTAGTAAACCCAACAAATCAAACATAGTGACCGGTCTTTTCGGCTGAACTAAAATGTTCCTAATATGTGTTTTTAATATCCTAAAAGTAGTTCTTATTTATAACATTTTATTTTTATCATTCGCTATGTTTATATAATTATTTTTTTAAAAACAACTCAACGAAAATTTCCTCATCATAATTGTTTCAAGAACCATGAAAAAATAAAACAAAGTGCATATTTCCCACCCTCCTATTATTCTCTTTTCTTGAGAGTTGACGTGTTTAAATGCCTCAATTCTCAAAAAGGCTGACCATTCAAAGATGGGTAGGTTTGTATTGGATCAAAAAATGGGTAGAAATAAAGAACTTAGAAGGAGTGTTTGGCACATGAGAAAACTTGTGAACAATTTTTTCTATACTCTTAACAGATAATATTATAATAAGATTCATCGTTTCCACATCAACTTGATTCACGTATATAAATAAGAAAAATTGTGACACTCAACTGGGAAAAAAAAAACCAAGAATTCTTCTGCAACTCTATATTCAATCTAACTAGAAAACAAGTACAGCAAACAAAATCTCAAGCTGCAAAATGAGGTTTTATTGTTTGAAATTTCTCAGACTATGTACTATAACTCTTACCTTTCATGACATATAAAAGCTCTGCGGGCGTTGAATAGTGTTCTTCACTCCTCCATTGCAGTAGCGTTCGCTAAGCCTCGAGAGGAAATGCATATCCACGGAGATAATTGGAGTCTACACCTGACTCGCGCTCCAATGCCACCCGCCCAGTTCGTGCCACCTATGGAAAGGCAGAAAGATCTTTCTCAGAGAAGTTATAGAGAGGTGGAAAGATCATTGTTGATGCAATTTGAAAGTAGTTGTTGAGAGAGAGAGAGAGAGAGAGAGAGAGAGTGAGGGAGTGAGAGAGGGGGAGGGGGAGGGGGAGGGAGAGAGAGGGAGAGGGATTGTGGGAGGGAGAGAGAGGAGAGCGACAGACCTCACAAATGCCAAAGGGCTCCAACAACCTTTGCAGAGCAACCATTTTGTCTAAAGCTCCAGTTAGCTGGTACAAGCATCAAAAGCAAGATCATGAGTATCACCAGCTAAGAGGAGTGAAAATGCTTCTTTTTTTTTTTTTTGACACCTAAATACTTTAGTTACAATATGGTAAGCTGCCCCCATTGGTACTCAAACCCGGGACCCCTTCCCTCCCTATGCCCTGCCTTTTTTGAAACGTTAAGCGCTCTACCACATAAGCTAGGCATGATGGGCATGTTAAATATAAATATTCAATCCCAAATTATAATTACAAAAGCTTGATGCCATTGCAAAGCGAAGATAAGATTCGTGGTAAGACACTACTTGAGTGAAGATTATTATCTCAAGGGAAAGATACTAACCTCGAGGGTTATTGTGTGGCTAGACACATCAACAGCTCTGGCCCTGAAAATGCTGGCGATATCAAGAACATCGCGGCGAGCAGCTGCATTCACAGCAATCTTTATCAACATCAACTCACGCTCAGCAAAGGGTAAGTGGGTAATGTCGTGAACCTGAAGGAACCAACAACTCATTTCAGCAAGTTCAATTCATACAATCAAATAGTCTTCATGCATTTGTAAACTACAAAGAGTACTGTAGTACATGCAACTTGCAAGTTTAAAATGAATGATCTACCAATGATATATGGTAGCAGATGATTTTAGTGCAAAACTAGACATAAACCACATGTCAAGTTGAGGTACTTTGGCCCTCATTCATCAAGTATGAGATCTAGATGCAGATCATTCCCATTAAAATTTCCCCAAGCAAGCATATTTAGGAATAAAGAGCATTCTAACTTGCAAGTTTGGGGTCAATAAAACCTTTTTATTGAAAAAAAATATTGATTTTAGGCCATGTTTGAAACTATTGTTCAATATAGTAAAAAAGGGGGAGATTAACGCATTGCAGAAGCTCATCCATGCTACTATTAACTCCTGATTAAACAAATGAAGAGCATTTTGGGTTTGAATGGCCAGGACATATTTTAGGGCACATGCAGATAGCTGGCCTGTCTAGGTAAAAGTAAGCCAAAAGAGCTCAAACTCATAAATACTAGTGTTCATAACCACATGTTATGCAGTGTAATTGCATATGCAACACAAATAGAGAAAAATAAGTCACTTGCACATGGGCAAACAAAGATAGCAGTATCTCCTGTTTCTACAAAAACAACAAAATAACATACCTCGTGAAGAACTGGCAGCTTCTTAAGTTGCTGCACCAACTTGAGAATTGATGCATCTGTACCAGGAACAACAGTTGTGATTCGAGAGAGACCCTCAGTTTCTGCATGACCAACTGCCAGACTCTGGCAACAAGAAACTAACGTCGTGAAGAAATAAAAACACATGTAAAAGAACAATAAAATGAAAGAACAGAACCTACATGTCATACCTGGATGTTATATCCCCTCCTAGAAAAAACCCCAGTAACAAGATTGAGAACTCCGGGAGAGTCATTGACAAGAATGGATAGAGTGTGTGAACGAAGGCCACTAGTCTGAAAAATATTAACCCAGATCATTAGTGTTTCCCCATCTAGGATCTGATGTAAAGAATCATGTTATTTGTCAACACCAATAAGGAATAAATTAACCACTTTCAGAAACTCAATTTAGAGCTCGTAGAGTTTGGCCCAAGCTCACTTGAGCTTTAAATCAAAATCCACTCACATCAAACTTTTTTCCCCTGTGATGAAGGTTTTTAATTGAGAAATAAAATTTGGAAAGTCTTTAGTTGATGACCTGGCAGAGCTAGATTTTTGTCGTATTGAATGAAATTAAAAACATGAGAACACCTTCGATGTCCTTAGGATTCAAGGTAACAAAAGTCAGAAGGTTCTCAGGTGAAAAATGAAAATACCCTAACAAGAATCCTTGAGCTTGCATATGTTATGGTGGGCAGCCAAGAACTGAGAACAAATTTAACCAACTAATTTTCGAGTTTGCATAAAAGGCCCCTTAGAACCAGGAAACAAAATTTCATGTTATCACTAAAAAAAGTTCAATCCATGTTTTCCATCAAGAAAATGAAAACTAAAACCAAAATACGCTTGAAACTTTTTTACACTAACTAATCAGATTGGATATTCAAGGTTTCATTGAAGACAGATTTGTGCTTATAAAAAGTAGTCATTCTGCATGCACTTCCTTAAGAACTATGCAGCCACAAACCTAAAGAATCAACTCGAAATGTTCAGAAGCAGTAATAAGGTTCCTTACATCTTCATCATAGAGAACACCCCAATGAGCATCAAGAACTTTATTGACTGTGAACCCATCAGATGGCTCCACCGGATAAACATCTCCCTTCATGAACAAAGAAAAATACATCAATCACTCAGTCAGCAGTTATGATAATCATAATATCAGAATAAGCCAGACATTATCTAATCAAAGCTAATGCAGCACAGTGTGAGCAAGTAAACTATTTACAAAAATATCCAAACAACAGGTCACCTAGTCAAAAGGCGGACATAACAATATTTTGTAACATGTATCTAAATATAAGGAACTATCTCCAGAAAATGTAAAAGAATGATTATGTTACTCGCAATAACACACATGTATGCAAGGCCTAAAGGCGGCAAATAATCAGTGTGGGTCATGGTCGGAATTGTAATTTACTCAATTATTAGGGCATATTTATTATTGAATGCAATCAATATAAATAGGGATGTTAGTATTTATTTTTATCAAAATAGTTGGAGAGAGAGTAAACTCTTGGGAGGGACGACCTGTCTCTCGAATGATAGGTCTATTTGGATTATTTTTCCGCTATTCATCAATAAAATTTTGCTCTTTTATCATTCAGTTGAGCCCTAAATTCAAATCTAGGGTTAGGGTTCTATCAGACTTCTTGACACCCTATTGCCAACACTAGTAATATGGTAAAATTCAATTTTGGCTACAGACATGTGTGCTTTCAACTAAGGAGAGCTATGACTCTATTTTCCAGCAAGAATTGAATAATATATAATAGAATAATAATTTGTATTTGGTTCAAAACGATACAAGAGAATTGACTGATTGGTGAAAAAAACATTAAAGAGTTGCCGGACAAGCCCCATCATGGGATGTTGGCACTCGGTAAACTATTCATAATTTTGTATGCGCACACGTGTGTAATAGAAGCTGTGCACCCAAAGACCTGCTCTTGGATGGCTCTGACATGATTAAAAAATTAATGAAAAAAAATTACGCTAATAAGCATGTACAATTCAATATAAAACAGAGATTGATTAAACAAACCATAACTTCTAATGTTTTTACATCAATTTCAGTTTCTAAAATCATGCATTCATCAACACAAAAAACAGCTCTAAATGAACTTCACTCGTATACACATCCAAGAAATATATGCTAGGCCAGGACCCCAAAAAATAAATAAATAAATAAAAAGATTGTAAGCATTAGTTACTGAAGTGCATACTCCAAGAGATGTATCAGATTCGCTATTGAGTATGCTATTTGTAGTTTCCACAGAAATGTTTTCTTGAATTTCTCCTTCGAGATCAGGATATGAAGCTGCTGAAAATCGCCAAAATGGAGCAGACTCACCCATTTTTTCCCTTCTCAAGGCAATCTACAAGAAGCAAAAGTTTCAGTCACTAACACCAAAAAAAAAAGAGAATGCAAAAGACATAAATGCCTGAAAGATTTCGCAAAGTATTTCAAACGTAAGCATCCAACCTTTCCAGTTCTAGCAATTTCTTTAATTCCAAACTTGCTTAAATTTCTTTGTACAGCAACAATCTTCCCTGGATCTCCAGTTACCTGGATCACCCACAAAAGAGGTCGGTTGGCTTTTAAATCTTTGAAGAATCCAGCAAAACAAAGTTAAATTGCAAATTTACTTAACATGAAAATGATCAATCCACCAAAGACATAGTATAAGAACCTGATAAAGTCCCATAAGCACACTATAACTGATGCAAGTCTGCTCGGTTTAAATTTGAACAAAGCACGAGAAAATATATGGTTCTTGGAAGCATAGAAAGACTTAGAAAATCAAGAGTAGGCCTTATTCTATGGGATCACAAGCCAATAACTTTGGGTCTTGCTTCATTGTGCTATGTTCAAGTTTCTGTGTTGTGTTAAACTTTGTCTATAGAATTTCATATGACTAAACGAGACTAGTTAAGGTATCATCGATTCAAGGCAAAATAAGGGCATCAGGTCTGACGTGTTCAGCCCGTTCTGAAATTTTGTGTCGCATGAATCTCAACCACACTAGCTAGACACAGGACACATTCAAGGTTGTAACAGTCTCGGCTGATGTTCCTTACCAAGGAAATCACTTACGAAGAATCAATGTGATTGACTACAACATTTGTTATGCTGGGCTGGTCCACATAACTTGAAGGTGAAATAAGAAGATTGAAAAAAGCATAATATAAGAATAATAACCTAATTTAAATCACTTGATGATAGCAGAATCAACAAAACATAAAAAGTGGATCAACAATAATAAGAATATACTTCACTAACTACACTGACTTGTCATTTGTCAAGAGATACTTAAAGGAAAAATACAATTTTACAACAAATAGAAATTATAAAGGGCATAAAGATCACTAAAAGACCATAACTTTTTAACTGTTGGATATACTCCTAAACACTTGCGCACAATTTCTGCTGAATCAGAATATTTTCATAACAATAACTGGTTGATACATCTCGATCAAAACACCTCCACCTCTTAAGAGTTAAATCCCCTGGCTAAATTTAAAAGAAAAGGCCAGTAGAAATTAGTTGTCACCTCAATGGTTACCGAATGCTCTGAGACATCCACAATTTTTGCTCTGAAGATGTCCACTAACCACTTGATCTGAAGGTTTAAACAAAGAAATGGAAATCAGTGATAAGATAAGGAACATCGCAAGAAGGAAATGCAGATTAAAAGGAAAAAAAGAGATCAATGAAGATCTTCAATGCTCAATGTCCCAGCATCAACTTGTGAATTTGTGATTACCTGAGCACGAGACTCAGGCATTGCATTGACTTTTATAAGCATTAGTTCACGTTCTACCTGCGGCTCATTTGAGAGATCTTCAACCTGAATACAAAATAAATATAGAAAATTAGGAGAGAGAGAAAAGAGAAATATGAGTTAACATGTCTGCTGGAGAAGGTGAGGAAAACTAAACAAATAACAAAAGGACAATCTGAAGAAAATTATAAGGATACCGAATCCGCAAACGGGCAGAAGGAATCAACAACTTAGTAAAGTTTTCAAGGTAAGCATGCCTTCCCCATCACAACATACTATGCTTAAGGTCAATCTGTAAAGTTGATAATTATATTCCTACATCTTTTAATTATTAAATTGATGCCAGGCAAACACGGACTGAAGAAAGATTTAACAAAGTAGGGGAACAAAATTTCACAATGGAAAACAACTAATTTGTCACTAAAACTTGAAAATTAATATACCATGTTAAAAGATCAAAGAAAGTGCAATATGTAAACCTTCAGAACATTCACAAGCTTTTGAAGTTGCTCTACAACTTGCCGCAACACCCTTTCAGTTCCAGAGACAACAATGGTGAAGAGAGCCTTGTCCTTGTTCAGACCAACAGCAAGGGAGTCAATGTTATATCCCCTTCTTGCAAAAACCCCGGCAATTCGATTTATCATTCCACTTTCATCTCCAACAAATACTGAAATTGTGTGGCGCCTCACTCTGGATTAATAAAAGAAATCAAGAAATTAAAAGAATAAGCATATCAAGGCTAGGTAAAGTATGAAATTTGATAGACACACATAAATATCCAGAACTAAGTAACGGAGACTACTGAAATTAAACTGCTGAACTGATCAAAACCAGTGCCATTCAAAGCAACTTTAATATGATAATTCAAATAAATCTACACTTTGATTTTAGATACAAACATAGGAGATAAATTAAATTTTATCTTCCATGCGTCTTCGGTTCTTCCAAATCCAAGATGATCACAAGTTTAAGAGTTCTCTGTGAATAATCCATTACTAACAAGAAGCTGATATTATATGAATTGCCAACCAAAATAGAAAACAAATTAATGGGAACTAAATACAAACTACCTAACATGTTATATGACAAGATCACTCCATCCCTCTTTCAATACTAAAATCGTAGCTACATGGTCTCAAACATTGGTTGATATCTCCATCCATAACACCAAAACATCTCTATTTATCAACAAGTAATTCCCTCAGATTTGATGGAGATGTCCACATTTTCCAATCAATTTCCACCTTCTAAATTGATATCAATATACATTCCTTATCTTCAAGGACATCCCCCTGTTTTAAGAAATTATTTTGTAAAAGCATACCACTCTCATATAAGCAAATTGGAAAACTTTATCATGACTGCAACCAGTTATCATGACCTGAACCAAAAACATATGTAAGAATTAAAAGTAAATCCGGCAGCAAGAAACCATCTTAATCAACTATCAGCAATCCCTGATAAACCAAAATGAAAAAACCCAACAAAAATAAGCAAAATCAAGCCTAATGTCACAAATGACAAAGCAAATATTGTAGGGTAAAACCGTGTGATCAATAACAAAGAAAACATAGGTGAATTACCACTATAGGATACACACAAATCCAATTTAAGCCGTTTAATAACAAAATCCCATGATAAAAAGCAACTAAATCAATGATAAATCAAAACCCGCAAATTTTGACAAAATGAAAAAAAAAACCCAAATTGAAATCACCGAACAATACAATAAAAATTAGCGCATACCCATTTGATAACTCACACATGTCATCTCATATTATAAACCCAAACTAATACGAAAATCGAAGAATCGTACCTGGGCCTAGCTACAGCAGCCGGAGAGTTGGAAACAGAGACGGTATTGTCATTGAAACCAACCCCGTTTCCTCCGCTGCTTGCATTGACCACCAGCTTCCTCAACTGTGCATTCTTGAGGTTTGGAATTGATAGCGAAAGCCCTAGGGTTCCGGAAAATCCCAGGTGGGGATTAGAATCCAAGCGAGGATTCACACATCGGATTGACTGTACGGACAACATGGAGAGAATGGAGGAGATGACGACTCTGTTTCTTCTGGAGTTCTCTGTACTGTACGTGCCCGGTTTATGTCTACTGCAAGTTGTTGATTTGATTGTTGCTATGACCATTTTACCCTTAGTTGCTCTCCTAAATGCGGTGGGTATATTAGAAATTTGTAAAAAGCATGAGGGTAAATAGGTTCTTTTGCAAGATAACACATTAAATTTTTGCTCTTTCCAACATTCCTGTTTTCAAGTTTTCGGAATTTTAATTTTAATTTTTTTTAAAATTAAAATAGTAGTTTCTCGATTTTTTAAGTTAAAATTTTTTTAAATCGTAGTTACTCGATTTGTTATTAATTATGATTTTAAGTTTGAAGTTAAAATTATAGTCATCAATTATGATTTTAAATACTAATTTAAGCATTATTTAGATTTGAATTTTTTAAATGTATTATGTATGATTTTAAATACTAATTTAAGCATTATTTAGATTTGAATTTTTTAAATGTATTATGTTGAGATAAAACTTGATATAAAATATATTAGTTTTTACATAAACAAAGGTGATATCTTATAGAGGTAATTAAAAATTTTTAATAGATGGTATTTTTATCTTTATATGTAATTTTTATTTTAAAAATTATTTGCAAATCATAAATGAGTATTATAATATTTCCTAAAAGGAATTAAAAATTATGATTTTAAGAATTTTTCTTGTTTAACTTAAAAATACATCAAAATAATTTTTAAAGATTAATATACTAAAATGAGTAAGTACGATTAATATTTAATACCTGTTTTAACTTTTAAAAGCTGTTTTTTGTTTTTAAAAATAGAAAATCGGTTTTCAAGCATTTCTAGAACATGCTTTTCATTTTAATTATAATTAATTTTTGTCCATTTTTTATTATAAAAATTAAAAATAATTTTTTTTATAATTAAACATTTTAGTTACAAATTACAATGTAGTAACTTGTCCCCACTAAAACTCAAAACTCGAGACCCTTCTCTTTCTTGTAACCAACATTTTTTAAAGGTTGAGCACTTTAACATATGAGTTAGGCATAATAGACAAAAAATAAAAATAATTTGAATCTACTAATAAATGAGAGGTTGTTGTAAACCAAAGAAAGTATGAATAGAAATTCAGAAAAAGAAATTTGCGGAGAGAATGACAGAATGAAGTCTTATTCTCTTTACTTGTATAGATTAAATACAAATAGGAGAAGAATGTTTATAAGTGTTTGGAGAACCCAAATCTGCATGTTATCTCTCTATTTAAGGTAACTAATATTTACTTTACAAATGTGATCAACATTCATTTTGTAAATTGATTGTGTCTTTCACACATTTCCTTATAATAATATCTCTTGAATGACCATTATGGAACTTAAGAAAATTTGTTAGGACTGACTTGTTAAAACCTTGTCAGTAAAGCACAATGGGAGAAAACCTGGATAAAGGAAAAAATAGTGCCATACACTAACATCCAGTTATACTCCCCCTTATGTTAATGTCCTTTGACACATTCTAATCTTATATAAACTTCTTGAATGTTGAGGTTGACAATGACTTTATGAACAGATCTACTAGATTATTACATAAGCGTATTTGTTGGTTTGTGATCTAGCTTTGTGTTGATTTGAAAGATAGACTACATCTACATATCCGACTAATTTTGACTTTTACTCATTTGAGTAAAATAAACCCATATTAGTGGTTCCTCGAAGATAATCAATGCATGTTTGATGTTATTCCAATGTCTTTGAGTTGGAGCCGAGTCAGATTTACTAACTGATTGACATAAAAACAATATATGAACAAAGACAATCATGTGACATATAAAATTTAACACTAAAATACGATACTGCCATCAGTCGAATTTTCACCCTTTTCATAAGAACGAAATGGGTCCTTTTTTCACATCAAGTGTTTGGACAACCATTGGTGATGCAAGGATAGGACTATGATGGATGATCTAAAGGTTTAGGTAAGTTAGGGATGGGTTTGTGGTAGTTTAGGGGTATAGGATATAACTTCGAAGGATAAGAGAAAGGTTTGGTTCCAAAGGTTATAGGGCTTATTTGGGGTTTATAAATGATGTAATTAAGATTTGGAATGAAGGATTTTAGGTTTAGAAAGGTTCAGGTTTGATTTGATGCAAAACAACTTTGTTTTGAGCTAGTTTGTCATTGTCGGGTTTTTCTGAGGTAGGTTATGGCTATGCAAGATTTTGGGGTTTCTCTAAGGTTGGGGAAGATGGTATTTATGGTTTCTAGGTTAAAACAAATTATCTGAAAAGGGTTTTGAAGTATAGAACTAGATTTGAAAGGTTTTGTGTTGTGGTTGGAGAATTGGATTTGGAAAGTTAAAAGAAAATGAAAGGATGAGTCTAGGTTGTAGGAGGATAAATACTTACTTTGCCACCCAAGGAATCCACCTATGGACAAGAAGCCACGAACTCACCACTCAAGAGAATCCACCAAGTGATAAGACACAATGAACTCGCTACTCAAAGGAATACACCCAAGAGATAAGAGAGTAAGAGAGAAATCTTAAAAAGAGAAACCTGAGAATATTATTAAACTTGAATTGATTATGAAAAGAGTACACTAAGGGGGTATTTATAAGCTCCATAATTTCTTAATTGAATGAAGCAACTCTTACTTTGACTAAGAAAACAAAACTTTCTAAATTGAATAAAGCAACTCATAAATTAGAAAGTATATAAAAAAAAAAACCAATAATTGACTTATTCAATCTCTTCTTCAAGCCTTGATCATGTCCTTAACTCATTTCAAGTCCTAATTGAAGTCCAAAGATGTCATTTTGATGATTTAAAAGCTTTGCAACCTTCTAAGTTGAATCTTCCATAATGAAGGGTGAATTCTCAATGTTTGTTGAAGAAGCTTCTGAATCAATCCCCCATAGTTAGGAAAAAAGACTTACCCTCAAGTCTTCACCATGGTAAGGCCTCAAGTCCTTAACATTGAATGTATATGAGATATCATAGTCATTGGGCAACTCCAACTTGTAATCATTCTCTCCAATTTTATCAATGATCTTGAAAGAACAATCTACCATTGACTTGAGCCTTCCAAACTTCAAAACCAGAAATCTATCCTTATTAAGATGAGCCCAGACCAACTCTCCTACTTCAAACTCAAGTAGCTTTTCATGCTTAATTGCTTGTTCCACATCATTAGCATATTTCTTCTTAATCTTCAAGCCCTCATGTAGCTTCTTGATTCCTTTGACTGTAACCTTAGGATCCTCAACCGTCTCGAGTCCAACTACCTTAACTTGCATGGAAGTTAATAAAGTATATTTTCTAGTTAAGGCTTCCACAACTTCCTCCAAAATCGGCTTGACTTCTTGTGAGATTTCCTTCTCTCTTTTGGTTTCTTCAAAAACAACCAAAACCATCACATATGAACCAACTTTAATTTCCTTCTCCAACTTAGATTTTGATCACAAAGAACTCTTCTCCTTGAGTTTGATTTCAAAAGTCATTGTTGGTTTCATAGGTGTCAAGATAATTTTATGGTCATCCTTGTGAAATGTGTAGGTGCTTTTGAAACCATCATAAATTACCTTATGATCATATTGCCATGGTTTCTAGAGCAACAAGTGCCAAGCATCCATTGGAATAATATCACACCATATCTCATCTTTATAATGCTTTCCAATTGTAAATGAGACAAGACACCTATGTTTTACCTTGATATCACTTCCCCTTTGAAGCCAACAAAGATTATAAAGTTTTAGATGTGGGACCATCTTCAAATCCAATTTTTGAATCATATCCATGGAAACACAATTCTCAAAGCTCCCACTATCAATAACCACCAAGCAAACTTTACCCTTAAATGTGCACCTTGTGTGAAAAACATTGGATCGCGATTAATCTTCTTCACTAGCAACTGCTCCAACTTTAAGGCTCCTTTGAGCAACTAAGGAAGTCCCATGGTCAAGCATAGTAAGATCTTCCTCATCTTTTTACACATGGTCAGATTTAACTACCTCTTTAACATCTCATTTCTTAGCTTCATCTTCCTCAACTAGGGCAACAACTTCCTCATGTTTAGATTCAACTACCTTTTTAACATCTTCCCTTGCTTCATCTTCCTTAACTAGGTCAACCACTTTTTGATAAGGACATTAAGAAGTAATATGCTCCAATCCTTGGCACTTAAAACATATCTTTGACTTAGAAGTTGATTCTTGTTGCACTTAACTCTTTACTTGAGGTGTAACACCCCAAATTATACCATAGTAATTTATTACATGTTTAGGGTATAATGTAAGTTAAAATTTTCATTTTTCGGAAATTAAGTGTAAAGTGGCAAAAAAGGTTAAAATGGTAAAATGTCACATCAAGGACCCAAAAGTCATAACTTAAGAAGATGATATGTTATTGTAGGAATTGGATAAGTTGATTTGCAATGAAAGAAAGATAAAGGACTAAAATGCAAGGGTTAAGAAATTAAGTCCAAAATGAGATAAAGCCAAACATGGCCTTCTAAGAAAGGAAAATTTCCCATTTTCTTGGATTTTAGTTAGGGCTACGGTTGGGAGAAAACCAATTTTGGTTTGCATGTTCTCCATTTGTTCAAGTATCTAATCTGGTTTAAGTAAAAAGAAAGGAAGAAAAGGCAGCTAAGAGGAGATTACAAGAAGATCAAGGTTAGGAAATTAACCTAACTCCCTCTTTGTCTATGTTTGGGTTAGGGAAAACCCTAACTTTCATTATAAAAGTATTTTTGGGTTGGTTTAAGTCAGTTTTGTGGTTAGTTTTGAGTTTATCTTGTTTTGGAAGGAAGATTTCTAGGGAAAATGGGTAAACTACCCATTTTTGGAAAATCCGACACTCTACGCCTAGGTGTAGAAGCGCTCGCCTAGACGTAGGTCTCCACCTACGCCTAGGCTAACCCAAGGCCCGAAGCCTGAATCTTTTCGACCGCCAGCGTATACCGCTTCGCCAGCGCATTTGCAAATCCCGCTTTGTTTTCTCTTCCGTTAATTCTAGCAATCATCCATCGATTAATGAGGATCCTAATAAGTGAATGAAAGATCTCGTATAAGTATAAAATCTATATGTAAAATGCTCTAGAACCCGCCGCCTGTGTGGAAGCGTGCCGCCTCGGCGATCCTGTCGTTGGGTAGACATTATTTCTTGCCCCTTATTTCTAATGTGATTAAGAACAATATAATAAGCTCAGTAATACATATAATTATATGTATGCCTAAGACCGAATAGCGAAGGAATAGGCACCTATGATCGCGCTGCCGCTTACCGCTGCTAAGCAAAGACTTCGCCATGCTACGACACTTCGCACGCGGCGTGCACGCCGCCGACAAGGCTTCGACACTCTCTAATAAGTCCTACGACACTCTCTATTAAGTGTTATGACACTTTTGTTACGTGGGCAAGCACGTCTCTATTTGTGTTTCGAAGACTGCTCAAGATCGCACCATACCTTCCGTACATATCGCGGTTAGTCCTTCTTATTCATTATTTCCGATTTGTACAAGTAAACATTTATATGATAAGAATCTGAATAATGTAATATATGAAAATAATTATACGAAATCACAAGTAATCAGTTTTGTTATGTAGTGTAGCTACGGGTACCTTCTGTACAAGATTTCTGTTATGCACTCCTACGGGACATATGAAAATTATGATATATGAACTGTTGAATATGTATACTGTGACGCCCCATTTCCCGGGGGTCCATTGACAACCCGACAACCCGCGGACACATAGGATGCCCGTAACCCGACACCACTCATGAAAATCGGCGTAGTCTCCTTTCTAGACAGGAGCTCTACTCAAGGTACAACCTGTCCCAATCACATGGCAACTTGTCCCAATATTTTACAAAGACCACACCGGGTCCATATACAATTAAAATGAGTAAAAATGACCACTTGGGCCCATGCATTAATACTCACAAAATTAAATCAACTATTTACCAATAGTTCAAGAGTTATTACAATACTCTTAACCAAAACATATATCGAAATTTAAAGTTTTAATACATGTTCTACAAAAATGAATACTCAAACATCAAAGCCACAACCCGACTTTCTTTCTAAAATTGGCCTCTAAAGAGCATCGTCTTCTCGAACAGTCCTCGTAATCGAAAATAATGATCTCAATGCGTGAGCAATGCCCGGGGTGAGGAAAATCTCGTACATGGGTTACTCCCCACCTAAGTGCACATGCAATGATCCAACATAAACACACATTCAAGTAAATACATGATTCTACTTGAATGTCTACATACCCAATCTTGTGTCTCGAGTCCTCACCGACTTCCTCACGCATGCCTAAGCCAACGCAGAACTCTCATTCTCTATGTCGCGCCACTCTATACCCATCGTGGTTGCCTCTCTGGCAAGGAAATGCATTATGCCATTTCCAAACCAAGCCACACATGCCAATATATCACTTACACATATATTAACAAAATTTACATACATGCCACATGTTATTTAATTCACATCACACATCAAAATTAGCCTACTGGAGCTAATTACAATTCATTTCCAATGGCTTACACACAATTATATTTGTATATTAATTCCACATCATGTTAACACATTTAATTACATGCATTAACATATTATTTTTTCACACAATTCCAAGTTCATTCAATTCAAGAATATTTTGCTTACAACACATTACGAACTATTTCTACCCAACCAAAGCCAGGAAACCAGACATCGCTTTTTAACTGGCCCCTAACCGGGAGCAAACCTTAAATCGGCCCGGGGTGGGTTCCATATATTCCAACAATTTTGGCCAAGTTTTGGGACCGACCAAATCTGGCCACTAATGACTTTCAAATCAACCAAACCATTAACACAACTCTTAAAACCGAAAATAACCGAGTAGGAGAAGACCCCTACCCCTTGGAGTTGTCGAAACTCCTCAAAATCGGTGTCCACACGTAGCCCTCGCTGCGTAGAACAGCTTTACTTCTTGGCCCGAAGCGAACCGACGGTCCGAACGGCGAGAAATCTGTAGAGAAGTAGCTCTTCTCTAAAATCGAAACCAAGCTACTACACGCTTAATTCCTTCATTACACGTTTTCTTCAAATTGAAGAAGAAAAACCTGTTTCATCTTTGGCCTTATTCTCATTTAACTTTTCAAAATTCCATCCATGTCCTCGTTGTCTCGATTTTAATAATTTCGCTTTAATCTTAAGCTATCTATCTCATCCTTCTCAATCATTAAACACGCTATTACATGAAGTATACGTAGTGAGGACTTTTGTCACATCACATATCTTTTCACAGTTCGTTGCTTTACTCGCGACCTGGCCAACCTACACCAATGCGAAATTTCGACTGTCTCGGAATTCGACGAAATTCGACATGGTAGCTAGATTTCGCGAGACGATTCCAACGGTGAAGTCCGTTTCGTCATCCGAGATCTAGAAAAATTCTGGATTTTGATCGAAATTACCATTTCGCCATTTTTCAGAAAATTGGATTTTCTCGGGGTTTCACATATACTGTAATTGAGAACCACTGCTGTGGTCCTATATCTTATATGTTTTCCCACACGAGTGTTTCATCCGTGTAGGCATTGAAGAGGACATCTAAGGCATTCCGCATTTGTTAGGACTAGGGCTAGTAACGAGCCAGTTACTTCCTGGACTTGAAATTTTCTGCCTCACTCATTACCTAAATGAGCCGAGCTTCGAGCCTTAATTTGAAGCTTGATAGTCTCCTGCACTGAGCTCCAGCCCGAGCCGAGCCCGAGATTAGCCGAGCCTGAACATTAAAAAACGATTTTTATTATTTGCCTTAACCCAAAATAAAAAGTTAAAAACCTGGCAGCCCCTAAATCCCTAATGCAGACGATGCCTCCCTCAACCCTCTCTCTCTCCTCGCCATTTTCGCCCATTTGAAAATCAAAAACCCTATTCCCAAATTCTTCCTATACTTTGAAGGCACCACGGCAAAAGGCACCACCCGGCACCCACCGCACCTTGTTCTCTAGCAGCGGCTCTTCTTCGCCGATTACTGTGTGCTTCATATGAAGATCCATCATGATCTCAGAAGCTATTTTTATTTATTTTCTGGGGCATTTTTACCAAATCATCCTTCAGCATTCTTATGAGATCGATCCTGCTAGAGTGAAGACTGGTATTCAGTTAGGAGGAAATCTATTATTATAAAAAGTAGATCCCTCTCCCAATGGAAAGCCCCAAGCTTGAGTCGAAATGTCGAATTGTTGTTCACTGGGTAACCCTGGGTAGATGGGGATTGGTTGATAGTTAAGAGATACTAGTGAAATCCTCATTTCCTTTTTTATTATTTGTTTTTTTCTTTCTTTTGGTCATTGAGGTGGAGTCCTAACTTTTTTCTAGAAGGTTTGGTAGCAGTGTCCTCCGTGAGATTTAGCAACCTTCTGGTGGGCGGCACTTGACTATTATTTTTTCCTTGGTTCCTTTTGGAGTTAGTAATAGTAATTTTCTGCAAGATTACTGAGATGTCTTTTCCGTCGGGTTTTGTTTGTTTAGTATTGTTTTATTGCACCGACAAACAGATTTTAAGCTCTCTTTTCTTCTTTTGTCTACTCAAGGACATTTCATTATTCCTTGTACGTGATTTTCTTTTCCTTTTTTTATCAATAAGATTTTCCTCATATTGATTTGTTGGAATTACTGGTCATTATATTAAACCAATGAGAGAAATGTTTCGCTTAAAAATTCGAGAGGCTCTATGGGAAGTTATTTGATCAAATGATACCCTTTATGTTATTTCTCATGTTGTAAGTGTCAATTTCACTCAGAGCCATAAAATTAATTTAAAACTCTTCCGCTAATCACACCCAAATAAGAAGAAGTACAATATATTGGTAGGTTTCTTAATTTTTCATTGCTCTTAAATATTTACTTCCTTTTCCATAGCAAACATTAATATGTCATATGTGAAGCAAACTATAAGATATTAAATGATATCAGAATTTTAGATATTATTGGTTGATCATTCTAATCTCATGCTCAAAACTTGAATTAAGTAAACCTTCAGCTGGTTCTACTCTGAAATAGAAAATGTTGCCACGTTGATATAAATTTTCCAAATACCAAAGGTGTGTGTAATTTGCAATTTCACTTCGTGGTCGCTGGGTTTTGTTCTGGGTACTTTAAATTGCCGAGATTTGCGTAATAGATTTCGCTTGATGTCAGTTTTATTTTTTATTTTTCTATAATTTTTCGTGAAGCAAAGGAAGAACTCCAACCGATTTATTATATTAGTTATGGTAGCTGGGTATGAAATAATTTTTAGTCCATAAATAATCTCCTCACCTTTTCAATGATCCTCTTAATTTTCAAAGGAGGATGTTCGTGCATGTGTGTGTAATTGCTTTTACCACTTTGTTTTTTAATTATTAATTTGATTGGAATTCTTTTATTTGCTAGTCTCGCTAGATACCAAAATGTCAAATACGCGATGAAATGTCAAATCCGATGATATGGATGAATTAAGAAACGGGATTGAATCATCTTCATCAGACGTCCAAGCCAAACCAAAGAAAAAAACTTTCACAATGGTTCGGGATGAATTTGATGTTGAAACCGAGTGATGCTATTGTAAGATAGGGGCAAAATGCAACACGCAAGAATATTTTAGCTTATAAGAGGGAGGTGCCACTAGTCATCTAAAGAGGTACTAAAGTTTGTGTGCCTCGCTTCGTTGGGTTTAACTGAAATAAAAAAGGTCCCCAACAAGCTTTGTCATACTGAGGTTACAGAAAATCAAGGCAAACTTTGTTATCAACCTATCAATATATGACAAAGATGCCAGAGAGCTTCTTTTAAGATGTTTATTGTGCATTATGAATTTCTTCGTGATGGTGGAGCATCAATATTCAGGTTATTTTGCCAAATTTTGAATAGGATAAGGCCCTATAAAGCATGAATTTGTATTTATGTTTATGAAATTAATAAAGTATCGTATTTATTACATTTAGCTATTTGTGCATAATGTATGAATGAACGCCAGAAAATCCCAGATTTATTAATGTAACTATAACCTCGTTGTATAATGCTATACCTAGAGGATCGAGGCAGGTATTATAAATCAAATCAGTTCTTAATAAATTAACAAGCTCATGGGGATCTTCAAATTAACATCAAGCGGTCACTATTTATTTGTAGAATGAAGTGACCTTAATCCGGTCACTAATGTGGCGATATTAAAGTGGGAGGCTCATATATAATAAGATTATATAAAGATTGGGATCAAGGCGCAGCGAATTCTTAATACCGCTTGTCTCTAAGAATTCAAACAAATACGCTAGATGATCATATGCGCATCGGCCTCAATCTCAGCAGTCATGTATTTCGCCGGTGTCAATCCGGCCTTCAGTCGTTGAAGCTTCACATGGAACGCCATCGATTTGTGTCTGAGGCCCATCGATACGCAAATGACGCACCATATGGAATCCAACCCTTCCGGCAGTTTGACTGTTCCCTTTAAGTGTCGGGTTCGAATCGGTCAGCTGAGCGCCAATTTATACAAAGCTTATAAATTAACTGTCACTAAACGGATAATGCAATCTAAGGATCAAGATATAATTAGAGGGGTAAAACGTGTACTCTACTCGACTTCATGCAGAACCACTCGAGGATAGAACTGCATGTAATGATTAAATCAATAGACACTCTAAATTTCCGAGTAAAAATCGACATCAGAAGGACAAGAGTTCAATTTTTCAAGTTTTATGGAATAACTCGAAATTAATAAATTAAAAATGATTGATTAAAGAGTTTAATTAATTGTTGAATTTATCGAGTTTGAAATTACAGTCCATGGGTCCCAATTCCACCTCCTATATTACTATACGAACGATCACATTGGAATAAATTACACCCCCATGATCAAGGCTTGAAAAATAATATCGACTATAGATTACAAGTATTAAGTAGGACTGCTACAAATTAATATTAGACATTATAGATTACAAGTAATAAGTGGATCATACAAATTAATATCGACGCTTATAGATTAAAAGTATTGCAGGATCAAGTACAAATTAATACCGAGCGCCATGCATTATGAGTAATCAGACGAACAAGTCGGCACACCATGGATCAGAGGGCAAATTTGCAAATATCCAAATTGGTTATTTATACGTGGCATTTATAATAGAAACCTTACCCATGAGTAAGAGAGGCATTTCCCTATGCTCCCTGGGAGAGTCCCAGATCCCCAAACATGTGTTTTGAGTGCACAGCAAGGGGGATCGAGTGTTAAAACTAGAGTGTATTTGCCTCAGATCTCGACCGCTGGTGCCCACACACACCTCAAGGTAGGAGGGCGGAATTGAAGACCTTAGTGCAGGGAGTTGTTTCAACCCTTCTGTTTCAACAAATCTCCTCCTATAACAATACCGCATGATATGATCTTCACCTCTTGATATTAATATGTATTTCAGATGGGTTCCCGCGAATAAGATTTTCTCGGAAAAATTTTAAACCTAATTCTCACATGCATATTAATTTTTTTTTTATTGTGTTTAAGAAAATTATTTTCGATTCATATTGAGTTTGGCATTCGCATATTTTAATGTGATTATTTGTGTTTGTGTATGGATGGTCCGTTGACAATGGCCAAATAGTGTCAACTATTATTCCCAAGGATGTAATAACTAACTGTAGTCAAATATTTCATTCAAAAGTTCAAATTATAAAAACATCATATATCCACAGCTTTCTTTTTAAACAAAACAAATCTCTGAAAAGTACAATCATACAAAACTATTTTTTTGATCCATGGATAATCTCAAATAAATAAAAAGTAAAACTTCTTTTCACAAACTAAGATTATATATAATTCAATTAAAATAATTTCATCCAAATGAAGTAAAAACAAAACAATTTTCTTTTTCAAAATCTGCATTATTATCCCTACACGTATATATATAAAATAAATAATTTTTTGAAATCAGACAGAATCCTTACCCTTTTCAAAGGAGTACTCAAAGCTTTGAAAGAGCTTAACTCAAGAATTTCACCTCAATGAAATATTTCTCCTAAAATAATAAGGAAGAAACTATCATCATTACTTATTTATTCTAAAACTTTCCTAATTAGATATCTTAACAATTATATTATTTTTGTTCACCTCAAACATATCGACAACCTGCTCAAATGATAACTATTTGAATTAGGTAGTTTTACAAATTTTATAAAACTCATATTCCTTTGGATCTTATTTTAATAGTTTATTTATTTTTATGTGCTTTTTAATCCGAACTAAATCTTTTTACTATAAAGAAATAATATACACATTTTACAAATTATATTATTACACAATACACATATAGCCTTTTAATGCAATAATTATCATATTTGGATAACAAGTATTATTAAGGGATCTTATTTCTATAATTGCTAAATAATTATTCTAATCATATTCCTTATCTAATAAAATCTCAATCCTTAATAAAATATTTACTTGCCAAAATACATATATCTTTAAATACTTATCAAATACAAATATTTATACATATGACAATATGACAAAGACAAAGTTAGAGAGCTTCTTGCTAAGATGTTTATCACCAGTACTTCAGGATGGTGGAGCATCGCTTACTTTGTTATTTTGCCAAAATCTCAACTCCAAGATATCACCCAATCAAACGCCTACACTTCTCGAGAATTGATCGCATAAAACTCCTTTTGCAATGAGAAGGAAAAATTGAAAGGTGTTAGGTAGCGTTAATATGAACTGCCTTAACTTAGTGATTTATGGATGTCAAATCAAACACTCGGGTACATGTGTCTAACCTGTCATTACTTAGATGTTGAGTGGAATTTACAAAAGAGAATATTGAATTTTTGTCGTCATTCTCCTCACACTGGATTGCAATTGTATTCTTCAATACAGACCGACAGATATTGAAGATAAAGTTTCACTTAAGCCATACTGATAATGAATCTTCAAATGATTCAAAGAAGAAGAATCTTGAAGGATCATTTTGCAGAGAAAGGAAACCTTTACTTTAACAGTAAGATATTTCATGTTTCTGTTGTGCACATGTTTAAATCTCACATGATGGACTATCGTAGATTCGTGATGTGGATTGAGAATATTCAGAAAGTGTAGCACATGAAGATGTCTCCTTCAAGGCTTGATAAATTTAATGAAATTGTCAAGAATTAAAGTTGTCAACCTCTAAACATCTAATACTGATGTCTTCTATCAGGTGGAATTCAACACATGCAATGCTCGAGCCTGACTTCAGCTTAAAGCAGTATCGTTCAGAGAGGGACTCTAATTATAAACATCGCTAACTCCAGGAGGATCGACACGAGCCGCTGAGGTTTCCACCTTTAGAAGTGTTTAAAGAAGCTACAAGCTTTCTCCTAAGTAGATCCGACCTCAAATTTGTTCCTTCACAAATTTGGAAAGTAAAGGAAGATGAATGAAAATTCCTGTATTATCAGAGATTTCATGAAAAAATGACTACAAAGATGAATGAAAAGTTTGCAAAGTATCGGGAGAGTGTAATTTATTGATGGCAATCGGAGCAAGGTTGATCCTGTGACAAAATGCGCCATAAAATTTTGTTTTCACATATTTATTATATCAAGAGTGTGATAATCATATTAATGAGGTTAGTGAATCCCCGTACGCACTTCTTTACTCATTTATGCATCATGAGGGCGCATGCGTTAACACTACAATGTCACAAGTGATATAACATGTTTCTAGCGGAAAACTGGTGGATGCCTTTGATGCGGCTGAAAATCATTCCGATGTCATTCCCAAAATAAAACTGAGTTGACATTTATCTTAAAGAAGAATTTGCAGCCTGTTGATGTGAAAATTAAGTGATGAATTTGATGCTTTAACTGCGGAAAGTCAATGCTATGAAATTTCCTATGCTTATCTAAATGGCTTGAGATGTACTATCCATTCCAATAACTACCGTTGCTTCAGAGGCCGCATTTAGTGTCAGGGAGAAGAGCATTTCACCAATATCGAAGTTCATTGAGTTCGAGACTATTCAAGCTTTGATTTGTTTGGGATTGGTTACGCCATGATTTAGAGTGGAGCTTTCACCAACTGTAGTATTTTTTTATAATCAAGAATATATATATATATATATATATATATATATATATGGAGAGAGATATATATATATATATATATATATATATATATATAATTAAAAGTTATAATAGATCCTAATTAAATTATTGTTTAATTTGCATGTTGAGGACGAGTCACCTACCTGGAAGTCATTAATGCTCTAAATGTGTTTAAAATTTCATTTGACTTCGAGAATTTGAATAAATGTTATAATCTTTAGTATTATTTCTTCGATTTTAATTTCTTTTGGGATTGTGTAGAATCTAATCTTAATATTGGGAAATTATGACGGCGCATTTATTTTTGAAGATTTGCTTTATTGATAAAATTGCCTGCAAAGATTCATATGATCTATTTACATAATTACCCTCGATTGTTGTCATAAAGAAATAGATAAAACCTGTGATGTTATACTTTTAGTATGTTTATTGATAAAACTGTTGTTGTAGCAATTTATTGCATATGTTAATAATTGCATTATGTTATGTTGTCAGCAGCTAGTGATATTGCCAAATAGTTTATGTCATATGAACAGATTATGCTTCGTCAAACATGGGATGATATTTCCATTTCTAATATCTCGATAAGTGGGTCATAACTCATTCTCGCCTATTTCACCTGCTAAGGGAAATTAGCAGTCTTTTTATTCACTTGCCATTACAATGTTGTAGTATTCTATTGGCAATAAAGATTCGAACTTAGTCCATTTTAATAGAATAGTGACTTTTTCTCCATCGTATTTCAAGTATGCACTCCGCTTGCACAAAAGCAAGCCGAGTGACTTTCAAGCAAGAACTTTCGGGCGGCAATCGAGAGGCATTTTAGCCGAAAGCATGGGTTTTTTGACACAAGCCGAGGAACTATGCACTATCTCGCATATAATCCCACAGTTGAAGAAGCCACTGGTTCAAACCTCTGGAATCCCAGTCTTAGAACCAGGCAAGTTCCCCCAACCAATTTTTTCTTAACGTCTATACTTCCATCATTCAATTTCAGTATATGCAAATGAGGTAAAGCATCACAAGAGATATTCCTCTTTTCATAAATATTTAGTGAATTTGTCTTGGCATTAAAGCAAATTTAATATACTGCATAAAGCATTCGTAGTCGTGGCTCACACCTGATCTCCAGCTTAAGGTTTTTCAGAGGCTTGCTTATACTAAAAAAAGAAAGAAGTTTTATTCTTTCCGATCGAAGTGAACCACTTAATCAAAATGGTTCAGAAATATTTTCAACTTTGTCTTATTAACTTTATACAAACCTTATTCCATACCAACTTACACAAGTTGTATTGAAAACACTTTGAAACCGTTTACTTACAAGGTCCAAATAGGGCATCGTTGGAATTGGGTCAAACCGAGTAGTGAATCTAATTTAGTAATTGTAGAAAGATATCGATTGAATATTTGGCTTAAAAGTATGATTGAAATTACTGGTTTCCTAATCTTGTTATTGGGATTCTTGCCAAAGATTCTTGAATGTCCGTTTTCCTTTCGGCTTTAGTTTAATCGAAGCTCAGATGTCTTTTTGAGCCATGGTAAAGTCTTATGCCTTTGTTAGGATGTCTCGAATTTTTTTTCCTCAACCACATATATTAAAAATGATTTATTTTTATATTACAAATTCTTCCGATAATATAAAACTATTTTGATAAAGGAAATCTACAAACTATATTTAGTACCTCAAAATATATAAGGTCATTTAAGAAGAGTCATTATACTTATGGATAAAGAGAAAATCGTAGTTCCGTGCCCGCTAGGTTCGTGGAGAAAGAGAAATAAAACTTGAAAAGGCCTTCCTTTGTCTCATTCTTTCCAGAACCAAACCGCACGTTTTCTCTCGAAACATCAAGCAGTAACCCTTATTCATTATAAACTGCGGTTTTTGTGATTACAATCGTTGATCCGTGTACGATGGGATATTTGATACTCCACCCGCAGGATTTGGTTGTGTCCTTCAATCGATTGAATCCTTTCTTGCTTGTTTATATATATTTTTATTTTTTGATTATTTTTTGTGAAAGAAGAAACACTAATTCCTAATCGCATATTGCATATAGTTTGTATCTTCACTTGCAAATTTCAATGTGGTCTCCCCAAATGCATAGTCATCTATTCCTGAGAGGCAGCTGAGCTAAAGTTCTCAGATATTAATTCTGAGAAGATGCTGATGATATCTGATCTAGCAGAGCAGATCTATTGATTGCTGATTTAGTAAATTTCCTTTATCACTTAATATTTGGATTGGTTATCATTTTAGTCACTGAAAATTTCAGAGGATGATTTGGCAACCAGATTATTGTTTGCTTTGAAGAGAATTTTGATCGATTACATGTCAATCAAAGATATCTGCATAATATCCTATTTTATTCATACTAGCCGTATAAAAATTTGGAAATTGGTTCCAGAAACAGATCGAACGCTCATTCCTTGCTCTATATTAATTCCTTGGCAATATTGTCATCCTGGGTATAGATAACCCCCGAGAAGCATTATTATGTAATTTAGCTTCCTGATTGGGTTTTAGTTTCTTTATATATTAAAAAGCAAGGTATTTTTATTTTTATTTTTTGGTTTGGCCTCATCAAAACCGTAGGTTGGGATTGTGATTGCGATTTAGTTTTCAACCAAAAACGCAACTTTTTAGCTATA
The DNA here is from genome assembly GCA_016808115.1 of Tetrastigma voinierianum. Lineage (NCBI taxonomy): Eukaryota > Viridiplantae > Streptophyta > Magnoliopsida > Vitales > Vitaceae > Tetrastigma > Tetrastigma voinierianum. The sequence goes on from JAEQBH010004115.1 coordinate 697,204, forward strand.
TTTTTAATCTGTCTTAGTATTTATTTTATTTTTTGGCTCTTGCATCATTAAGAAGATAGCGCTTAACTTAGCTTTGTACCGCTTTTAACGCTAGTAAAAACTCGGGAATTACAATTATGTCCGTAGCCTTGTTTAATCTAGATTAATATCTATCTTATCTGCTATTTTTCATTATCTCAATCTTTTAGCAAATTTTTTTCAGCTTTTATCGTGTTATCTTTCATTCTTATTATTTTATTTATGAGATAAATCTTTTTTTTTTAATTATCATCAAAATTTTATTCTAACCTTAATACCTATTTTTATTTGATGATATGGATGTTATTTTAAAACATCCAGATCATTATCTTCTTTTTGGTCCTTCTATTTAGGCTCGGATTGGGCTTGAGTCGGGCGGGTTAAGCCCAGCCTGCTCATATGGAAAACGGCCCAATGAGCCTCAAGCCAAGCTTTTTTTTTTTAAATCAAGCCAAGCTTGAGCCCGATTTAAGCTCGCTCAAAGCTCTGCATTGCCTCGAGCTCCTCATAAATTAACAAGCCTAGCTCGAAATGTTCAAAACTCCGCCTGCTCGGGCCTGCTACTCGCCCTAGTCAGACTAACACAACATTAGGAGTCCACTATATGTAGTTCTTTGATTCTCGCTTATAATGTAAAATGTAATATTTCGAGATACCAAGAACTCACAAGATAAGTAAACGAGACTCACAATATATGTACAAGAACATTTAAACACCACTACGGTGGTGGTATTACAAGTTATATCTTTGGAAAATTCATAGATTTAAGCAGGCCAATACGCATAAGCTTGGGGATTTATATTTCGAAACGCTCCACCAATGTCAAAAAATCAAGCAGCGAGCCTAATCCCATAGCAAGGTCCCATCATCCGCTAGCGGGATGGGCATTACATGAGGAGTGGGGGGTAGTTTTAGTACCACTAGGATTCCAAGAAGTAAAACCCTCAACAAACCCTTCTTTAGCCACACTCTTAGTTGTAGAATTTCCAAACATTTTTTTAGTCCCAACCTTCAAAGCAATTTTCATCACATCTTGAAGACTATGACATGGTTGCAAAAATAAACTCTACCAATATCAAATCTCAAACCGGCTATGTAACGGGCTATGCATATTTCTCGGTTCGCATGTCTCTCTTGATAACTTGCTTATGCATAGCCAAACACTCCTCCACACTCAAATCTTATTGATTAAAATTCTTAATTTTGAGGTACAAGTCTTGGTGATAGTCAACGGAAAGGTACTTCCTTTTAGATTTTTCTTCATCTTTTCCTAAGTTTTAGTCTTCTTTTTACCATCTCTTTCACGTTGTCTCAAGTTTTTCTCGCCAAATGGAAGTATTCTTACACATCTCGAGCAGCCACCAACTTCACTCGCGCTCGTGGGGTCATAATACCAAAGACATGCTCCACCATATATGCCAGTCAATGCAAGAATTCATTAGCATCAATTCTTCCATCAAATTCAGGAATGTCAAGTTTTGGATTGAATCTTAAGTCTTCATCATATTTACTACATGTCTCATAGCAACCATCATTCCAAGAGTTCTTCATACTCCTATCAGAATCATAGTTTCGTGCATACATACTCTTTAGCCTTCTCAGGCTCAAAGAAACCTTGAAGTTGACTATTAGGTTGCAAAAAGTCTCTTCATCAAAATCATCACTTTCCTCCTCAAACGACATTGTCGTACCTTCCATCAAGTTCTCCTATAGACATAGGATCCTCATAAAGCCTTCAAACTGTTGTGACGCTGAGCAAGAATCTCAAGATCAATAATATAGCTTTTGCTTTGTGGGTGTGTGAACAGGACCATGATTATAACTCTTGTCCTAGCACCAAGAGCCTTTAGCTTTGATCGCCCATCAAATAATAAGCTCTAATACCACTTTCATGTAGGGATGGGTTTGTGGTAGTTTAAGGGTATAAGATGTAACTTTGAAGGGTAAGGGAAAGGTTTGGTTCCAAAGGTTATGTATTTGCTTAGTGGCTTATATGATGTAATTAAGGCTTAGAATGAAGGATTGTAGGTTTGGAGTTGTCTGAAGGATTTGATAAACAATCCTATTTTGAGCTAGTTTGTGGTTTTCAGGTTTTAAGGTGGACTAGGTATTATGCACGATTGGGATTTCTAAGGTTGTGGAATATGATATTTACGGTTTTTGGTTTGGAAAGGTCTGGTTTTATTTGATGCAAAACAACTTATTTTGAGCTAGCTCATGGATTTCTAGTTTTTTAACATAGGCCACGGCTATGCACGCATTTTGGGATTTCTAGGGAAGATGGTATTTATGGTTTCTAGGGTAAAAAAATTATTCAAAAGAGTTTTGAAGTATGGAACCACATTTTGAAGGTTTTGTGTTGTGGTTAGAGAATTGGATTTGGAAAATTAAAAGAATATGATGGGATGAGTTGAGGTTTTAGGAGGATAGATATTTACTTCGCCACTCAAGGAATCTATCTATGAATAAGAAGCCATGAATTCACCACTCATGAGAATTCACCTAAGAGATAAGAGAACAAGAGATATATTTCGTCATCCAAGGAATCCACCAAGGGATAAGAAGCAATGAACTCGCTACTCAAGGGAATCAACCCCAAGAGATAAGAGAACAAGAGAGAACACTTAAAAGGAGAAATCTAATAATATTATTAAAGCGTGAATTGATTATGAAAAGAGTACATTAGGGGGGTATTTATAAGCCTTATACTTTCTAAATTGAATAAAGCAACGCCTACTTTGACTAGGAAAACAAAACTTTCTAAATTGAATAAAGCAACTCTTAAAGTAAACATGACTCCAAATCTAACTAGAATTTAGAAAGTATATAAAAAAGACCAATAATTATTCAATCTCTTTTTCAAGCCTTGATCATGTCTTTAACTCCTTTCAAGTCCTAATTGGAGTCTAAAGATGTCATTTTGATGATCCGTAAGCTTTGCAAACCTTCTGTCAATCTTCCATACTATGAATTCCCAATGTTTGTCAAGAGTTTCTCGTGATCAATTGGGTGGAGCTTAATTGATGTGTTTTATCGATATTAAAATGTTTCAGGGTTTTCATAATATATGTTGATTGATGAACTAACAATCTAGTTGGAAAATGCTCGATCTACAAACTGCAACAAAAATTTGTTTTTCCAAAATCTAGTTGGAACATAATATATGTGTTTTATCCCCTTATTTAATAACAGCACTAAGGCAATGTAACCATATGTGTATGGATTAAGCTACCCCATGAAGATCATCATAACTTGATCGAGTATACAGCATGAGGTTTTGTATAAATCAAGCTGAAAGCAATTTAAACTTTAAGGGATTTTCATGTATATAGATCCAAATATGTTTTCACAACATATGTGACTCAGATCCAACCTCTCTAGACAATCGTAAGTAGGGCGCTTTGTACAAATGCCCATTTCCATTTGGATAATAATTACACTTTTGTCCATATTTGTTATAAAAAATTTAAAAAAATAACTAAACATCGTAATTATAATGTGGTAAAATGTTCCCATTGAACCCAACCAAGGATCCTCTCCATATGTCTAGAGTTGGTAATTTGAGTTCGACCGGCTGCCTAGCCTAACCAATTGAATTAAGTACGGGCTTAGCCAAGAAATGACAACCCGATGTAAATTAGGTCCAGCTCAGTCTGGGTCTATGTTAAGACCAAATGCTATATACAAATTTAAGACACTATGACCCAAGGACTAAAAATTGATCCTCAAAGAACGCGCCTAAAACTTGTTAAGACCTTATAGTCAGAGGCTCATAAAGAATTGTTTTCATTACCGAACTCATTTAAAGATTTAGTCAAGTCTTAAAATCAAGTACAATGTGTCGCATAAGTAATAAAATGGATCTATAAGTCCGGATATCGTTCCCACAAAGATTGAAAAGACTTTAAACTTCAACTACCCCAACTACTCAAGTTCTACACTATTTGAATGTCCAGTTTAGAGAAAATTTAGTAACCTTATAAGAATTTTAAAATATTGGAATCTTATATTTAAAATAAAGGGAAAATTTTTAATCCTAAATAGAAACTGGACTAAAACAGATTATTGCTAGAAGTAGACACCGTAGATTTTACACTCTTCTTAAAATTACTTCCACTCCCGTATCATAATCTCATTCTATTTTCCTAAGTTGGAATCGAATTTGTTAAGAGGCATGGTAGTATACTGATTCCTCCTTTGACCATACTTTCACTGAGTAAAGGTTCATGTCTTCATTCTGTAAAACATGATTTTAACTTGTACTGTAATTAGAATTTCTCTGTAAGATCTGGGTATTTTTCTTTTCCAATACTTCATACCCATTTCTTATGACTACAAATTTCTTGCTTCCCAAGACAGGGCAATTGCTAGATTCCTACAAAATGTATGATGTCTCATCCTTAAGATCTAAAAGAGTTTTCTCTTTCCTTGATTAGATCTCATGCTAACACGTGATCAAGATCATTCTTCCGCACTAAGAGATATTCTAATGATTAAATTGATCTATCACCAACCCATTCTCAAAACCAGCGAGCAAAATTGAGTGATTTATCTGGCACCTTCAAAGCTCATTAGTTCTTCAATATTAGTGGCACATACCCTAAGTAACTCGATCTTAAGCTCGTGAATTCCATCTCAGTCACTCGTGAGGGCCTCCTCGAATCTCGTAGCGCACACAGTTCTTTAATGAGTATAAGCTACTAAAATTGGGAACAATTAATATCAAGATCAACACCATCCAAATCAATTCAAAACCTCAACTTGTGAAATTTTCTTTATCAAAGGTGAAAGACTATAATCACCATTAGATTCTTCCCAGAGCAGTTATCTTCAAAATCGGGTTACAGTGATAACACCTAAATACCGATCAGAAAATTCCACTATAACTCGCAATCAATCGAATAAATGATTTTTTCAATGTTTTTCTCTCGGAGTTCATCGAATCAAACAAATAATTCATAAATGAATTTCAGGAATAAAATTTTTAACTTCAAAACTTCAACAATTAACCTGCTTCTGCATCCGCAAACTAATCAAAATCCCACGCTAAATCTAATCTACTACAAAGAAAATTAAAAATAAAATAAAGAAGAGATATATATATATATATATATATATATATATATATATATATATATATATATATATATATATGTATATATATATATATATATATAATATAAAAGAGTCCTCAACTCCTGTACTTCTAGTTCGTCATCCTAACTGATCGCCTCGCTTCCGTAATCGTTATTTATAGAGCTCCTAAAGGCTCGGGTCCCAACTTCAATGCTATGAACTTTAAATCTTCACAGCAAGGTCAGATGTCGCGACTGCTGTTCTCCTTTCGGATTTCGCCGCGATGTTGTTTTCTTGGTCGCGACAATGATTGAGTTGCTTCTTCAAACTGGTGTTGCGACCCAGCTTTTCATCGCTGGATAGCATTTATGTTCTCGTTCTTATCAGTAACACCGGTCAGATTATCACATCTCGACTGGGAACCCGTGAAGTCTATCGCGACAGAGTTCTGCCGCCACTTAGCCTGTTTCCTTTTTGCAGCTTCATTTTTGATGTTGCGACCTGGACTTTTGTGTTGGGGATGTTTTGCATGTCGCGACCCTAATATGTTATGTCGCAACGACACTTTTCTGCATGCAGCACATTTTCCTGTCGCGACCTAGTTTTTCTGGTCGAGACATAACTTTTCTACCTTCAGCCTGTCTTCGTGTCACGACCCATATTTCCTGTTGTGACAGGACTTTTCTGTGTTAAGCTAATTTCTGCGGTTAGCACACCAAGATCTCTGCATCGCGACATCAAAACATCTTTCAGCTAGAAGTATGTCGCACACGACTATCCTGGTCGTGAACCAAGTCACCCATCCATTAAGCACCTCACGCGAATTTCCACTCTTCGGTCGCATCCCAAACTTCTTCTTCAAAGATCTTTCTCGTCTTCAACAAACTTTCCATGTTGCAGAAGTCAGTGTCACGACAAACGAGGGTTCTGTCGCGACAGATATTCCGCTTCGCCCAAAGATTATGTCGTATCACAACCATCTTGTTACCACCGACTTCAGATATGTGTTTTTCCCATTCTCTCTGTCAGCGACCAAGGTTCTTATATCGCGACCTAGCTCAATTGTCAACTATCATATTATGGTGTTGTGATACAGGAAATGTTGTTGCGACATGGTTTCTTTGGTAATTTCTTAGAAGTTTGTCACATACACAATTTGTCGCTATATTAACAACGTGTTTCTTTTTCTCTTCTTTCTTACTGAAATCTCTCCTTTTTGAATTAATTCCTACAAAACACAAAGTTTGAATAATATTCCATAATTTGGCATTAAAACAAATTAAAAATACTAAAACAAGCTAGAAAATGGATTGAAAATGTATGAGTTAAAGACTCATTAGCTCATCAGCCTCATTCGTGCTCATTCGTCAGGACTAACTGTGTCGGTCGAAATGCTTGATTGGATACTTCACTGGTGCCCTCACTGTAATACTCAGTACTAACAAAATAAGTAAATATGACTATCATAATATTTCTATTCTACTTATCTTACCTAAATATGTAAAAGTAAAGGCTTAATCGCTTAAGGCATCTTGTTTATTATGCATTAATCTTCGATTAAGATTAGTTACACCAATAAATGTTGGTTTAAACATTTGAAATTAGCATTTTGGGAAATAATTATAGTTAAGAGAACTAAAGAGACTAGTTGGTAATTACAAAACACTAATAACTAGCAAAAGAAGGACTAATGGGCAAAATGATTAAGGGTATAGTAAGGTGGAAACTTCTAAGCATGCCAACCCATGTTTGCACTAACTAGGGGTAATCAAAGGTTGGTAGTACTTCCACCCATTTCCTTATCGCAAAATTGGTGTTTAGAGGAAGAAAGTTTGGAGAAAGAGAGTTAGCTTCATGTGAAAAAAGTCAAAAAAGCAGTAATTTTGCTTTGTTCTATATTTCTAATGAGTTAATTTAACTTAGTCTTAAAAAATATTTTAGTTAGTATTAGTGTTCATTCTAGCCATTTTCTATATCAAATCGGGAGTTTATAAAGAGAAAGTGCATTTTTGTGAGGAAGAAGAAGTAGTGGTTTTTAAGTAGTTTAGGTTTCTAATGAGTCAAAGATGATGTTCAAGGTAAATTTATTTTATAAACTGAGTTAATTAATGTTAATCCCATTGTTATGTATTTCGAATTTTAAGTTAATTAGATTTGCAAGTAATTTGAGTTCAATTCTTTGTAAAGAAAGTTATGTTGTTTGTTGTTAGGTTCCCTAATTTGGAAAAAATGGGGCTGAAAGAAATATGTGATGAATTATGTTTGCATAATTTTAATTGCTAATAGATGAAGATTGGGGGAAAATAAAGTAGTTAATACATAACTTAAAATTACTTGGAAAGGCAAGGTAAGGTTAGAAATTTTGGGGTTTTAAACTAACAAACACAAATTGATAATATGAGCTAAGAAGGAAGTGTCATAACTTGAGTTACATTATTTTATTTCAGTTCCTTGTAATTAATTAGAGTTATCAACATAGAAAAATTTCAAATGAGACTTCGGTGAAAGGTAGGGAATTTTATACCATTCTATTGTTTACCTTTGATGGCTTTCATTAAATATATATTGCAATCTTAATGATTGTTATGGATTTGTGAAGCATTTTATTTTGTCATGATGTTCATATGGTATGCATGTTTTGTTGTGAAACATGGTATTGAGATGTGGATACATTGATTTAAGAATCGTGGTTTCTGTGTGGTGGACATGGTTATGGGTTGGTTACGCATCAGGATGATTTGATCTGTGGCAAATATTATTAAAAAATTATATGGATAATGTGAGATATTGTCGATAAGCACGCAGCCAATTTCAATATATTATTTATGTGGACCATGGGTCCTTGCGAAAAGCTCTTAAACCTCTTTGAGGAAGACACCTAAATAAAGGTGTATGGGGTTGGTCATGTCTTGCCAGTCCCAAAAAAGACACAGGTTGGCTCTACCTTGGGTGTAACTCAAAAGACACGGATAAGACTATCCTCGAGTGATAGTCCCAAAATAAATCATTATTTATGGTTGATCTCTATTGAAGTAATTGATGATAGATATGTATATTGGTGATAATTGATGGTTATCTTGTGGAAGAGAATGGTAAAAGTTCTTTGATCATGTGGAAGAGAATGAATGAGATGAGCAGAAGAGGAAGACATTGCATCATGAATGCATATTTGATATTATTTCACACTTTGTTCATGGTTACAAATGTTTATCAAGCATATTGTTATATGTTTAATTGAAGCATTAAGGGCGTGCATAAAATGATTATAAAGTTTTCTACTAAGTTGTGAACTCACCCTTTCTTTTCTCCAACCTTAGATGCAGGTGAGAGGACTTTTACTGGAACTAGTGATTGAGCTTTGCATGGATTGGTGTTTGGATGTAGTTTTTACTTGTGTTGAGATTTTGAGGCTTCAGCTTTTGTAAATCCACCTTTCTTTGATGATCAATGTAATATATGTCACTTTTGTACACTTGTTTGTATGGGTTATCCTTAGAGAACCAAGGGATTTAGAATGTGTAAAGTGTGTGAAAGAAAAAAGCAAGGGTTGTGTTCACAAGAATTGGAGTACTTTTGTATAATTAATGTTATGAGATTTATTAATGGATGTATCTTGTTTATAATAGGTTTTCTCTTATGACCGTATATTGTATCAATTTACTTAAAGCTCAACCATCTTGTATCTCCATATATATTGAGTATTTATTGAAAAAAAAATTGGGGGTTTGAAAATTTGGTATTAGAGCAAAGGGATTGATCTTGAAGGTTGTTAGGTGGGTAGCCCAATAGGTACACTAAAGTCCTTAGTAACACTTTAACCATTCTTTTGCTGAAAGATATAATGCTATGAAGATGAAATATTTAATTTTGAGTGTTAGGATTTTTTGTTATGGGGGTGATGATATGTTTACTTACAATTATATGAGTTTTCCTAGCTATGACATCAAGTGCTGTGTGGATTATTGGTGGCATTACCATAAGATGACAAGTATTAAATTGAAATTTGATACTAGATTCTTATTGAATTCCTTCCTTGTGAAAAATGTCATTATGTTCTAATGGGTAATGTATTTTACTTTAATTAAATTGTATGTTACTTGATTTTTATAAATTGTTGTTTAAGAACATTTGAATCAATGGATGGCTCTTATCCCATAACACACTATAAACTAATATTTGTCTACTAAAGACAAATGGCAAGAGTAATGAAACGCAGCTAAATCCGTGATTCGTGACAAACGCTAGGGTCCCCTTCACCAATTCAAGATAATGGGATTGGGAATAGGCCTATGTCATCTCCAAGAGCCAATTCAAATAACTGGTAATGTGAGTTTATCTGGGATTTTAAGGCACCAGCTCCAATCTTTCCTCGTGGTGGTCCTAATTTTCGTTTAGCATTTGTTGAAAAATAAAGAAAATATTGGATGTAATGGCAATTTCTGAAGAAAGGAGAGTGTCCTTAGCCTCTTTTATGTTGAGAGATGAAGCAGATAGTTGGTGGGATATGATCAAGAGTACTCATGATGTGGCTCAAATGAAATGACACAATCTGAGGAGTTGCTTTTAGCTAACTATTTTCCAGAGGCGATTAGAAGACAGAAAAGAGATGAATTTATACACTTGCTTCAAAAGAACATGAAAATAACATAATATGCATCTAAGTTTACTCAATTATCTAGATACGCTTAGCATATGGTGGCAAATGAACAAATGTGAGCTGAACAATTTCAAGAAGGATTGAGACTGAATATTAGAGCACAAGTGGCTCCCTTCATGCTCCATACATGTAGTGAGGTTATGGGAAGGGCCTTTATTGTTGAAAGGGAGATGGAAGAAGCACAAAGATTGAGGAATATAAATTCAAGGTTTGGTGGCTCGGAAAATGAGGAACGAGGTTCTAAGTGCCAGAAAATGAGTCATCCACAACAATCATCCATGAAGCAAGGGGAATATAGTGGGAGTGCAGATGGGGTCAAGGAAACAAAGAGATGTTATGAATGCGGTGAGATGAGACATTTGAGGAGCGAGTGCCCAAGATTGCAGCAACGTTACTACCAACCATCTCAAATGCAATTTCAGCAAATGAATTTTTCACATATACATGGAAGGCAACCTCAAAGGAAAGGAGATTATAAGTAAGGAAAGCCTGTAACTAAGTCGGAACAAGGGCAATGAGGAAGAGTTTATGCATTGGCATCTCAGAATACAGAGTCAACACTTTAGGTTGAAGGTAAGGAACTTATGTTTTTGAAGACTCGACGATGTTTTTTTATTATGGAGCTTCACATTCTTTATTTTCGTATCATTGGTTTCCATGTTAAATTTAGAATTTGTTCTCTATAGTTCATTATATGTTTGAGACTTGGTGGCAAGATGAAAGCTAAGTGGGTGTGCGATGCTTGTGTGCTTTATATCCGGGGTTATGAGGTTACAATAGATCAAGTTCTTCTTTATATGTCAGTTTTTACGAATTCGTGGGAATGGATTGGTTGGATCAACATCAAGCCGTATTGGATTGTTATTTGAAGAAAGTAACATTTCAAATCCACGTTCATACTCAGTTTCTATGGGATCAAGGCTTTATTCACCAATGAAAGAGCTGATAAGAAGTGGTCAAGAAGAGATGGTGGTCAATACTTTCTTTTAATGTAGCAAGAGAGAGGATAAAAGAAGATAGTCGTGATTATATTCCAAAGGTTTAGAATTTGTTGATGTTTTTGGAAGAATTGTCGGGTTTGCCTCCCTGCTGTAGAGACGGATTTTCCATAGAAGTGCATCCAGGTTCATATCCCATTTCAGTAGCTCCATATAGGATGGCTCCAGTTGAACTTAAAGAATTGAACATTCAGTTGCAAGAATTGCATAATAAAGGGTTCATTCGACCAAGTACATTACCTTAGGGTGCTTCGGTATTGTTTGTGAAAAAGAATGATGGATCTTTATGGCTATGTATGGACTACCGGAAATTGAATAGAGTAACAGTGAAAAAAAAATATCCACTTCCTCGGATTGATGATTTGTTTGATCAATTATGTAAGGCATGCTATTTTTCGAAAATTGATTTGAGGTCTGGTTATCGTCAATTGAGGATACGAGAATCCGATATTCCAAAGATAGCATTTCGCACAAGGTATGGACATTATGAGTTTGTTGTCATGCCATTTGGATTAACTAATGCTCCAATTTAATTCATGGATATGATGAATCGTATCTATCGGCCTTACCTTGATCAGTTTGTGGTGGTGTTTGTTGATGATATTCTAATATATTCTAAAAGTCAAGATGAGCATGAGCATCATTTACATTTGGCATTGCAAACACTTAAAGAAAATCAGTTATATGCCAAGTTGGAGAAATATGATTTCTGGTTGCAAGAAATTCAGTTTTTAGGACACATGGTTTCTAAAGAGGGTATCTCAATGGATCCAACAAAAGTGGAAGCAGTGACAAAGTGGGAACGACCTAAAAGTGTTTTTGAAGTACGTAGTTTTCTTGGATTAGCTAATTTATATCGAAGATTTATTGAAAACTTTTCTCAAATTGCATGCCCAATGACTAGATTGACACGTAATGTGATGCTTCAACTCGAACATAAGTGGCTTCCTACGTCAAGCAAGGAGTGCCACAAGCATCTAAGATACTTTAAGATTTATTTATTTATTTTTATTTATTATTTTTTTGACACATACATATAATAATCCATAAATCATTCATATACGTAAACTCTTAAACTTGCTCCTAACAAAATCTATACCACATGCTCACAAGAAGCATCATATAATCAAAATACACTACTTAGTAATATTTCCAAAATAAATCTCTTTATACATCAACAACAATAACCGATTTAGTTAAAATAACTTGAACCTTACAACCTGATAGTGCAAACATGATCTATTCTACTTATACAAAAAGCTATTTACAAAACTAATGTTAGTTCAAAAACAAAGAACCTACAAAGAACAGCTTCTATTACTATGTTGGCCTTTCCTGATGCAAGATGTCCCTAACGCTTGACTTTTCTACACCTACACGGATTGAAAAATCAGTGCTAAGCATATAGCTTAGCGGGAAATAATAACAAGAGCTAGACAACCACCTAAAGTGATTGCCAACTATAGGTACAAGAACAAGATACAAGTCACAATACCAACATTCCTTAAATATACAACAACATCTTGTTGCTCAATATTTCATTATTCAAAACTTATATATATACGCACTGGTTAACCATTAACATGAATACAAACAATTCTGGTTAACCATCACACATCTCATATATAGATTTGCTTGCATGACTAGTTGTAGTGGATAGCGGGAAACACATTGTGGTTCTCACAAGACGGGCTCATTCCAAGAATGATCCAAATGGGGCCAATATAATGACCCAAACGGGCCAACATAACACAGAACCCTATAGGCAATTTTCCTATTAATCCAACTACTTGGTAATAAGCTTGCATTCTGTTATATGTGTGCTTACAAATCATTTATCATAATCAGGATAGATATGCCATATTTCTAGTCGATGAGTATTAATTCTACATATAATCATGCATATACGTAATCATTTCACCTTAGCCGATATTATTTCACATCATATGGCATTTTAACAAAAACAATTTCTTTCGCATAATCCATATACTACAATGCCCTATTGATAACCTTACAATAAAGCATATATAATCTGCAAATAATTAAAAATTTCATGCTTATCGATTCAGATATACCTATGTCTCTATGCTTTCTAATATTCCTTTCTCCCATAGGAGGTTTCTTTGGCTACTCGCTCTTCAACCTGTAGCAATGGGTCCTAATTTTCACCCCCAACTATAATCATCCAATTTGAAGGTCCGTAGGCCATGTTATGGTCGGAACAAAAACACAACACAACCTAGAAATTTTCCTATTTTCAACTCTATTTTGGTCCATCTCTAATACACCAATATTAATGCTCTTTCTAGACTGATTTAGGTCTTTGTTTCTTCTAGAAATTTTCAACCATGAGTCTTACACACCATCTCCAATTGGAATCATCCAATTTAGAGATCTGTAGGCCAAGTTATGGCCAAAACAAAAACATAGGTTTTAGAAAAGTTTTTGATAACAAATCCCTTAAAGCCTATGCATTTTTTTTTTTCACTTTTTGGTCTTTAACCATAACCACTCCAAAACAACCCAAAGTACCATCAAACAACCTCAAAAAACTAACTAAAATCAAAGATGGAGAGTTAGGTTTTTCCTAACACCAACATAGGATAAAGAACATAGATAGTTTCCTAAATTTTGTTTTCTTTGGAAATCTTTACCTAGCTTCCTTTTTTCTCTTCCTTCTTCCTTCACTTGAGCACGGAGAACCCCCAAGAAATGGCTTCTTCTCCCCACCGAATGCCCTAGCTTTTCTCTCCAAAGCCAAAATGAGGAACTTTCTTCAAAGGGCAAGATGTTGCCTTAATGAATTTGGCTCATATTTTGCCCTTTTCATTTAAGTCTCACCTTCTCATAATTTGCAACCTAAACATCAAAATTTAATATGGTATAACATCATTTAACTCCCGAAGTTCTTTAAGTCCTTGGGTTGATAATTTACCACTTATCATTAGTACTTCTTTTAAAAATTCGATTATATCATTTTTCACACTTAAGAATATTACCTCCAAAATTCAAATTTGACTGATATTATCCCCTTATAGTCATAAACCACTATGATAATTTGCTAACGCAGTTGTCAGCCTTCATTGGAATGACAAGGCAAAATCTTTCAAGAACTAAAAAGAATATAACAACAGACGTAGTTAATCATAGAAAAAAATCGAAATTTCGCCGATTTTTCGCGATTTCGCTGTGGAAGTGAAAAATCCAATTTAAAAATCGAGACTGAAAAAATTTCGGGTAAAATCAACATTTTTCGTCAGTAACCGAAAAATTCCGACATTTTCCCGAAACCGATTTTTCCTGAAAATCCGATTTTTCCCGAAATTTGGATAAATTATATTTTAGGGTCACTAAGGGAAAGAAATTAAAACTGTGGCTAAACAAAGCTGCAGAATTAAAAAAAGTGTACTTTGGGAAAAATAATTCATATTTGATGGATGACCAACCCAGTTGCAGAATTAAAAAGTGTACTTTAAAAAATAATTCATATTTACGACGACCAACCCAGCTTGTCCGATTTACCTAATCGACACGCTTGGTCCCACTATCTCTCTACTCTCTTTCACATTTATCATCTCTCCATTTCGCCTCTCACTCCCTCTTCCTCAAAAATACGAGTATTTTCTAAACTACTCGACTAAAAAAATAATAAAAATTGGGCTGAAGTATTTCATCCCACCTAAAATAATCTCAAGCTTGCACCTCCAACTACTTTACTGGACATACTAATTATATAATACAAACTTTTTATATTATCTTATTATTTATTTGTCTACACTTTATAATATTTTATTTTTATTTTACATTATAACTTATAATATTTTTTAAATCAATATTAATTTGGAAAAGGAAAAGAAATAAAATAATATCATTTAAAAATTTAAAATTATAATATATAATATTTTGAATCTCCTCGTTATCTACATAATATTTATAATAATAACAAAACAAATAAATAATATCTCTTAAATAATAATATCTTAATAATATATTAAATATAACATATTTAATTTAATAATTACTAATCCATTTGATTTTAATCTACCTTGATTAAGATAAGAATCATTTTTCCTAATCTATATAATTAAAATATAAAAAATTTTAATAACCGATATTTGTGTAAAAATATCCACCGATATTTTACCGATATTTCCGATATTTCCGTAAAATCCAATTACCGATATATCCGTGTTTACCGATATTTTGATCCTTGGTGCTAATTACTCTAGTGAGATGGGAGATATATACAATTTATTGTTATGCTTCAAGAAATGGCTTAAGATGTGTTTTGATGCAAAGGGGAAAAGTGGTTGATTATGCTTCTAGGTAATTGAAGAAACACGAGCAGAATTATCCTACACATGATCTCGAACTTGCTATGATAGTCTTTTGCTTTGAAGTTGTATGTATGCTATTTGTATGGTGAAAGTTTTGAAGTGTTCCCTTGATCACAAAAAGTTTGAAGTACATTTTCTCTCAAAAGGATCTAAATGCAAGGCAAAGAAGATGGATGGAAAAGCTGGAAGACTTTAATTTTACGTTGCAATATCATCCTGAAAGTCAATGCAGTTGCTGATGCCTAAAGTAGAAAATCTCAATGCATATTATCTAGTTTGGTAGTTTATGAGTGGCAAAATGTATGATTATATCAGTAAGTTTAATCCATGTTTTGATGTAGATGATTCAAGAGTGCTTTTATACTTAGCCACCAATGTTACATAGGGTCATTGAAGCCCAAAGAAGGATGGAAAATCTAGCGCGCTCTCAAATAATAATAAGCATTAGAAGGGATGAGTATATGTGCTAATAATGAACTTCATTTTCTAAATAGACTTTGTGTGCCTAATGATGCACAGCTAAAGGAGGAAGTGATCAAGGAAGCCCATCATTCTCGGTTCACAATACACCCAGGAGAGACTAAAATGTATCATGATTTGAGCTGTCAATATTAGTGGCATGGTTTGAAGCGAGATGTTGCTCAATTTGTCTCCAAGTGATTAACTTGTCAATGAGTGAAAGTTGAAACAGATCAAACCAATGTGGTCAGTTACAACCATTATTACACCCCCACCCCTACTAGCAGGCGATGTGCTAGCCACCCCACACAACCCCTTGGGGCTCTTTCTTCCAAACGAATTAGAGAACCCGGTGAAGCCTAAGCCGTGTTGCTTGCTGAAAACCCGTAAAAAAAAAAAAATTTCTTTTCTAAACTTGTGATTTTATAAAATTTCAGCAAAGATAACAATCAGAGCACTGTGACATATCCCAAAAACTCCGCATACGCTTTATACTTTAAACATGGCAACCAACAACACTTCTACAAAGTGCCTCAGGCTCATCACATTTTCATAAACCAAAACTATGTACATACATATACTCAACTATACAAATTTAAAGTATTTCCTTACAAAAGTTAATTAATACCGCACTTATACTAGAAGTTAGGAGAGTCCTAATGTGTCCCATCCTGCAGTCTTCTGCATCTAGAAAATAGTTTTTAAACAGAAAATAATGAGCTAAACGAGCCTGAGTGTAGTTTGAAATACTTGCTTTTTCCTCAAAAATGTCTCAAACCAAACTATCCTCAAGCAAAACATTTTCAAGAACTTTGCTTCGCTTACTATAAAAGTTTCATAAAAACTTTCATACTATGCTTGCTTGCTTATGCTTTAAAAGTTTCTAAAAACTTTTCTTAAACTACTTACTTGTTTTTGTCAGAAAAGTTTCTAAAAAAAACTTTTCTATAAAATGCTTGGCTTGCCTACCAAAGGGGTTTGATTTTAAACTCCATGAAAATGCTTATAAATAAATATCAATCAATCGGAGGCCTTTCTCGTCATTGCACTTAGTAAACACGGGAGCCTAGGCTTCCACCGTGCCGGTGGAAGGACCTGGGTCCACATCACCTAGGTGGAAGGTCCTTGGCTCACATCACCTTTTCCAGAATACACAGTACTCCTTGGCCCACGTCACCATATAATAGCTAGCGCGCTAACCCTATATACTCAAGTATGTGCCACGGTCCCCTTTAATATGCCATGATACGAATCCAAGTTTCGACGACCACGACATCTAAAATGCATGAAATGATGTCCTAATCTCACCGCTACACGCATTTTAATACCTCTCACCTGGATGCTTGCTTAAGAGATTAAGTAGATTTCAAGGCCTATTTTACAAAATAAACTTGTTGCTTGCTTACTTGTTTCTTTTAAAAATATCATTTCACAAATCGAAACCATTGCTTGCTTGTTTTCAAATATGGTTTACAATCAAACCATTTCGTTTGTTTTCAAATATGGTTTAAAATCAAAAACTATCATTACAATAAATACTGGCTAATACTTTAAACCATTACATACCTGTAAAAACGATTTATAAACAATACACTAGTATTTAAAATGTGAGTTTAGACACACCTTCCGATTACAAAACTTGAGCACGACTTCACCTATTTTCCTCCTCCACTTTTACCCTACACACTCAAGAGAATACGACAAAAACATTAATCGTCTGCATAATCGTGTAAAACTTAACGTAGGCTTACAAAGCGACTATATTGAAACGGATTCGATTTTTGCAAACTTCACAGCTAAGTCACATTAGGGTCATACAACATTCACATAAAGCCAAATTGTTTAGCTCACTGGATCACCTACTGTTATTCTTGATTTCTGGGGTCTTAACTCCATAAATTGGAAATAGTTTCTTCACTCATTTGAAGTTATGGTTCTAAGGTTTCACTTTAGCCCATCATCTTCTCATCTTATGTCCTTTATGTCCCATTTGACAAATTACAAATTTACCCTTGTTCTAGTAATAAAATTTCTCGTTACACTAATTTATCATCTCACAATTTCATCCTTAAAACAACTCCCTAAAAATACTACAATGGCAATTTAAATAATTAGGAAAGTCTTTGGTGTACATATATACTCTCTACTTGCTACACGACTGTACACTTCTGGACGGGGCATTACAAATCCTCCCTCATTTAGAACATTTCGTCCTCGAAATGAACAAACTAAACTCAAAGGAAAAGAAAGTACCTCATTCGGAAAATAACTGAGGATATTGACGGCGCATCTGAGCCTCTAGCTCCTATGTAGTTGCCTCTCTCTCATGATTCTTCCACAGACTTGAACCAGTTGAATCGCCATCCTCAACACCTCCTGCGACCATAAAGTCGATTCTCCTTTAGCTGCACCATTGCCTCTCAAAGACATGTGAAGGATCCGGGGATGTACTTTTCTAATGATCGACACACGGAATGGGGTTTCATGAATCCTTGATAACTCGGGGGTAACTTCAACTTGTAAGCCACTCGGGTCCCTACCTTTGCTCACAATCTCATAAGTGTCCTATAAATCTCTGACTGAGCTTACTCTCGCGCCTCCCAAATCTCAAAACACCTTCCAAGGGAAATCTTCGTGAAGACCCGGTCACCAATCTCAAATCGTAAGTCTCTCGCGATTTGTCCGTGATAACTTTTCCGTCATCTCTGCTATCTTCAAAGTTATCACGAACAACTTTCACTTTCTTCAAAGTGATCTGCACTAACTCGGGGCCTACCAGTCTCTCACCAACCTCATCCCAGCACACTAGAGTCCTACATTTCCTGCCATACAACGCCTCAAATGGAGCCATCTCTATACTGGCCTGATAGTTGTTGTTGTAGGCGAACTCCATCAGTGCCAAATGAGTATCCCAACTCCCCTTGAATTCCATCACACAAGCTCTTAGCATATCCTTTAACGTCTGAATGGTCCTCTCTGACTGGCCATCCTTCTGAGAATGGAATGATGTGCTGAAATGTAGGCGAGTACTCCAAAGTCGCCTCGCAACCAGGGCCAAAACCTGGATGTGAACCTATGGTCTCGATCTGAAACTATCGAAACCGGGAACTATGAAGTCTCACTATCTCATCCATACACCGGGCTAACTTTTCGTGAGAATCCTCAACATTAACTCCGGTATGAAAATAAGCAAACTTCGCAATCGATCAATTATCACCCATATAGCATCATGCCGCTCCGAGTCCGCGGAAGACCTCACAAAATCCATATGGATCTTCTCCCATTTCCATGCCGGAATAAAGGAGAATCGTATCTCTCCCCACGGGCTCGATGCTCATTCACCGCCGATGTGTTAGGTATCCGAGACGTTAACTTGCGATCTCTTTCTTCATCCCATTCCATCAGTAATGTTCTTTCAAAGTCCTGTACATCTTGGTACTACCTGGATGCATAGCATACGCAGATGAATGTGCTTCTTCCATAATGTCTTTCTTTAGTTCACCATACTTTGGCACACACATTCTCTTCCCTTTCACGATCATGTTGTCATCTATGCGAACTGAAATAAAGTTGAGTACAACATTTCATCCACAAACCGATGGTCAATCTAAGAGAGTCATTCAGATTTTGGTAGATATGTTGCGAGCTTGTGTGATGGATTTTAAAGGGAATTGGGTAGAGCATATACCATTGATCAAATTTGCTTACAATAACAGTTTCCAAAGTAGTATTGGAATGCAGATAATATGAAGTAATTCTACGATACCAGTCACCCATGTGTCGATGGAATCAAGTGAAGTCGCTTTGATCGACCGAGTCGGTTCAGAAATAACCAAAGTTCGAGTAATACGTGAAAGATTGTTAACAGCACAAAGCATATATAAAATCTATGTTGATCACAAGAGAAGACCTCTAGAATTTCAAAGAGGGGATCATGTGTTTTTATGTGTATCACCTCGTAAAGGAGTATTGGTTCCTTTAAAATCCTTCAAAGGATTTGAGAGGTTGCATACCGATTAGCTTTACCTCCGCAATTCTCAGGTATACATGACGTGCTCCATGTTTCCATGTTACGTAAGTATGAGCCCGATATTGGCATGATTTAAAGTTGCAAGAGAATGTAATGTATGAGGAAAAACCAAAAGAATTTTAGATATGAAAGAACGGGTGTTACGGAACAAGACCATTCCTCTAGTGAAAGTGTTATGGAATAATCATGGAGTTGAAGAAGCTACATGAGAATTAGAATCAGATATGAAGAAGAAATATCCAGAACTCTTCACTCGCATTGTTTGAAATGTCATGATATATCATCGATACATCGAGTGTCGGGCCATCCCGACAAGATATCAGCCCATGATAGTCGGTTGGAGGAGAAATCGAACAAAATCACTATTATATCAGTAGGGAAGTAATATATCGCCAATAATTTCGATGGGAACCAGCGCATGGAACAACACATGTGTCGTTGTTGATTTTTTAGCATTTTTATCGATATATCAGTAATTATCGGCAACATATCAGTAAAAATCGGAGTTTTATATCACCGATATATCGGGGATATATTGGTGATGATCCAACGACTGAGATTATGAGTGTAGCGTCCGTTGCGCTACCAATACTTTTACTTTTAAGATATATTCAAACACGATACAAATACAAATACGTTTTCAATACCGTAGCTCTATGCTACTTGTGCTTGATACCATTCAACCAATTGCAATTTCTCATTTAAGATACATTTCAAATGCTCATTTGTAAAGGATAATTAACCTTATGAACATATGTGTATCGAACATCATTTTAACTTAAAAGGCCCATCATTTGTTCACAAATGCATTTTTTTCTTTCATTCGATATGGTATTATATGCCCATTCGTCCTTTTCCCACTCTGATAATACGACATTATTAGCTTCTGCTTTCTACTATCAAAAACATTTACAAAAACAAAATCATAGTTCACTTTTTCTCGAATCATAGTTTCACAAGAAAATAGTCAACCAAATTCATGTATGCATATGACTGAGCTTTTACTTATCCTCCTTGTGGCTTTGATCGATGACTCAATCTCAACGGTCTTGCCTTTACCTGTTCTCTCTGCACTGCACGATTATAAAACAATGTGCTGCTACTACGCTTATTGGTTCTATATAGTTCTCTCTTCCATTTCAGTTTAATACAAATCATGCAATTTTTCTAAACAATGCTTTTTAACATTTTTAAATGATCAATGCAATACAATACATATATTCATTTCATTTATAGTTTATTGATCATTCCAAATATGCACTTTCATATGAAATAAATCATTCAAAACACAAATAATGCATTTCACAATTTTCTTATCCTTTTATTTTCCCTTGAACGAATTTAACTTACGCGGTGCATGTAATAATCTGAACACTGCACGGCCCCGTCGGGCCGTAGCTCTAAGATAAAAACATTTTGTTTTATAACACAAGCACGCATTCCGGCTAGGCTACTAACTCGATTATTAAAATTAATTGGGTGGAACACACTACCGATACTATCCTCACCGGGCCTACTTGGATCGGAGTAACATCATTACTGCCCATTCATAGCATCACACTCGATCCCACGCAGATACCAATATATCCTCAACCTCGAATTCTAATAGTGAACATTCTATTACAATATTCAAATCATTCATAACAAAATACAAGATAGTATGTACATTTATACAACACCATTTTCACACTCATGCAATTTTTCATATGCGAATCATTTCCACAATCAATTGCCCAAATCAATTAAAACAAATCAATATGCTTTTTCTTATAAATCATTTTAGTAATTCAACTCATTTCAGAATCATTCAAACACTTTGAATTAGAGAGAGAAGTGAGAACAAACTCCAAAATGGAAACAAAAAGAGTCAAAAACAAACCAAAAAGCTTGTTGCACTTTGATTCCAATCCTCGTAATCTTGATCAATTCGGGCTTTCCTCCTCACAACCCCATTCCAATACAATTAACAATCATATTATTAGCCTGCATTCTAGAGTTCTATTTAGGTTTACTTCTACCCGACTCCTTTTCCATATACATAATATTTCTTTCTTTTTCCCTAATTCTCCTCCTTAGAAAATCCTTAATATTTGTTCTTGCATTTTTATGCCCCATTTCCAATCCTATTTTTTTGGGCTATGGAACCTCCACACCTGGCTCACTTACATTTAGGGGATTCGGGAAAAGAAAAACTCAATCCAAAGATCAACAATAACCAAGCAATTAGTATACTTGGTGCTACAATCAAATTTTAGCACATATTTGAGAACCACTCTCTTCAAATGGAATATGGCGAGCTCCTAGACTCAGCAGATTTCGTGAAGTCCAAGAACTAGCAAATCGGAGTTCGGACGAAAAATTTATGACCGATTGAAGTTTGGTATCAACTTTGGAAGTAGGGCTCTACGAAATTTCACAAGTTTATGAAAATTTCCTACATTCTCCGTTTTCGTTTTCTTTTCTTCTTTTTTCATGTTTAATCCTCTTGAAAACAGTTACCAACACTAAACTGGCCCATTCAAGGGTTTCTTGTTATAACACACATGCAATTTTCTTGACGATGCATTCGAATCACTTTTACACCACTCAAAACATCCATTTTTGTTCCAAACAAAGCGCACATCCATGTTCATACAACAACGTAGATTTGTTTTTAACAACATAAAACTTGAAATGAGGAGAGAAGTAAGAAGAACAAACCAAAAGAGTTGGTTCTGGTCTCCTTCCTTTCGGCCTTGATCTTAACTCGCTTATCTTCTCCGACTCCTATTCCAACACAAACACGGCAAAACAAAAAGGAAATATCACTACCATTCTGTGCTTCTAGTTAGGGCTGATTTCCAATTCCAATACTTTAGCTTTCGATGCATCAGACTAGAGTTACACTTTACCTTGTACCTAAGGGACGAAACCCTAAGTTTTCGCTAATCCTATGTCGAAACACTTCACCATAGATCTAATTCCACGCTTTGTCGATTTAGGTGCGAATCCAGGCTAGACAAGAGATGAAACTATTGGAAGAATGAGACAATTTCCACTGATTTTTGGTTCTCAAAATGGAATGTGTGGGAGATGAGGGTTTGAGAGAAGAGTTCATGCGTGAGAGAGAGTTAAGATGACGGAATGAAAGGAATGAGATAAATGTCTCTCAAAGACCAATATTTGGTCTTTTAATCAAAATCCTTCACTAAGCCTTGTTTGACTACACACTAATTCCCATTTTTCTCACTTTAAAACTTCATTTCACCTTCATTTTCACTTCATTTCACCTTCATTTTCACTTCATTTCATTTCATTTATACTTTGTCACTTACATTATTCATTTATGACCCTTAGGTTCTCATTTGACATTTTTACCAAATTTATTTGGCTCTTGTAAAATTTTCGGGTTTTTATCATTTTTTCGTTTTAAGCCATTTAAACTCCGGAAAAATATAATATAATTTATTTTACACCCTGAACATGTTATAAAACTGTTGGGGTATTTTCAAGGCGTTACAATGAGGACACGTGGAATGTTGAGATTTCGTCTGGTTTTCTCAAAACCTCTAACTTCTACTTGCGGATTTGACACAGAATTGAATTCGTGTTGATCCAACAACTAGGATTCAATGTGGCAATTCCCTTTGGTTCCAACGGTCAAAATTTTATCTGACGGTGGATTTTGAATATTTGACTTGATCTAAACGTCATAAATGATTTCTAACGGCTAAATCAAGATCTAACAATTAAATTTGATCCAAAATCAAATCCAATGGCCATAATTCATTTTTCAAGGGTTTTTGACAAAAAAAAAACGACTCGTTTGACTCCAAAAATTCTATAAAAAACCTTAAAATCACTATTTTTCCATATCAAACTCATCCATTCTTGTTAATCTCTCTCAAACAATTCTTGATTTGTGCAAGTCTTGGAGAATAATATTTTGGTCAATTCTTGGTGTTCAAGTCTTCAATTCAACACATCATTTGTGCAATTTAAGGTAGTGTTTCATATTAATTAATTTTTTTACATTTGTGTATTAGTAATTAATTTAAATTTATATTTAGATTAAATTATGAATATGAAATATAAATATATATTATGTATAATTATTGTTAATTAATGTAAAAACATATTTTCTTTAACTTATGATAATTAATATAATTTTATATTTAGATTGAGATTATGAATATGAAATATAAAAATTTATTAATTAATGTACAAAATATGAACATATATTATGTATATTTAGATATTTAATATAACTTTAGATTTAGATTTTGATTATAAATATGAAATATAATAAACTTTTAATTAATGTAAAAACACATTTTCATTAACTTATGATAGATTGAGATTATGAATATGAAATATAAAAATTTGTTAATTTATATATGAAATATGAACATATATTATGTATATTTAGATATTTAATATAACTTTATATTTAGATTATGATTATAAATATAAAATATAATAAATTGTTAATTAATGTAAAAACACATTTTATTTAACTTATGATAATTAATATAACTTTATATTTAGATTGAGATTATGAATATGAAATATAAAATTATTAATTAATGTAAGAAATATGAACATATATTATGTATATTTAGATATTTAATATAAATTTTTAGATTTAGATTATGATTATGAATATGAAATATACAATTGTTAATTAATGTAAAAACACATTTTCTTTTAACTTATGATAATTAATATAATTTTTATATTTAAATTGAGATTATGAATATGAAATATAAAAACAATTTAAATAATGTATGAAATATGAACATATATTATGTATATTTAGATATTTAATATAACTTTAGATTTAGATTATGATTATGAATATGAAATATAATAAATTGTTAATTAATGTAAAAACATATTTTATTTAACATATGATAATTAATATAACTTTATATTTAGATTGAGATTATGAATATGAAATATAAAAATTTGTTAATTAATATATGAAATATGAACATATATTATGTGACACTCTATCTCTGGTCCGATCGACAACCTGGGCTGACTATGGAACTTCAAGGATATCTGTGTCCCGATATCACACTCATTTGTCTCATATATCGAGACTCATTCACATATTTAATTCCAAATATACAAAATATATGATGACTATTTAATTAATACCCATTTAACAACTTCTTATACAACAAAATGGAAGTATATGTTCGTCGAATATAATACATGACAAAAACAAAAACAAACGGGCTTCTCATCCCATTTTATCCCGCATATCTGCCCCATATGCGGTCGAAGCCTCGCACCGACCAGACTCAAAGGGGGTTCACGGCGCGGTGCCTAATAGAAACACTCCTACAAGGGCTACTTCCCATCTAAATACACATGCAATGGTCATACAATAAATACACATCCAACTCAAATGCTCATACGAATGTCATACGCCACGCATTTAAATGTCATCATGCCTATATCCAGTCACTCGATCGAATTTCCTACACATGCATATGCCAAGTGTGAAAACCGTCACTGGTATTACCAATGACCCATGTATCGAGCCCTTACCAGCTCCATTACCTAATGCAAATGCCAATGGGCAACCAATCCCGAGTCAATCCCGACTCCTATCACACAACCCGGTAAGTCATGTGATGACCATGACTGTGTGTCTTCTTTTCTGGGCAATATAACTTTTCTGGATTCACCATGTCTTCTACAATCATGTTCTAGTTACCCGAGGGTTAATGATCTCTCTCTGTCTGCTCCAATACATTATTTATATTTATTTATTTTATTTTATTTTATTTTTTGCCCGTATAATCTATCGGACGTCATTCCAAGATTTAGCTCACTATCCATTCATCAATAATGATGATGGGGTGACCACCTGGTACACACACACCTGCAACATAATGCGATGTCCCCTGCATATGAAATGCTAATACATCAGTAGTTCTCATGTTACTCGTATGATGCACACTACATGGAACATTCTACTAATCAGATCATGCCAAGTACCATGTAAACACATATATCTACATCCATTATGTTAACATATTTAAAATACACATATATTAACATATCCGAAGATATATTCAAAGATGTTATTAAATTGCCACAATAACACACAAAAACATCACAAAAATAAACAATCTCACTTACAATAAAAATCTAACTGGTCCAGAAATTATCTCTATTTTAACGACGCAATCTAGCCACAAACTCTCTACCTCAATGACTGTCTAAAACAAATTCTTCACTATAAAATCCATAATAGTCCTAAGATCTCCAGATCGATGATCATGGCTAAGAGCTTTCACTCTAACACCAAATGTATTTTTTTACCAATTTTATCAATTTTACCAGTTCCGGACAGCAGCCTCGAAATCAAAACCAATCTCAAAACCGATCATGCACGGTTCGAAAACCGACCACAACAAAGTCCAACATGCATTTCCAAACAAATGACACCAGTAACCGAATTCTAAGACGACCTTCAAAACCCGTCCCGATTGTCCGAAATAGCCTTTATATGGCTAAAACTCCGCCTTGTGATCGATTCTAACCCACACGACCATTTAAGGCCCTTAAATGTAATAACCTGTATGTGAGAGAAACCCCATTTCTCGGAGCCAGAAAGCAACCCAGATCCTTCCGGCTCTGGTACCTACTAGAGTTTCAACGAAAGAGACCAACTTTAATTCTGCCATCGAACTCCTCGGTCAGCTGAATAATCAGTAAAAACTACAACTTTGTTTTGCTTTTCTTTTTTTCTTCTTCTTTCTCCACGCCCCGTTTGTTCCTCCTTTCTATTCCTTTTATAATGTTTTTTTTTTTCGTTTTCTCCTTTCCTTTTCTAAGAACTCTTTTCTTTCTTTTCTTTCCTTTTTACCTTCCTTTTCTATTTCTCTTTTCTCATCTCATTTCCCTTTCATTTTCTCTTCTCCTTTAACATTTTCAATCCCACTTTGAATCATTATTGACCGTATAATAAAGGAGGCACTCTCCCATTCCTCAAGCCCCACAGGGCCATCAATTTTCCTTCTTTTCTTTATTCCTTATTCCCATGACATCACACCCATTGGCTCATTGCTGGGAAACATCCCTTCAAGTGCACCACACAGCTATTTGCACACTTCTTAAAAGGTCATATGTGGCATCCCTAATACAGTTTAATATCATCTCAGAACACCTCATTCCAAGATAGCGCACGATACAGAACTCAGATGATTGCCAGTTTCCTCAGATTATTGTGAAGGCTTATACTGGATGAAATATTTTTGTTACAAACTATAGAATTTTCAGATCAGCAGCACTTTTGCACTAAGGAAAAGTAAAGGAGGTAAGTATAATTACAAAGTTTAACAAGAAAATAATAAAAATAAAATTATAAAATATCATGAGTTCGAAAATTCTTCAGATCCTTATTATCTAAACACACTGCTACTGTTAGTTCACTCAAATCAGCAATCCAAGAAAGTTCGTTAAATCTGGCATGTCAATAGAGGTATCAATTTCAAATGATTTAGTTATGATATGAACTTAAAAAATTATTTTAGAAAAAATCTAAAAATGGCAACTATTTAAAGAATATCTGAATTATGATAAATGTGTTCTGAAACCGACAAAATAAAATTGTTTCGTATTGAAAATGATCGAGAAATGAAATAAAAAGGGACATGTGGTCCCACTAGAAAAATGAAAAAAAAAACGAAAATAAAAACAAACATCAAAGGTAAATGGTGTGGAGAAACAGATTTTACGTAGAGAGTCCAAGGTTAGAGGAGACGATTTTTAGGCTTTATTTTTCTTTCTTCGCCTTTCTCGATTTACTAAAATCGCACTATAGGTTTTCTCATCGGAGTTAAGGCAAAATTGACTACGCCAAGAGAGCTACGATAGGTACCTAATATCTTAGCCTTTTGTCAAACTTCTTAAAGGTAGAAAATTTGCTCATTTGTGTATTTCGCTTCCAAAGGTTATGTAATGGCTTGGAAATTTTCTTAGAGATCAGAAAAGGTCGTGAACTCAAATCCCAAAATTTTTAGACCGAAGGAAATTTTGTAGATTTTTTTCGGGACCGTGGTTCGACAAATAAAGCTGACGGATCAAGCGGCGGCTAGCTTCATATTGAAATTTCTGATTGTGAATGATAAGCCTGGACACACTTTCTGTAAATGTTCGTATTTTAGACTCTATGTAGTCCCTTTAGTCAAGTTGACTAAAACAGATAGCTTGTATGGCATTTAATGCAAGATGAACATTTTGGTAAATTTCACATCATATTATCGGTTACGTCTACATGTGAACGGTATCACACTAGAAAGCTACAGAATCGGTTCGTTCGATATAGTCACTTTGAAAGCTCCTCAGATGTTTTATGTTAAAACAAGTAAACCCAGGGCATTTTTCGTAATTTGGAATGAATTGTGTAGACGTATTTGAGCATCCGACGAATCTAGAGTACTTGACAAGATTTAAAAGAAATTAGTCGAGAAAAAGGTGAGTATTTCAAAATCATTTTCTAAAACGAAATGTTTAAATTACAAGTTTGTGTAAAGGTTTTGAAAATATAGATTTATAAAGCATTTTTTTTACCTCCCAATTGTTATACTCAGAAAAAGTTCGATTAGTGATTTAAAGAAAACAAGCCATTCACAGTAAACCTAGATGGCACAAATCATTCCTAGCCAAGGCTTCGGATCGTACGGTGGCATGGAGACATTTACTAACTATACTGGGCCTTCATTGTACCAAAGTTAGATCTAAAACATATTGAGATGAGTCGCCCCACAGACATCTCTGTATATATAGCGCTACTTATACATAGCTAGTGTTGGTTCCGAGGTTCCCCACCGACATTTTGTCTCGAGGTTCCATTATGCTATATAGATCCCGCTGTTCATCTGAATTATCTTAGCTTCGCAGCGCCTTGAGAGTTCACTACTGACATGCCAGTTCCGAGGTTCCGGTGGCATCACTCTAGGTGGTTTTGCAGAATGGGCCACAAAAGGGGCTGGTACTTGATTTGGCAAGATAGCACTTTCGTATATAATCCACTCATCAGTCAGCTTTCAAGAAGAGGTCAGTTTTCAGAATGTATTTAGCAGTACAGACTAGTTTTCGTATCGCCAAGAATATAAACAATAAATAAAGGTAAATAGTTTTCTATACGCTTTAAATGGTTTCTCACAAGAAACCGCTTTTCATAAACAGCGCATAACCACTTATACAGATTAAGCATTTGGGAGGTGCCAAACAAAGGTATGCTAAGATTTAGAACTTATAAGATCACTCAAGCCCGCTTGCCTACGCTTTTGTTTTTAAAATACTTTTCGTGTGCAAAATGGTTAAAGACCTTCAGATCTCAAATTCTAGACGTCAGGTTGCGATTATATATAAGATAAGGTGTAAATTAAAACTATGAAACTTAAAATGTGACATTTTGTATATGTAAATATCTTTTGTAAAATATGCATACATGGTTTTGAGAAAACAGCTAAGGAAAATTATGTCAGATTGATTCTTATCTTATATTTCGGGCTGAGAATTTAGGTCCTTTATTGTTGTAGTTGGACATTTGGAAAACATCGGGATTTATATCGCTTTATGTGTGATTTTGTATTTGGCTCACCACCGTGGCAAATAAGTATATCACGGATTTTCTCTAAATCTAAAGGTGTGATTTCGATAGAAAGTGAAAATTTTATAACCCACGCTTTTCCAAATACGCCAAAGCAGCTTTAATCTACTTAGCTTCATGGTAACTTGTCACGAAAGAGTCATTGAGGTTATCGTGGAGTTGCCACAGATTTCCTCATTACCAGGAAGGGGGTCCACAACTTGGTATCGAGTAGTTTTGCGAGAGTTCGCCCTGCTTTTTTCGTTTCCATGATTCTATAGAATTGTTTTTTTAATGATTTTCCTTTAAATCCTACATGATGTTTTGCTAAATCCTTTCATGCATAAAATATTGTAAAGTGTCACCCCGAATCTTAACTTTGAAATTCACAAACATTGTTGCTCCGATCAGGTCGTGAGGTCGACTAGACACTTCCGCATCTGGAGGCAAGTACTTCACTCAGAGATATATGTCGAGCACACCCTAGGATCTCGAAAATGTTTCAATGAATCATTTCAGAATCCATCGAGGGCCGCGTACCCAGTGGCGGTACCGACGATGGATCGCCATACAGATTGTTACAAAGAGGCCTACCCGGTCAGTGCACGAGAGCCTCAAGAAGAGCAGAGGGGCATGATAGAACGCGCTCTAAAATTAGGGGCTAAAACTTATGATGGTACCGACGACCCAGAGGCAACGTACGTATAGTTAGATAGGGTTAGCATTCTAGCTATTATATGGTGAAGTAGACATGAGGTCTTTCCACCATAATTACCGGAAAAATGTGACATGGACACAAGGTTCTTCCACCGGCACGGTAGAGACATAGGTTTCCCGTGTTTATTAGGACACAACAAAAGCAAGCAAATAGTTTATGAAAAGTTTTAAACTTTGTATAAAGCAAGCAAAAGAATTTTATGAAAAGTTTGAGGTCGCACTAAAGGTAGAAAGGATGCTTTAGTTCTAACTCGCAGGAGGCATCTCGGAGAGTGTGATGAATATGACAGGATGTCGAAACATGGGCAGGAAGGTCACTTTATCTTGAGACTCCGTCCATGCTATAGAAGGTAGACCTCCAGGTAGGTACAAGAGGCCCACCCAGTGACCAAATGTCCTACCAGTCGGGTAGGGTGGTTTAGGCGAGGTGGCAAGACAAAAGACACAGTGAGGCCGTGGTGTGGGTGCAGAGGCAGAGGCGACTCATCGCGTATTCAAGAGTGGCACTCGACTTAGGCTCCTGTATTTACAAATACACAGAGTGTGATGCATCAATGTGACGCGGATATCGTACATGATTTCAAGCATATCATGATGTATATGCATCAGTAATTCCAGATCCACTCATTCATTTATTTCGCATTTATTCTAATCGAGAGGCACCAGAGCAGAGTCCCAAATTATGATGGTCGTATGGTGGTTTCGCACTCCAATGGGGATACATCCGGTAAAGGAGGGTTCCGGTGTAGATTGCGATCCGTAATGGCGACTTTCGAGCGTATTTGATGTTAGGTATCCTAAGGATTTATATGATCTCGGTGGTTCGGCACCGTGCATGTATACCACCTTGTGATGCTGCGTTAAGGAAGTAAGATTGTCTGCCGCAGGAACCGCGTGATATTTCGGGAATCAAGAGAGATCGCCCTAGTCTCATTAATGCCATGACCGCCGAAAATGCTTTCAAAAGGTCACTGTGGTTATTCGGGCATTTGTAGTGACAGGAGACAAGAGGGGATACCACCAAGACATCCCCATAAAAAAAGAGTTCTGCATGTCTTTCCAGATGATATTTCAGGTTTACCCTCGGATAGAGAAATTGAGTTCGTTATTGAACTAGCTCCAAGGACCGAGCCGATATCCATTCCTCCATACACGGCCAAACAGAGTTGAAAGAATCAAGGCACACCGAGGAATCGCTACAAGGGCTTCATCCGACCTAATACCACCGCTGGGAGTCTAGCTTCTTCGTAAAGAAGAAAGATGAAGCCAGCTTGTGATGACTATAGATAAATTTAATCAGTATTAACATTGCAACTAATATCCGCTTCCTCAGATAGATGAGCTATCACCAATTGCATGATCTCTGCATATTCTAAGATCGACCTAAGATCGCTACCACGCTGAGGGTCCCGAGAATGATACTTCATGACCGTCTTCAGATTTGTAGATACGGCCACTACGAGTTCCTAAGGATGCCATCTTGATCGACTAATGCCCTTAAATTCTGCTCATGGATTTGATGAATTGTGTATTCAAATCTCAGATTTAGATAAGTTTGTGGATCGTATTCATCGATGACATTCTAAAGGTACTCAGCAGCTGTGAGGAACATGCAAAGAGCATCTCCTGACAAGATTAAGTAGATCTAGAGAGCGCTATACGCTAAGTTTAGCAGTACCACTTGGCTGGACAAAGTAGCTTTGGCCATGTCATTTCGTGAGAAGGTATTAGTGTGGATCTTCAAAAGATCGCTTATAAGAACCTGAAGCCACCTTAAATGTTTCAAGTCTCAGCTTTTGATCAAGGTGTATTACAGAAATTTGTCGAGGGATTTTCAAGATAAGAACTCCCGTCGACCACCCATTGAAAAGGGACTGTAAATTGAGTGGTCGTATGCCCGCAAGATAGCTTTGAGGAGCTGAGATGCAGATTGACGACAACTCTGTGATTAGCACTACCGTCGGAAAGGACGGTTATGTGGGTGGCGCAGCGATGCCTCCGGTGCAAGGGTTGGGGTGTGTTTTGATGCAGGATGGTAGAGTGATAGCTATGCTTCGCCGCTTAAAGAAGCACGCGTAACTACCCGACCCATGATTTAGAACTAGCAAGCAGTGGGTTTTCGGCTTTCCAAAGATTCGAGACATTATCTAGTACGTGTGTTCCCCTCGTCAGATATTCACCGATCATAAGAGCTTGTAGTATATCTTCACTCAGAAATAGCTTAACTTAAGGTGCCACGGTGTGGTTGGAGTTGATTAAGGATTATGATCGTGACAAGGAGTACCATCCTGGAAGCACTGTAAGTGGTCGATGCCTTGCCGAAACCGGAGGGTCTGTGCTTATCTCGTTACAGATATCTCCCATTGTTGATAGATGAGATCTTTGGGAGTTCACAGTGTGTAGTCGATGTGGACACCGTTGGCACCATTTTATGTCTGGTCCTCTTCGTGGATCGATCAAGGAAGGTCATGTGTCAGAGATGATTAAGTCGAGGGGCAGATCGAGGTGGTAGGAAACCGCAGTTCCTAATCGAGACGATGGCGTGAATAGTTAGAGGGAGTCAAATGTAAAAATTCGAAATAGGTGAACTAAAAGGAAATTCGAAGAGGCTCACTCTTCGATATGCCATGCACCCTAGTAGCACTAAGATGTATCATACTCTAAGAGAGCATTATCGCGGTACGGCATGAAAAGTGAAATTGTATTTCCTCAGATCCGTATGCCTAACTCCGTCAACAGTAAAGGCAGAGTACCCGTAAGCCGCCAGAAAGATACTCTTCCGATTCCCGCTGATGTAAAGTGGGATAAGATTACTATGATTTTTGTTATCGCCCGAACTCCTGAGACAACACGATGCCATACGGGTGATATGATGATTAACTAAATCAAACATTTTCTCCCCGCTAGTACGATGACCCATCGGACAAGTCAGCCCAATTATATGTGGAGGATAGTTAGATTGAGGCTGTGTGTTCCGAGATCGATAGTCCTGCATCAGACCCCAGATTCACATCCAGATTTTGGTCTAGTTTACAGGATGCCATGGGGACTCGATTGCACTTTAGCACATCTTTCCATCCTCAGACTGATGGTCAGTCAGAGAGAACTATTCAGACGCTAGAGGATATGCTTAGAGCATGCGTGATAGAGCTTCTTAAGGA
This sequence comes from Tetrastigma voinierianum, assembly GCA_016808115.1. NCBI lineage: Eukaryota > Viridiplantae > Streptophyta > Magnoliopsida > Vitales > Vitaceae > Tetrastigma > Tetrastigma voinierianum. Next base: position 730,252 of record JAEQBH010004115.1, read on the forward strand.
AGCCGGGACACGATTTATCTCGATGGAGCTCACACAACAACAGCTTATCAATCCAAGATATGTGCATGGCTCCATTCAAGTATCAGACGGGCCGGCGGTCAGACCTCGTGATCGAGATGAAGTAGGAGAGAGGAGGACTGGAGCAGGGCCCGCAGTTAGTACGCATTACCTTAGATAAGATCCAGATTGTCCGAGACACTCAAGATAGCCGTGACGTAGCTGCAGAAGTTGAAAGTGACAAACGCCCCGTAGGGATCCCGCCTTAAAGTGGGCGATGTGGTCTTCCTCAAAGTTTCCCTTGGAAAGGTGTCCTCGTGATTCGAAGACGCGGAAAGCCGAGGCCCGCATACATAAGGCCATATGAGATTATTGCCGCAGTGGACCAGAGATATAGATTAGACCTTCCTCCGCAGTTGTCTAAGGTTCATAATTGTTTATCCATGCTGGGCACGGCTCCAAATCCTCCCATGTACTCAGAGATCAGCCAAGAGGAACTAAAGGAAAATTTGACCTTATAAGGAGCACTAATGCGTAGGATCGCAGAGAGCGTATTTTTGGCGTAAATAAGGTCATTCCGTTAGTCAAAGTTTTATGGGGGAATCATGGGATTAAGGAGGCTACGTGGGAGTCAGAGGCTCAAATGTGTAGTCAATATCCTCAGTTGTTTTCAGATTAAGGTATCCTCTTTATATTAATTTTGTTCATTTCCCGAAAGATCTAAATGTTCTTAAGGAAGGGAGGATTTGTAACACTGTCCCAAGAGGGTGTGTGTGTCGATGTGTAACCGTATGTGCATTCGAAGGCGGCTTCCTTAATTATTTTAGCCGCCATAATATAATTCTTGAAAGCTGCTTTTGGGCGTTTAAAATTATAAAATTTTCAAAGAATTGTGGCACTTTTGCAATTAAGAAAAGTGAGGATGCAAGTATAATTAATGGAAGTTTAATAGTAAAATAATAAAAATAAAATCACAAATAGTTCGTAGTTCGAATTCTCAGATCTCATTTAATAAACTAGACCGTACGTGTTCTCGGCTTTCCCTCAAATCTAAGAACTCAGAAAGTTTCATAATTCGAGACAATAATATTTTACACTTCTAAAGCACGAAGTTAAAGGAAACCCGAAATGTGGATTTTAAAATCTTTCAAAATGGCAACTATTTAAAAATATTCAATTATGATAAATGAAATTGAAATCGGGACAAAATAAATTGTTTCAGGGCTGAAAAGGATCGAGAAATGAAATAAAAAGGGACATATGGGTCCCACTAGAAAAATGAAAAAAAAAACGAAAATAAAAAAACAAACATCAAAGGCAAATGGCAGGGAGAAACAGACGGACAGAGAGAGTCCTCATAGAGGAGACTCATTTTTTATTTTATTTTTCTTCGCTCTTTCTCGTGATTACGAAAAATCAGATCGTAGGCTTCTTTCATCGGAGCGAAGGCAAAATTGACTACGCTAAGAGAGCTACGATAGGTACTCCAATATCTTAGCCTTTTTTGTCAAACTTTAAAAGGTAGAAAATTTTGCTTACTTGTGTTATTTCGTTTAAAAGCGTTATTTAACGGCTTGAAATTTTCTTAGAGATCAGAAAGGTCGAACCAAATCCCAAAATTTTTGGGATCAAGTTTAGGAATTTTTAGATTTTTTGGACTGTGTTCGACAGTCGTATGAATTTCGGACTCATATGGCCGCCTATATTGAAATTCGTGATTGTAGTCGGATGTTTCATATAATTTTCGTGAACGTTAAAGATTTTTACTCTATAAAGTCCCTTTGGCCAAAAGTTGACTAAAACATATAGTTTTTATAGGCATTTAATGCGTATGGACATTTTGGTAAATTTCACATCATATTATCGACGTCTATATCGAATGCATTTCGCACATAAGTTTTTGTTAGACCAAGTCAGTTTCGGAGTATAATACTTCAAACTCTGTAGTTTAAGGGTTAAAACGTTAAACTCCGAGGGCATTTACGTACTCACTGAATTGTGTAGATATTTGAGCATCCGACGAGAATCTAGAGTGCTTGACAAGATTTGAAAGAAATTAGTCGAGAAAAAGGTGAGTACTCAAAATCATTTTCTAAAACGAAAGTGTTTAAATTACAAGTTTGTAAAGTGCTTTGAAAATATAGATTTATAAAGCTTTTTTTTTTACCTCCCATTTGTTATACTCAGCAGAAAAGTTCGATTTAAGTATTTAAGAAACAACTGGTCTCGGTTTAGCAAAACCCTAGATGGCAATGTACTCGCCTTCCGGTCGATGTATTTCGGATTGTGCATGGCAAGGTTATGGGATATTATGACTAACTATATTGTCCGGTCAAGAATTAGTTGAGCAGCATATATTTATATAGTGAGTCGCCTCCTATTATCTCGAGGTATATAGTTAGCCACGACTTAGTACATAGCGATGAGGTGTTGGTTCCGAGGTTCCTCACCGAGCATTTTGGTTCCGAGGTTCCATTATGCTATATGTGATCCCGTCGTGTTCAATCGACCATCTTAGCCGGCAAGGTTCGAGGCTCACTAATGATGCCAGGTTCCGAGGTTCCGAGGCATCACTTCTAAGGTTTTTCTTAAAATGGGCCACAAAGTGGTTGGTACTTGATTTACAAAGATAGCACTTTCTCAGATATTAACCACCACCAAATGCAAGAGTGTAAATAGTTTTCTGCAATGCATTTTACAGCAGACTAGTTTTAATGTTTCAGCAAAGGTAAAACAGCTTTCAACAAATATAAAATAGTTTTCATAACGCTTTTCGTAATGGTTTTCATAGTAAAACTCGCTTTTCTTACAAACGCTTTACAACCATTTCTCGCATGCATTTTCATATTTGGAGGCACATAAATGTTGCATGTGCCAGAGATTTAACTTATAAGACTTCACTGAGCCCGGCTTCGCCTGGGCGCTTGTTTTTAAAATAATTTTTCAGGTGCAAAGCCGGCCGAAAGACCTTCAGATCCTCATCCTAGACGTCTGTCGCATTATATATAAGAGGAAAATTAAACTAGTAAAACTTAAAATGTGACATTTTCAGATATGTAAATATTCAGAAATATGCACGCACGGTTTTGAGAAAAACAAAGTCATGTATGAAAATTATGTTGATCGATTCTTATCTTATATTTTGATGAGGACCAGAGGTCCTTATTGTAGTTGGACATTTGGAAAACATCGAGTGTATATTGTTTTATACAGTGATTTTCAGAGCCTGACCACCGCTAAGTAAATAAGCATACCGGATTTTCTCAAATCTAAAGGTGATTTTGATAGAAAAGTGAAAATTTTATAACCCACGCTTTCCAAATACGCTTCAGCAAGAATCGCTTAACTTCATGGTAACTTGTCAATCGAGCGAGCTTATCGAGGTTATCGTGGAGTCAAGCCGAAGCCGCATTTCCCGTCACTAGGAAGGGGTCTGGCTACACTGACACCCCATGCCTCAAAACGCTGAATCCCGGCCGTTCTAAATTCAACTAAATTAACAGTAGCCTAGATTTCGCGAGACTATTCCAATCTGAAGTCTCGTCATGGTCCGAGATTTAGAAAATTTCTAGGTTTTAGCTTATACTATTTCGACAAAATTACTGCTTTACTCATTTTTTAGAAAATGAAATTTTCTGCGCTTTACATTCTCCTTAAAAGAATTTCGTCCCGAAATTCCCACATGCACACATAGACAACACATACATACAGTCATTCAATTATTACATGACTAAACAACGTACCTTCATCCTCAAATAAGAAATGATAGCGTACGCACGCGCCCTCTCACGCCCAAGTTGCCTCCTCCACTCCTCAGTGTCGCCATAGCACTTTCACTAGCCCCATGGGCGCTTTGCAGGTCGCAAACTGTCTCTGGGCTTATCCATGATACGCACCGGTCCCTCTTCAAGGTCTCATCTCAGACAACAACAAGCTCGCCCCAATCCACTACATGAGTCGGATCTGGAGTGTATTTTCGGAGCATGGAGACATGGAATACGTCGTGAACACTCAATAAACTCGGCGGTAGTGCCAATCGGTAAGCAACTATACCCACCCTCTCGAGTACCACGAAGGGCCCAATATTTCGGCGATAGCTTTCCCCGCTTGCCAAACCTGATCACTCCTCTTTTAGGCATAACCTTCAAGAAGACATGATCTCCCACATCAAACTCTAAAGGTCAGCCATCGCAGGCTCAAGATAACTCTCCCGTCGACCGAGCCGTGAGAAGACGTTTGGCATCAATTCCACCTTCACTAAGGTGTCACTAATCACTGACCCAGACTTCTCCTACCTCGCCACCAACAAATCGAGACGGCATGGCCTCCTGCTACAATGCCCCATGTGGCGCCATCCGTATACTCACCCGATAACTGCTATAGCGATCTCGACCAAGGGAAAATGCTCCTCCCAATTACCCTTGAGATCTAGGACGCATGCTCTCAACATGTCCTCCAACACCGTGATAGTCATCTTGATCGACCGCGGCCCCAGGATGAAAAGCAAAGATCATCCTCAACTCGTGTCCCTACGACTCTAGAAACTCTTCCAAAAGCGAGTCAGAACCCGGGATCCCGATCCGATACTATGGAGATCGGCACCCACATGCAACCGCATAATCTCTTTATACAACTTGCGTAATTCCTCCAAAGGTGAAAGTCATCCACACAACCAAAAAATGTGCCGACTTCGTAAGCCGATCCACTATCACCTACACCACATCATGCTTTCGCGATGTCCGTGGCCAGTGAGTCACAAAATCCATCGTGATATGCTTCCACTTCCACTCAACTACCTCCAATGGCTGGAGTAACCCTACTGGCCTCTAATGCTCAGCTTTAATCTGTTGACACGTGAGACATCATCGAACAAAATCCCTAACATGTCTCTTCATCCCGCTCCACATCGGCGACTAAGATCTGATACATCTTCGCACTCACCCGATGCAATTCACAAACGAACAATGGAATTCCCAAAGGATCTTCTCTCTCATCTTTGCCAACTGGGGAACCACAATCTGTCCCCTATACCCAATACTACCATCCATGTGAGTAGCCTGCTTCGTCACCGTGCACTCACCGTACTCCTGGTCCCCCGATAGACACTATCTCAGCGTCCTGCCCTTGAGACTCAATCACTCTACTCAGCAGGGAAGGCGTAGCCACTAAACTCCCCAAAACATCCTGAGTTCGTTCACTGTACTATAAGCAAAATTGTCCCACAGTCTCGAGCATCAACCACTCCCGAGAAGCCACACTAGCCAGTACTCCCCATGGCTTTCGACTGAGTGCATCAGCCACCACATTTTCCTTACCAGGATGGTACTACAAAGTGAAGTCATAATCCTCCAGATATTTCATCCATCTGCGTTGTCTCATATTGAGGTCCCGCTGAGTAAAGATATACTTCAGACTTTTATGGTCCAAAAATACCTCGAATTGGTCATCATATAAATAGTAGCGCCATATCTTCAAAGCAGAGACTATAGCTGCTAACTCCATGTCATGCATAGCGTAATTCTGCTCGTGGTTCTTTAACTGCTGTGTTCATAAGTTACCACTCTCCTAATTACACGAACACATCCCGCTCCGTCCTTCAAGATAACATCACAATATATCAGGTACACTGTCCCTTTCCAAGACTATCGAATAGGGACTGATGGTTTCTTTTAACTCTTGGAATGCCCTCTCACACGAGTCATTCCACTCATACTTGACCTCCTTCCAGGTCAATCTAGTCATAAGCGCAGCTAATCAAGATAAGTCTTCAATGAACCTTCTGTAATACCCTACCAATCCCAAGAAACTACGTATCTCGAAGACTGACTTCGGCCTCTCCCAACTCATAATAGCCTCTACTTTCAAGGTTCATCAATACTAAACTGACATCACGTGTCCCAAGAATTTCTTCACCTCGTGAAGATAAAACTCACACTTGCATCAACTCGGGTATTACAACTGATGATCCCTGAGTGCCTGGAGAACAATCCTCAAATGATCCTGATGCTCCTCCTCAGACTGGGAGTATATCAAGATGTCATCAACAAAGACCACAACAAACTAATCCAAATAGGGTTGGAATACCCTATGCATGAGATCCATGAATGTAGTTGGCGCATTCGTCAATCCAAAAGGCATCACTATAAACTCGAAATGCCCATACTGCGTCCTGAACGCTGTCTTAGGGATATCTATCTCCCTAACTCTCAACTGATGATAACCAATACGGAGATCTATCTTAGAATAGACCTGCACCCCTCTCAACTGATCAAATAAATCATCAACTTCTGCACGAATACCGAGCTCTGATCGTGAACCCCTCGCCAACTGTTGATAGTCAATACACAAGCGAAGGGTCTTATCCTTCTTTTTCGCAAATAGAACCAGAGCGCCCCAAGGTGAAGTACTCGGTCTAATGAAACCCCTGTCCAATAAATCTTGTATCTAGACCTTGAGTTCCTGCAACTCAACTGGCGCCATCCTATGTGGAATCATAGAAATGCGACATAATGCAGTGTAACTCAATAACAGTGTCTACATCCTCAAAGGAGGTAATCCCAAGAGTTTTACCCGAAAACTATCCTCAGATCACTGTAAAACCACCGTAGGTAGACTCCAAATTTGCCTCACTCTTGTCTCAGTAAGTCTTACTAGCTAACCCATCAACTGCCCATGCCACTTAGAGTCGCATAATCACCGGGTAAAGCATCATGCTTATCCTCGAACATAACACAACGATCATCCTATGTGTAGTAAAGAACCTCCCACGAACAGCGCCACACAACCCGATGTGCCAACCAATCCATGCTAATAATGACATCAAACTCCGGCTACGTCCATAAATCCGGCTGTCCACCGCAGGTGCCAAACGTGTCGGGTCGGGTTAAACTGCCACGTTAAACGTGACGGTGAAAACAGGTAAAACTCCGCATACCACACGTTTAATAAACGAGTAAAATATCGAAACACAAACACTAACCGTTTAATAAACGGGTAACACAACACGACTCGTTTAACACGTCTAATTTAAACTAGTTGTTGTCATTGGTCGTTACAACACGATAAACCACTCATTTGACCCATTTACTGCTTACCACAATTCGCCACCCATTTAACACTAGAAACCACCCGCTTAACCACTTACCTGTTTATTTAAAAATGTTAACTTCATAAAACTAACAAACTAACACAAAAAATGTAATAATACTAATTTATTAAAAAATGATATATTTTTCTATGTGGCTGTTATTAAAAAAAGATTAATTTTTTTAAAAAATATTAATTTATTAATTTTATTTAAACTGCAAACTAAGTTATAAAAGGGTTAGCATGTCTCACCTCGAACACGACTGCTTATTAAATCGTGTTAAACCAAGTTGGACCGCTTATCACCCGAACCCGGCGAGAGGTCTCACCCAAACCTGCTTAACTGGCCGGCCAATCGTGGCCGGTTAATTGTGTCGTGTTGAATTTTGACAGGCCTAGTCCACCGTGAGTAGAATCCCTGAGATCTCTAGCTCACAATCCCGACATATCTGATCAACCCTCACCCTAGTCCCTAAGGGAGAACTCACATGCAATGGCTTTTCCGAGGTCTCAACCTCTAAGCCCAATTCTTTCACACACAATGCAGCAATGAATGAATGAGATGCATCATAATCAAATAAAACTCTCGCCCATAAATGAAATAGTAAGAAAGTACCTTGTATCACCGACTGGTTTGCTATCTCAGTCTGTGGGGTAATGGCGTAAACATGCCCCTGAGTCCCCGAAATCCCGGCCAGGCCTCCGTCTCGACCTCGACCCATAACCCTGGGCCCTCGCCTACCAACCAAGGTGTCAGGTGCCACCTCGGAGCTCCGATACCGCTCCCGACCCATATTGGGAACAAACTGTGGTCCCGTGCCGATCCCACTCGATGACAGACTAGGGCATCCCAAAATCCCGGGGATCTTTGCCTCCGCGGCAATCCTCCTCATATGTCCAGCCATGCAAGAAACAAAGCATCTGCCCACTACAACCGCTCAAGGCTTTCACCCCCAGCCTCGGGTCTCACCAGCCCACCCCGACTGGGCTCTGGAGGCCCCGCCACTTTATCCCCCGTGATCCTCGGAAACGTAAGTCCTCCTCGTCGCTCTCCTAACTCGAAGAAGGCCGACCTCTTCCTCTTACCAAAGACTCGCATCTCGATACCTGAAGATCGCCTATCTCACCCTACGGCCATGGTCGTCCCAACCATAGCGGTCCACATATCTTACAAGAGAAGTCCCACAATCTTTCCCCGATGGGACGCCCAGACCATCCTCACCCTCTCGCCTGGGCCGATCTCACTGCAACATAGCCTCCCTCACTGCCTCGCAACCCGGCCTGCTGTCATGGCTTTAACGCACCGTCCCGATCACCCGCAAGACATCCTCGGTAACCTTCGCCGCCCCGAGCCTTCTTTCCTTATCTTCGCGGTGCCTTCCTACCGTGTGAGTGCTCACAGTCCGATTTATACTTCACGACGTCCTCGCTAAGGCGCTCCACCCGAGCTCGGTCATGCCTCTGAGGTCGCGGAAGCGACCGCCCCACTTGCTTTCACCGCTTTTAACAGCCCTGCTAAGGGTCGGCCCTCTCGCCGTGCTCTTCGCGGTATAGGTGGCCATCTCGTAAACGAGATAAAATTACCGTATGTTCACTAACGATGAAACGAACAAATAAGTGGCGTCTCGGATTTCTATGGTAGCCGCTTCCCCTAAAGCCATAGTGGCCTAACCTCCTCAACAGTACGGCATCCCGCCCTCTCGAGGTCGGAGGTCCCGCAGGGATAGATGATATAGCCCCTCACAGCTAGCTCGCACTGGGGCAAGCACGAGTCCTCATCCCCGTCAGATCAAAATGCTTCCTCCCTCGGTGCCCCGACGCCCCCGCAAGAAAGCTCTCGCGGCTTATGCACAAGGGGCCCGAACACAACAGGGTACATGTTCAAAGGAGGCTCCTGTCCTCCGGGAAACTCCTAGCCACCGCAGCCCTAGGAGAACGGAACTGCGGACCTGTCATCTTTGGCACCTCGACCGCAGGATGTTGCGAGCGACCTCTCACCCCTAATTTCCCTAGCGGGTTCAAGGCCCCGAGCGCACGATGGCTAGGAAGACGCCCCACCGACTTTACTCAGTCACATGGCCGCCCTGAGGTACCTAACCCGCCCCGCGCTTCTTTCTTTCTCGCTAAAAATTCTACTAGGGCTTAAAGCTCTTCCCGAGAAGGCTTCATGACAGAAGATTAGGGTGGCCCCAAAGTGGAGGGTCGAGGTAGCTTCACACCTGAAGGCCCGAGAGGTCGAGAAGGTTCTGCACCAGAAGGCTCGAGAATATTCGACATAATGAGTTCGAAATACGTTCACGGACAACATTTAACCAACTTCCGCTTCACCTCCTCATCCTCAAAACTGAGTCCGGGACGAATACCTGAAGGCAACACAACCAAAGCAAAGTTAAGAACACCTCATAGCCTGAAAAAGAAATTAACCTCTAGATAAGCATTTAATGGAAAACTCAATGCCATTCTCTCGAGGTACCATACCGCTTAATGCTGCGATCCTCCCGGTCGCCAGGTTGTACTCCCACTATACCCCCGACAATGAAATTACATTCTTCTATCATTTATGGGAGAGATCCGAAACGATCGCACTAGCACTCGAACCGCGCTTGGAACATACAAAGCCCCACGCAGCCTTTTCACACTAAAAAGTCCAACAACAGAGCTATGCTTGAACGTTAAGGTCTCTTGTCCCTAAAAACAAACCGTATATCGACTAAACACCCCGTAAATTGGGAGAAAGTTGGACGGGCAACGCTAGAAGTACTATAAAGACTTCTTGATAAAGGGCAGAGGAAAACGAAGACTGCTTGTCAAAGGCCATTCACAAAGAAGGCACTATCTTAGGAACTTGGACTATATAGGAGGTGAGAAGATCAGGGCACCAGACTCGAATGCCAAGAGGGGGCCTATAGCGGGTAACAAAGGTTTTTTCATAAAGGGGCTCGACCCGACTAGGACCCACGGTGTCCCAGATACTTCACGATGTACTCTCAAATATTCAAAAAGCGCTGGGGTACTTAATTCACCACTTTTCGTCTCACAAAGTGTGGACGGATGACCCCATTAGAGGGGCCCTCCTATCAACCATGGCGGCGTATCTCAATGGCCTGTCAACCCGTACTTCCTCAATAGGCCTTCCTCCTATGCGCAGACTAGAAGAACGATTAGGCCTAGAGGAAGTACGCATAATTGAGCGAGTATAAGAGGAGACAAACAATGACCACCAGGGACCCATGAAATCCAAAACAAGAAAAGGTAAACAGGGGCAGAAGAAGAAAGATGTACCAAGCTAGGGAAGAAAACAAAAGAGACGACCCCAAGCAAGATAGAGCGACGGAAACCACCAAGAATAGTCTTGAACAATGATAAAAGAAGACTCGAGAAAGAAAATTCCAAAAACCACAGAGAAAAAAGGTTTGAAGAACAAGGGATACGGTTCAAATAGTCGTGTAGGTACTTCTAAAAACACCGGAAACGTCAATCGAAATGGACGCGAAAGTCGAAGAGAGGCCATCATTGTCACGCGCACGATTGGACGGCGATGCTTCCAGATCAACAAACCGTCGGCCACGCAAGATCGCTACCGATCCAAGAAACAACTCAACCCTGTCAAGCTCGCTCGCCATGACCTGGGGGCAACCGATATGCCTAATAAACCACCTCCCATAAGCCCGTAACGTTGTGCTTAGGCTAGAACCCAAACGGAATGCATCCTCCGTGGGGCCACTGAAGAACCCTACTCTGAGGACTCACCCATGATAACGCCCCCGTCCTCTCATGTATGAGCCTAGGGCCGAAACTAAGCCTAACAGGCCGGACTGGTGGCGGGGATAATCCACTGCCCATTGGTTGAACCGTAAGAAAGGAAAGCACCGTCATGATCCGATATCCACCCATTAAGGGAAGAAAGATCTCCCACAATTATGGCTCTCTAATTATCCTCTAATATTCGGTTAGCGATAAGGAAGAGAAGATCCCCTACCCAATTGGGAAGATGTCTGTATCACCATCCAACAAGGAAAGTCATCGTGATCATCCACTATAAATACCGAGCAATCCCACCAAAGAAAGGCACGCGAATCAAAACCATCAACGTTGAATTCTTCTACTTTCATAAGAAAGAAACTCCACTTTAGGATCTGAGAGAGGCGGCCTAAGACGCCCTCGCCGATCACCTTCAAAGACAAAGGTGTTATACGACAATCCGACCCAACGGACCGGCCCGACGACTCCACGAAGCTCCTGCCCAATATCGATAGAAAACGCCATTAGTTGTCAACAAAGAAGAATTTCAAAGGAGACGTTGTTGAAAGGTAAGGAATTTTATATTATTTTATTGTTTATCTTTGATGGTTTTCATTAAATATATATTGCAATCTTAATAATTGATAGGAATCTGTGAAGCATTTTATTTTGTCATGATGTTCACATGGTGTGCATGTTTTGTTGTGAAACATGGTATTGAGATGTGAATGCATTGATTTGAAAATCATGGTTTCTGTGCGGTGGACATGGTTATGGGTTGGTTACACATCAAGGATGATTTGAGCAGTGACAAATATTTTTTAGAAATTATATGGATAATAAGATATTGTCGATAAGCACGTTGTTACTCTTCCGATATATTATTTATGTGGACTATAACTCTGGGTGAAAATCCCAAACCTCGAGGAAGACACCTAGATAAAGGGTGATGTCGGCCCTACCCCTAAAAGATGTCCCTAAAGACACGAGGCCGGTTTTCATTCCTGTCAGAGTCCCAAAAGACACAGGTTAGTCTTCACCCTTAGCGTAAGTCTCAAAAGACATGAGATAAGACTAGCCTTTGAGTGATAGTCCCAGAATAGTCATTATTTATGGTTGATCTCTTATTGAAGCAACTGATGATAGATATGTATATTGGGGATAATTGTTGGTTATCTTGTGGAAGAGAATGGTAAAAATTGTTTGATCATGTGGAAGAGAATGAATGAGATGAGCAAAAGAGGAAGACATTGCATCATGCATGCATATTTGATATTATTTCACACTTTGTTCATGATTACAAATGTTTATCATGCATATTATTATATGTTTAATTGAAGCATTAAGGGTGTGCATATAATGATTATAAAGTTTCTTGAATGAGCCAGCGAACTCACCTATCTTTCTCCAACCTTAGATGCAGGTAAGGTAAGAAGATTTGTATTGGAACTAGTGATTGAGCTTTGCATGGATTGATGTTTGGATGCAGTTTTTACTTGTGTTGAGATTTTGAGGCTTTAGCCTTTGTAAATTCACCTTTCTTTAATGAAACAATGTAATATATGTCACTTTTGTACACTTGTTGGTATGGGCTATCCTTAGAGAACCAAAGGATTTAGAATGTGTAAAGTATGTGAAAGAACAAAGCACAGGTTGTTTTTACAAGAATTTGAGTACCTTTTGTACAATTAATGTTATGAGGTTTATCAATGGATGTATCTTGTTTATAATAGGTTTTCTCTTACGGTCGTATATTGTTTAAATTTACTTAAAGCTCAATCATCTTGTATCTCCATATATATTGAGTATTTATTGAAAAAATAATATACTTTATCACTCTAGCTAAACATGATATAGGCAAAACTAAAATAATTTGAATCTACTAATATATGAGAGATAAAATTGATTTTTTTATTTTTATTTTTATTATGCATTAATTGAATAAATCATTAAATCAATAAAATAAATTATATATTTAAATATATTTTCAATAGGAATATAAACCATTTTTTATATGAAGTACAATTACATTAATAAAAATATTTAAAAATTGGGTATCACTATGTAAAATTTATTAAAGACATTCATCATTAAAATCCTAAATTCATGATTTTATTTAAACTCGAACAAAGCCATTTTTAAAATACAAATAAATCCTCACTTTGCTTTTATTCCCTAACAATTCTCTAAACCTTACTCACGTCCATCATGCTATCAAATCTAAACAACGTCATATTGATGGTAGAACTACAATTAAAATGAAAATTGAGATATAAAAACAAAATTCATTAAAGTCGCTATATTTATAAAGCAATTTTTTTATTCAAGATTTAAATCCAAAAGTCATATGAAAATTTAGGATTTTAATACTAATTTTCTCGTTCAAGCTCAATTGATTAGAACGTTAATATTAAAATGGCTAAAAATAAGAAAATGTGGGTTGGAGTCTCAATGGTGGGTATTATAAAGTTATTAGCTTTAAAAAAGTTACTAATTTTTCCGATTATTAATTTATTATGGAAATGCGTTACTGCCAAGGAAACTATACACGCCTTGGAGAGAGCAGAAAGAGGAAATAAGCCTTGGCAATAATGATAACCAGAAACAAGAAAATACTGGAAACCCTAGATTTTTCTCTTTCGAGTTAGATTCGTTTGCACAACCACACAAACGACGTCGTCAATGGCTCCAGAGAGCTCGCGGCTTCTTCAACTCTCTGGAAGAGGTTTCTCTTTCCCCCCGTTGCCAGCCCTAGTCATCGCAATCTCTCCTCTGGTACGCTTTTCATATTATTGCTGTTTTTCTCATTTGTTTGGTTGGTGAGAAAATCTTGGAAAGCTAGAGAAATGTTTGATCTGAAGTCATTCTATTTAAAAGACGAGAAATCGGAACTGAATGGTAGCTGACTTTTTTTTCTTAAACAAAAACGGAATTTAATGCACTGTGTTAGGTATCGGGAAAGCAGAGAACGGAGAAGAAAGGAAATTTTTTATCTGTTACATTTTCTATTGTTTTGATTCTTTGAAAAGAAGTACTCAGATTTCACTGGTCTAAGCAATTGGAGTGTGCTCAGTTGGAAAATCTAAGACAAGAAGTTATTATTTTTATTTACCCTCCTGACAGTTTCTCGGAATCCAAACAGAACATTGCAATCCTTTTGGTTGCAGGTAGAACAGAATCATACAAATAAAGTTATTTTTTCTTTTTAAAATAATCAATGTAACTAAGCACATATGACTGTAAACCCTGTAGGTTCTGTATTCTTTTTCCCCTTTCCAACATTTTCTCTGCAGCCAAAGCTGCCAAACAGAACATAATACTTGATTTGTGATTGAAAAAACATAGAAAAAGAAGAGGCAAAATTTCAATTCCCCTTTAATGAAAAAAGAATTAGAAACCAAATTTGTAACTTCCTCTGTGAATCAAGTATCAGCTACCCAGCAGAACATAATGCTTGTGCTTTTGCTTTTTGTTTCCTTCATAGTTGCAAAGGATTTTCCTTCATATAACTGTAATCCCTGTAGGTTCTGTATTATTTTTCCCCTTTCCAACATTTTCTCTGCAGCCAAACAGAACATTATACTTGATTTGTCCTCAAGAAAACAGAGGAAAAGAGGCGCCAAAATTTCAATTCCCATTTAATGAAAAAAGAATTAGAAACCAAATTTGTAACTTCCTCCATGAATCGTGTATCAGCAACCCAGCAGAACGTAATGCTTGTGCTTTTGCTTTTTGTTTCCTTCACAGTTGCAAAGGATTTGCCTCAACATGCTTCACGCGAGAGTACGATGAACCAGATCTTCGGTCTGGACATAAGCTCCCAAATTGGAAGTTCCATGCCACTTTCAGCAATGAGAATTGGAACTATTATCCATAACATCGAGATGAGACCGGGTCAAGGTGGAAAATTCGTACGATCAGCTGGAACATCTGCAAAGATACTGAAAGAGCCAACATCAAGATACGTGTTAGTGAAATTGCCTTCTGGTGTCCAGAAACTGATCGATACAAAATGTAAGGCCACCATTGGCGCTGTTGCAAACGCAGGTCATGGGGGCTGCTAGTTTAGAAAGCTGACAGAGCCGGTGGTTGGGTATAAGGCCAAAGGTTCGTGGTGTTGCCATGAATCCTCGTCGATCATCCTCATGGAGGAGGAGAGGGGAAAAGCAAAAGTGGTGGCAGCCATGGGAGGGGTTCCTTAACACCATGGGGCAAGCCAACAAAGTGTGGCTACAAAACTGGACCACTCAAACGCAGAAAATAAAGGTTCAGTACTTTTTTTTTCTTAGTTTTGCGATAACTTTGTCACATTTTTGAAGTCTTTGTGATGGTTTTCAGTTCATGGTAAGGTTTTATTTCTTTTAGAATGAAGCCGGATTATGAATATATGGTTTCTAAGTATTGCTTTACAATGACTTGTTAGTTGCATTTATCTAATAACAATCCATTGCAACAGATCTTGAGTGTCTGCTGAAACTCTTATTGAACCCTCTTACATTCTGTCATGCAAAACTCAAAAGCATTATTTGTTTGATGAATTTCAATTTTCCATTGTGGATTTGTTCCTTGAAATAGCCTGTTTTGTGTTCATAAAACTTGAGAGAACAAAGCTTAGATTTGAAGTTACTAACCAGCCAGCTGCATAGAAGCATCATGGATTCAGTTAGCAGATTAGTGACTTCTCCAAAGGATGCATCAAAGTTGGCTTGGATGAATCATGGATAAGCTCAGCTCGCCAAACTTCTAATATCGTACAATTTATTGTGTATATAAGTCAGTATGTTTCACTGTAAAAACTAGGATGCTTTTAAATATCTTTTGATTAGGGATGAATTTGGTTTTCCCGCACTCGCCTCTTCACTCTTCTATCCCTGCAGTGAGCACTCAGGTAAAAACGCAAAAATCTGGTTGGCTACTCCCCCGTGTCTCTTCTGGACTTTATGGCGTGAAAGGAATATGGTGGTTTTTGAGAATGAGATTTCCTCTGTTCAAAGGATAAAAGCTACCTTCTTGAGCAATTTGTGGTATTGGGCTAATTTGTATAGCTTTGATAACACGAATTCTTTAGTGGACTTTTTTGTCTTGGATGGGGTATCGATAATAAAAAAATTCTGTATGTGCATAGGCAGCAACAGGAAGGGTACATCTGGAAGACCTCTGCAGCTGTAAGGACATGTCCTGCAATCTGCTCAACATTAACAATGTCAGGTAAACTATAGATCATCGAAGAGGAAAACTTAAGCGAAGAGGAAGACCCTTAACCGGTGCTACCTTTGTGAGAATGAGGAGGAAACTATAGATCATCTTCGGGTGCGCTGTCAGCAGGCCCGTTTGTTGTGGGAGATCATTTTGGCGACAATTGGTATAGGGTGGGTTTTTCCTCTTTCCGTTCGCTAAATCCTTCTCTCTTTGGCTAGCAGCTAAGGTGGGAAAGCAACAGAAAAGTTTGGAGGGCAACTCTTCTTTGTCTCTTTTACAATTTTGCGCAAAAGGAATAGAGTGACTTTTGACAATGAGATCTTTCATGATCACAAAAAGAAGCATTTTTTCATTTGTAGTTTATGGTCATGGTCAAATGTTTATAGTGGATAGAGACAGGTCTTGATAGATTTCTTAACTTGGTTTGGGTATAGATGATTTTTCAGACTGGTAGGTTTTATTGAGCCGTTGGTTTCCTTTTTTGGCCATTCCCTTGTAGTATACTCCCTCTATACTTCCAGGTGCTTTAGTCATATTCCTTTTTGTGAGTAATATATGCTGTTTGTTTACCCATAAAAAAAAAACTATCAAATTTTTTTTCCATAATAAAAAAACTGATAAAGAGGCATAAAAGCATGGTTGAACCTCAATCTCAGCAGCTGATGGCAATCATGTGGAAGATGATTATTCCCGAACTTGCTAAATCACTGTTACTGTGTTGCAGTACAACCTTATTGCCTTGATGTTAATTTCACTAGCACTTCCCTTCTTGCTAAGTTCTGAAATTGATACATAAAATAACTGTTTATTTGACTGAATATCATATAAAGCAGAAGATATTTTAGCCATTTGCATCAAGCGCAAACTTCCACTATCTTTATTCAAGTGGAAATGAAACGGGTTCTCATGTTGATGATCACTATCTTTTGTAAGTTTAGCGCCGTGTAGTTTCCCCTCATAAAAAAAAGCCAAATACAAATATCCTTTCCAATATTTTAAAAACCCGTTTGGTGATTGGACCAGAAAAATTACATGTTCACGGTTTAGGGGTCGAACCAACAATCGAACTAAATTAAACTGAGATCAAAAAGGTCATCCATCGATGATCTGATCGGATCGGCCTATTCGGTCTAGTTTTTAAAACACTTATCCTTTCCACTAGACTCTGGAGGTGTCATCACATTGTTTGAACTCATGACCAATATCATGAACCTCTTATCCTACTACAACCGGGATCTTTACTTATGCCTTCATGCTGCATCCTCAGCCAACAATCCGCCGCATCAAGCCGCCTACCTGCCAAAGCCTTAGCTCCGGCTATATAGACATAGCTCCCTGTGTATCCAGAATCCAGTTCAAGAAGACGCCGGCAACCCGTCCCGCCGAAATCTTAGAATCCGACAACCGCCTAACAACGCTCCCCAAACTATAACATTCGGTTCTACCGGCATCGAATCGATCAAACCCTCAGCTTCATCTAGGCGACCAGCCCGGCTAAGGAGATCAACCACACACCCATAGTGCCCAACCTGGGGAACTATTCTAAATTCTTTGATCATCTTGCTGAAAAGATCAATCCCCTTATCGACAAAACCTGCATGACTGCATGCTGATAGTAATCCCATGAAAGTTACATCATTAGGCTTCACTCCAGATTCAATCATCTTAAAGTAGTACCTAAACGCTTCTCCGGCGTCGCCATGGACGCCTGAACCAGATATCATCGTACTCCATGATATAACATCTCTTTCCTGCATATCATCAAAGATCCTTCTTGCTTCTTCCATGGTTCCACATTTGGCATACATGTCAACCAACGCATTCCCTAAGTAAAGATTCAGTCCCCTCCTTCTCCGGTCGAGTAGCCGGTCGATCCGCCGCCCTAAATCAAGAGCGCCAATATGAGAACAGGCCGACAACACACTCACAAGAGTAACATCATTAGGCATCGTTCCACCCACCTTCTGCATTTCATGAAAAACATCTATGGCGTCGGAATACTTCCCGTTTTGAACGTACCCGCCGATCATGGCGTTCCAGGAAACCACATCCCTCTCAGGCGTCTCGCCAAAAACCCGCCTCGCCGAGGCTAAATCGCCACAGAGGCAGTACCCGGATACCATAGCGTTCCAAGCGACCACGTCTCTTAGAAGAATTTCATCGAACACCTGCCCTGCATTGCCTGGTTGTCGGAATTTGAAGTACATGTCGACTAAAGAAGTTCCCAAGTGGATGTTCTTATCAAATCCAGATTTGATCACAACACCATGGACCTTCAGGCCGTGGCAATGGCGTCAAGAGCCGGCGCGCAGGCTTTGACGACCAGTGTAAATGTAATTTGGTATTCGGCTTCGGCGCGCCGGGGAATGAGACCTGCCGGTGGAAACAGGTGAGCGCGTATTCCCAATCGCCGTAACGGACGTGGGCTTTGATGATTGCGTTCCAGGCGAAGACGTTGGGGTTTGGGAGTTGGGAGAAGATGAGGTGGGCGTGGCGCAGGTTAGCATTTGAAGCACACGCGTCGATGAGCTTGACGGCGGTGAGATTCCGGTGGAGGGAAGGCGGCGGGTTGGTAATGAGCTGGGCTTGGATTTGGAGGAGCTGCTTTGTTTGGAAGTGATCGGCGCAATTTAGTAGAAGGGTAGTAAGTTTCAAGTGGTTGCAATTGCATGACTGCAATTTCATGTCCAGAAATTGTAATTTTTGGGAAAAATGAAGTCTATATATATATATATACATGTCACGTAGGTGATACGTGGACAACTTTCACCCTTTTTTTAATATAATAATAATAATAATAATAATAATAGTTTATTATCAGTGAGTGCGTGACATGTAGTGAGATAGTTAAGTCTCTTAAATAGTATAGAGTTCAAACAGGGAATGCAGGTTATGTTAGTGGTAGAGTTTTACCGTCTTTGTAGTCTCTTTTGATCTGTATAGGAATTAGTTTAGATGTAGTATGGTTTAAAGACATCTTTCGTATATACACGAATCCGCTCATGACACCTCATTGTTACAATTTCATATTTGGAAATTGTAATTTGGAGAAAACTCGACTCGAATAAAAAATTTGAAACTCGAACTCAATCGAGTTTTATCTAAACTCAAATTCGACCGAGTTTTATCTAAACTCAATTCGAAAAATAGTCGAGCTACTCAACAAAGCTCAAGTTAATTAAAAATTAATAATAATTAAGCTGAACTCGGTAGGTGTTCGATTCGATTAAGCTCACGAAGCGACTCGAGTCGAGTATTATGATGCTTGAACTGGCTACGATTAAGCTAGAATCGAGATTAATTATTCTCACAGTCGAGGCTTGAGTAATTTGACTCATTTATATCCCTACTCGACACTCGTTAACCATCGTCAACAAGCACGTGGCCATTTAGACTCATTAATGAGGCTTATTTGATTTTAGCGCAAACCGTGTGAAAATCACATGGAGATGTGAGGGCGAAAGCCCTCCCTCTGCAGTGGGTGCGGCCAGAAGAGCGGCCAGGAGCCTCCAGCTAAACGGAGGCCCTTTTTACTAGAGGCCATGGTTGGGCCGGTCCATCTGTCCAGGCCCATGAAGCCAGCTTAGGAGCGAATCAGGATCTGTATAGCCGAAAGAAGGGTTGGCATTCCGGATGCAGCTGCAGGAGGCTTTATCTAATAAGGTTGATGAATAGACTCTCTTTGGAGAGAGGTGCACCATCCGCATTACCTGCCACGAATTCAAGATGGACAAACCCCTTTGGGGTCTTGCATTTAGGAGCTGCGTCATAAATGAAAGCAGTCTTCATACTACAAAATGTAGTGCCTCTCCCCCTGTCTTGCTAGAAGGAAGAATTAGTCTCCGCCCGTGATATATGCGCCACCTTCCCCTTCCGATTTGGGAGGAAATCATCTACTTACCACGAATAGTGGATTTCCTTCTTTCCTGATAAAAGGGAAGTCACGACACGAAATAAGGTAAGGCAACTCAAGTCTCAAAACTCCCAATCTTTGAAAACGAAGACAAGAAGTCCCAGCGGCGTAGGAGAGGCGATGTGAGACTTCCCTCCCAGTCGCTCTTGATTGATGTTTTGTTTGCGGGTTGCACGTAGGTTGATGTATGTTCAGGCGATCTAGTGACTCACGAGAATTAGGAAGCTACGATTGAAAGTGTGCGTCTGTGGGAACGCCTGTGAGAAATCTCAAAAGCGATCACGCGAGCTGGGTTCATCCTACTCCCAGATCTCGGATTATCCAGGGTTTTGGTGGTTCAGCTCATCCCATCGGACGGTCAGACTTATCGCCATGTCCGTGACCCGATGCAAGCCTACCCATCGAGGTAGTTTCTTCCATTTGGCGTCGGGAGATGGAGCGAAATAGGAGGAGCGGTGACGGATGGCGAGTGCAGGTACATGCGGACCATTTACGGCGGGGAGAACGGCCAGAAGCACGGACAGCAGAGTCAGCCGGACAGATAGCTCCGAGTGTCGCCCCGAGAAATGTACCCTTGGCCGGGTGAATAAGGGAAAGAGCGAGTCTGGAGCTCATAGTGATCACCAAGATGATGTGAGTTCTTTTGGATAGCTCTCACTTCCTGTCGCTCCACCACCCCTTGAGCAATGCGAGCCGAGTCGAGAAGAGACCTCCTCCTTGATCAGTAGGGTTATGGCGGGCGCGACGAATGAAGGGACACGGATAGACCTCGTTCGGGTGGCCTAAGCATATTGCCACACGATTTCGAGGGGAACACCATTTCTACACACGGTATCCGTCAGGCGCTCCGCCCATGTCTGACACCTTATCCCTGTGCGGGGACCATACAACATGTTGTCCTCCCCTTTAGGCCATCATATTTTAAACTATGAGGCTCCTCGCCAGTTCTTCATTAGCGGATTTTCTATATCTGTGGCTCTTGGGCCCGTATCATCATATGTTGCACTTCAACTGGGGCAATGATCCTTGGTGCAGGAGCAATGGGCTCCATTACCCAGGTTTTACGGCTAACTGAAAGGACCCTCTACAGCGTGGTTCCACAAGCTTCCCGAGAGGATCCTACGAATTCATTCGGAATTATAGGTCGCATTTGTCTCTTAAAATGTCTGTGTGCTGTTCGGTAGAAAGGGAAACATCGGCTCGCTCAGTCCGTCCCATATGAGGACGGCGAATCCATCAAGACTTCACCTGAAGATTTAGATGTAGATCAATAGATGATTCTTATAGTATGGATGCAGTCTTGTAAAATTTTCGAAGAAGCTTTGGGGAACTACTCCTTTCTTCAGTCCACGACCCTTGATCGCCCGCGACCATGGAAGAGCTATATCGTGAGCTGACAAATACTCACTCTGGAGGATAATATCCCATTTCCTGGCAATTGTGTCTTGTTGCGAGAAGCGGCAAAACCTGACCTCTGAATCGGCCGCGAAGAAGCTTGAGCGAGGGCGCGTCCCGAGAATAGTCCAGAAAGAAGAGATCCTCCCAGTTCACCCCCATAACATCTCTACGACCAAATTTGCTTCCTTCATCTAGATCACCCAGGTTTAAGTAGGCGCGTGCGAAGCGAGCCGGACCACGTAACTTGATCAACGAGTGTGACTACCCACGAGGACCGCGACCGTAAACGAATCAATGCGAGGCGAAGTTCATGATTGAAGTGTCAGAAGGCGGGGTACCTTAGAAGGTTCATTTAGAACTTGACCTGCAATCTTTGGCTTAGCCCTACTTCCCAATGGGCGGTTGTCGTTCTTGAGCATTCGTGAGCCCGGGCTACCATCAACTTTATCTTGGGAGGCTCGGTCGGCGATTGATACCGATCGAGGCAAAAAGACGAAAAATGCTCCGTTGCCTCGTCAGGCAGAATAAACACCATCGATGCAGAAAGCTGACCTGACACTTATTGCGTCGATGGCCTTATATCGCTCCTCCTATGGGTCCAGGCCGGGATCATCACTCCCGTTATGATGCACTTGTACTCACTTTATGTATTAACTAATTTTGATGTGCACTTAGGGTCCTTGTCGTCCTGAAGCGATGTGGCGGGAGTATTGCACCTCCCAGCCCTTACGCGGATGAAAGTCCCGATCCCATCTCAACTCGGCGGTAGAGTTTTATCCCAGGGTTCAGTGAGTGCCTCACTAACAGTGGGGTGATGTGCTCTCTCTGTTAGAGGCCGGGGTCCGATGGCTTTCGGCAAAGTGTTGTTTAGTGGTCGAGAAGATTTGGGCCGTCTGTTTATCGTGGAGCGGACCTAGGCTGCGTGCCATGAAAGCAATTCCTTAACTTACCGCGAGCTATCGGCTATCTCCACTTGCATTCGGACGGGTTGACCTTGGTGCGATTTAGCGGCTCGTCGGTGTTATCGGCCTATCAATCCACGGCTGCGAGAGATAAAGACCCAGATAGCTCGTCGTGAAGCTCCACCCACCTTCGTAGCAATTGGGCTGCCATCAGGGCGCTTAGGAAGACGGTCAAGACAAGGAACAATCGGGTTGCAGACTTCTACAACCCGCATTCGCTGGCAACCAATGTGTACGGCGTTAGTTCCTCCCGACCAAAAGAGTATGGCCCAGCCGGTAACAGCGCACCCGCGAACGCCGACGTGTTCGCCGAACCATTCGCACTCACCAGATAAACCCCGTAAATGCCTCTCACAAGTTGAACGTCCTCCCATCGGCCAGACCCATTTGGCAGAAAGTACGGCGCTTCCACCCGGACCGCCACCAGATCATCCATGCCGAGGTAGACAACCTTTTAAAGGCTGGGTTTATCAAAAAAGTAAAATACCCGAAATGGCTCACTAACGTGGTAGTAGTTCCTAAAAAAGGAGGCAAGTGGTGGGTGTGTGTAGACTACACGAATCTTAATGACGCATGCCCCAAGGATAGCTTCCCTCTTCCCCGCATTGATCAGATTGTTGACGCGTCGGCCGGGCATGGCATGTTGTCACTCTTAGATGCATTCTCCGGCTACCACCATATCCTCATGCACCCGCCTGACGCAGAGAAAACGTCTTTCATTACCCCTCAGGAGCTCTTTTGCTACAACGTAATGCCCTTCGAGTTAAAAAACGTCGGAGCCACCAATCAGCGATTGGTGACCAAGATGTTTCGACCGTTGCTCGGGAAAACTATGGAGGTATATATAGATGATATGTTGATAAAGTTTAAGGAGCGACCGGATCACGCTAACCATTTGCAATGTGCATTTCACCTCCGTAACCTATGGTGGCAGCTAATCCCCGCAGGCGTGATCTCAGGGCCGGGCCACGGACGATTCCCGGGCTTCATGATGACACGCAGGGGGATAGAGGGCCAACCCTTCCACTTGTGCCATTCTAGAGTCTCCAACCCCAAGCTCTAGAAAGGAAGTACAACAATTGACTGGCACTAGGTCGCTGGGGGCGAGATGACATTTCTGTCACTGCATCATGAAAGCCTTTTTTTCACCACCCAAGAGGAGCTTAATCAGCCCTCGATGAAATGAAGAATGTACCCGCTTTACGATCAAGCGCATTTCTAGTCGAACTCCCGATCCTCGCAAGTCCCGACACCGGCGAAACTCGTCGTCTACCTGGCCCCGGGACATACCGCAAGTGCCGTGACCGTTCAAAGAAACGAAGACGAAAAACAGTAGACCTCGTGGTTCTCGCTTCAACAAATCCTTAGCCGATGCAAAAACCAGGTACAGCCATCTTGAGCAGGCCGCCTTAGCCCTCCGGATAGCGGCTAAGAAACTTCGTCCTTACTTCCAGGCGCATCCCATTGTTGTATTAACCGACCTCCCCCTCCGGGGCACAATACATAAACCTGACTTATCGGGAAGAATGACTGGGCAGTCGAACTAAGTGAGTACGACATCCAATACAAGCCGAAGCCAAAAGGCAGGCCGGTTGACTTTACAGCGTAACTCCCACCCGTGAAAACATGCCCCGACAACCGAATCGGGTGGACTCTCAATATCGATTTCCGGGGGCGCCCTGCACAACCCGCTGCATTGGTTTGCGCTGAGAACTCCGTCCTGGCACAAGATTACGCAATCCGCCGGTTCAATGCCTTAACAACGAGTCGTAGCAATAAGACCATCCTAGCTCGGGCCTCGAATCGGCGTCGCCCCGCTTTGCCTCGCACTCTTTAACGCGCTGACTCCCAAGCTCGAATCGCGCCGCCCCGTCGATGCACTCTGATTCAGAGTGACTCCCAATTAGTGGTCTGATGTTAATCAAGAACCGAGTCCCGAGACCCCGAATGACTAAATACGACTCCTGTAAACAATGCCCGAATGTTCTTCGTTTGGAAATCGGAACACGCCCCTGTGAGACTCTAACGAAAAGGCGACGATTGCTTCGTGGATCGCTTCTCTACCAATCACTGAACCATATTTCGCCTCATTTACTATCGCCCGCTTTCATCAATTGCATCCCCGCAGTGAATCACCGCAGATATGACCCCACCCGCCCCCCCCGCTCTCGGGATGGACCCCATCACATTGTATCTAAGCACAGGACAACTCCCAACGAAGAGGTCCATTGGACAAGGCCCACATACTTCAAATCCAGGCAGCCAGATTTTCCTTTATCGATGGGCAATCGCTCAACGATCCGCACCAGACCAAGCGCCGACACCCGAATTGCAGCCGCATGTATTAGCCGAGCCATGAAGCGAATATAAATCACCCCGCGGCAGATCCCGCCCATCAGCCTATACTCAAGGGCATATCAGCCGACCATGAAAGTCGAGCGCCGACTATACTAGAAAGTGTGATCACCGCCACCGACTAGCTCCATCCTCAAACGCCGCAAGACCCGATCTCTATCTCTACCGTCTCGCAGACAATGGGGATCGGAGAGCAGACCATCACTCATCGGCTCCAACCCAAAAGAAGTTACTTTTGGTGGCCACTT
The DNA here is from genome assembly GCA_016808115.1 of Tetrastigma voinierianum. Classification (NCBI taxonomy): domain Eukaryota; kingdom Viridiplantae; phylum Streptophyta; class Magnoliopsida; order Vitales; family Vitaceae; genus Tetrastigma; species Tetrastigma voinierianum. The sequence continues at coordinate 755,151 of JAEQBH010004115.1, forward strand.
AACTATTTCGCAGCTGGATTGAGGCCGGCGCATTTCTCCTCGATTAAAGACCGGATGTCACCTACTTTATCCGAAGAACATCAGGTGGTTTATCTCGCATCCTCGTGATCAATCGCCTCTCGATTAACGGGCCCCAATTTGACAAATTAGTTCATCGAAACTTATGTCAGAATTGAAGATAAAAAATCTATAGCCCACTCGCTACCCTGGGCAGCTAAATGGTTCGTACGCCTCCAACAAAACCTCATAATGGCCTTGAAAAACAATCGGATTCTGGCTAAGGGCAATGGTGGATGAACTCCTGTGGTACTCCGCGCTTACAACCACTACCCGTTCAAAAAACCCACTGCATGTCTCCGTTCACAATCACGTATGGAATGGAAGCTATTATCCCCACGGAAATTGGTATGCTTACCATCAGGACAAACATCCCCGAACATGGGAGTACATAATTAATGATCAAGGAGCTTGACACAGCCGATGATGTCACACCCTGATTTCCACGGTGTGATTTATTTTATTTTACCATCTTTTTTTTTTTTTTTTCACAACCTGAGTCTCTAACATAGGACTCTTTCAAAATCCAACACTTTGCATAAAAGGGGTTACCACTAAATTCTACACACCATATATAGATCAACCGTATTTCTTCAAAACCTAAGTCCAAAACTCCACTTGGAGTAATCGCCTAGAAACGTAATTAAACTCAACCTGTGTCCAAACATATATATATTATTATCCTGCATCGAGGTGTCCTCAATGCACCCAAGACTATACACTTACACTTGATCAAAATAATATTTACACAAAATCCCAAAACTTTCTACAAAGTGTCCCAAACTAATCATAAGCCAAATATACAATGACCCATGATAGATATGAACTGTCCAAAATATACAGTGTTAACCTCCACACAACACTAGATGTTCCTCAAAATGTATGCCCGACCACCAAAGATAAAGTTAAGGTCGACACACAATTCCCCAACTCCAAACCCCGCAAGTCAAACTCTCAAGTCATGCACCGGTCTCGTAGACTCCGCATCTAAGGCGGAGGGAATAATGGGGGTGAGTCTCTATTAACCTCGCAGGAATCCCATAACAACATGCTTATAAAAACATTTCAAAATACAAATAATTCAACACATTCAAAACATGAGCATTTTCAATTAATAGGTTGATGTGGAAACAAATGGATGCAATACTACCACCATCTCGAATTCCCCTCATCGCTGACTCTGGCTTTCACCAGTGACTAGCCATCATCCTAACAACGACAAATTTCGACTTACTACCCAGTGGATATTGTTCACATCCCGTATAATCTAATAAATTGTCGGGACTTACCACCCAGTGGATATGCCCACATCCCGTATATCCGTGACCTTCTAGACTACAACCTGTGCACTAGTCATAGTCTCATGTCCACTACATCAATCCCGACTCAATACGCTCTCATACCCAGTCATGCTTTTAAAACAATTTCACAAAGCATTCATCCACATGGATATTTAAAAACATCAGTGTACCGCTTAATCCAAAGAATTCCATAGATATAAAAATATACACATTTATATATATCATTAGAAAATCACTACGCTCAAGCATGAATGGTACAGACTCAGCAAACCATGGTATATGGTGAGTATACAAGATCCCCTACCTTCCTTGGATTCAAAAATCCACAAGTCTCCCAAGGAAGTCAAACCGAGGCTACTCCAAAGGATCTGCAATTAACAAGTCATAAGATTTCTTAGCCTCAAACAATCCGGGTTACATAAAATTACCCAATTGGTTTATTACTATCACCCACTGAATCACACATATTCTTATATACTCTACCAACATAAACCTTGATCCTTCAAGAGCACTCTCTTTTACACTTACAAATATCAAATATTTAATACCCTTTATTAGTGGTAACACAAACATGACAGGCAACACTCAGACTCTTTTCTTTTTTTTTTTCACTCTATCTCAAGACCCTTTTTTCAAATACACCACCACCATGCTTTTTGTTCATCGTGGTCTTCGACCAAAAGTTCCCCTATCTCTAAACTTTCCACAAATTTCTTAAATCAAACATTCGACCTCAAAATCAAGAGTTATGGCTTTTTACAATATGACCTCCCGAGATCAAGCTTCCTAGGGACAGACCAGGCTCCTCTTCACCCTTTGACTAAATTAGGGAAACAAATGAGCCATAATTGGGCCCTACTTTCTTCATGAAGTTACTCATGTGTCTACTTTAAGGATTTTGAATCACTCCATTCGATCAATATAACTCAACTTATGACTCAAAACAGAACCCGCCCGCAATTAGTGACGTGACCAGACTCGACTTTCAACCTCAAATTCAAGGGTCTTATGGTAGGTTTTAGTTCTTGGTTGCTTCTAGACATTCGAAGGTCTAGGTCTCGGGATTCTTCTCCAACTAGAATCATCCAGTTCGGAGTTCTTTAGGCCAACTTATGGCCAAAACACTGTCATGGGTCAGGCAAGCTCGACAGCACCCGGGGACACACACACACACATGCAATCTTCACAAACTCGGTCTTTTTACACCCCAGTGGTTCCACCAAACACACCTTTCATCAAATCCAGGTTAGGGATGTAATCCCAACAAAACCCAAGAATATAACCAAAGTCCATAAGAATGTATAACTAAGGTCTCAAAGATCATGTTTACATACCTTAGTGAACTTTTTTCCACCAAAAAAAAACCAAGCCTGCCTTTTCTCCTTCTAGCTTCTCTCTGTAACTCTCTCTCACTACCTAAATTCCATAATTTTCCACTTCCTAGCAAGAAGTCGGGGTCTAGCATCCAAAACCAAGAGGAATTGGTTTGCTTGGCACATGGCAAGCTCTTTCCTCACTCTCGCTATGTGTCAAGAGCTCCTACCTTGCATGTTCGAGGTGTCATGCCCCTCACATGCCACATAGCTCACAAGGATATTACACTTTAGTCCCTTTCCACTAACAAGTTTTTCAAAGTGGTCCTTCAAGACATACTTAATTACAAACCCTAACAAAACCACTAAACTTACCTAATTGCATAATTGACCCACATGCCATAAAAAATGCAATCTAACACACTTTGCTAACTCACAAACCAACCATTAAGATTGATAATCTTAATCACAATTTAAAATATCATAGGGCATAAGTTGCATTTGCTCCCCAAAAATCCTTACTTGAATATAACAAAACATATACCAGGTGTTACAGATGAATTGCGAGAGTCAGTAGCCATCCGCATAGCATCCTATCAGCGCCGATTGGAAAGGTCTTACAATAAACGAGTCAGGCCTCGAGCATTCCAACCCGGGGACCTAGTGCTAAGAAGAGTTTTTGAGAATACGACTAACCCAACCACAGGAAAGTTCCAACCCAACTGGGAAGGACCATATCTTATAACACGAGCCGGGGAATCCGGGGCTTACGCCTTAGACAAACTTGATGGGACCCGTGTACCTAGAATGTAGAATGCTACACATCTTAAGAGGTATTATCAATAAAGAATGATTCAATATCAACGCACAGATGTTCATTTTTTTCTCCTTTTATAACAAATGTTCATTTTTTTTCTCCCCTTATGATCAACACCTAAAAGTCCGGATGGTTCAGTAAAATGACATGTCCGGCCCGATATAAATCACTTCTAGCCGGTCAACCTAAAAGTCCGGATGGCGCAATAAAATGACATGTCCGGCCGAGTATAGATCACTTCTAGCCGGTCAACCTAAAAGTCCTGATTGCCAGAGTAAAATGACCGTCACCCTAAGATAATCGCTTCTAAATTTGGCCACCCTAAAAGTCCGACTAAGAAGAAATGACCTGATCCTACTGCAGATAGATCACTTCAGCCTGGCCAATCTAAAAGTCCTGATGGCGAATAAATGACCTGTTTCTACAGAAGAAAACTTCTAATCGGTCAACCGAAAAGCCCGAATGGTGCAATAAAATAACCTCTGTCCTCGCCTGGCAGATAACTTCTAACACTAACTTAAAAGTCCGGATGGCGAAGAAATGACATGTCCGAATTCCGATATGGATAACCAACCTGGCCAATACCCAAAGTCCGATGACATAAAATCTAGCCCCGTGACAAATAATATTTGCTTAGACTCAAGATCGTGAAAATGCCCTTTTCGCTAGTGGACTACTTTAATAAGGCATCCTCGTCTCGTTAGGCAATTATAGCTCTATATAACCCTATTAAACCGGAAAAAAGTACTTTACCCAAAAAACGAGAAATAAAATGTCTAAATACCAAAACAGAGGAGAGATTGTCATGCAAAATACATTTGTTGACTCTTTCCGACTCTAACCCTCAATAAATTTCACCCTACTGGGCCCAAGTGGTCTAAAAGAAGATGTCAACCTCTCCCTCGCACCCGGAGGCTCCTTTGTCCGCCAAATCTTCTTCAGATTTCCCACTGGCTCCCAAGAAGGATTGCTGTGGGCAAATGAAGACTTCAAATGAGGATTCACAAAAATTCCGTGGTCAGAGGAGCAAATGTATCCGGCAACCCAAGAGGGATTTTAGGCTTGCTCCCACTGCATATCATGATAGCGCAGCGTACCAGAATCGTAGTTAAAAATCACGTCACCGGCCGCATCAAACTCAAATTTCTTCCAATGCCTAATCTCCTACAAACTCTTCTCCTCCTGAAGCCGAAGTCATCCTCGATGGCCCCCAAACATGAGAAGATACGTCACCGTTATGACCACTCTCCCTCCGCTCCCAGCCTCCTCGCGTACCCACTAAGGTCATGAACGGAGCTGTCTGACCGTCAAAATTTGGCCGTCTTCTGGAGGTGTCTGCATCGACTTGACCCGGATAGCCCACCACCGCGCCGGTGCTCCCCGTCGCCTCTAAATCCCCAACCGCGCCCATCGACACCTCACAGTTAGGCAAGATCCTCTCGCCGCCGAGCCGCCTTATCCGCAACCTATTTAGCCTCCAGCTCCAGACGCTGGATGGTTAACTGGGCCTCTGCGCAGAGCCTAAGCCATCCTGCATTGCAGCTCCTGACTCAACATATTACCGGCCGCCAAGATCCCCCGCCGGGATCGATGAATCCACGATGGTCGAGGGACATGTCATAATCCGGGCAGCAATGGCTTTCAAAAGTGTGTGTTTGAATCAACCAATAATAACTTCACAATTTTTCATTCGTGATAAGTTTACTACTTTACCAAACACTGGCTCTGATGAAGTTCCGATTGCGACCGCATCCCATCTTTGACTATTTGATAACATCCTTGCAGTAATCGATTTAATCGTGAGACCTAATACTCCTCAATCACACTCGCTCGCCTTCCCGGCTTTCACTGCAGCCACAAACGCCTCGGGTACAAATCGCTTCGTGACGACGCACAAGTAGAATCACCCCGAATAAAGGCTTCACTTATGGAGGATGGACTTGATATCATCAAAGTCCCGGCACAAATTACTTCCTTCATCACCAGAGTCTGGTCACGAGGGGCGCAGACATAAAAGTCGAAGCAAGATCCGTCTGCCAGAGGCCACGCCGCAAGGCGAGCTAGTAGCACCCGAAAGGCTCCGACCGTCTCGTGAGGATGAACACTTCGCAACGCAGGAATCAAGCTTCCTCCCTAGCTCTTCACGGGCAATGTCCTCGTGCCTAGCCGACGCTAATTTACTTCGAGGAGGCCGGGATCGCGATTGTTTGTATCTCCGAGCCCCCATCAATATAGGGGCGGACCGACACTTCGGCCCGATCAACCTCCCCGCTCTTCTTCTGTCTTTCTCGCGCATACGATCAGCCCTTGCCATCTCTTTCCTCCTCTTCTTCCTCTTCCGAAGGAGAGGGCCGACTGGGCTCAGAGCGAACCCAAGGTATAAAATTTTCCACCTGGGCCCCGCGAACACTCTTCCCTTGGGTGGTCCTCTTTGATCGTCAATGGGGGCAGATCATCTTATCTCGCAAGGAGGCCCGCCGGATAAGCACGTCCCGCCTCTCGGATCGGCACGAAGGCGTAACTGAACCTCCGCCGTGGACGGAAGGAATGTTTCAAGGCCCGTAACGCTTGTTCCCGGCTCAATGCTTCAGCCTCGAGATCCCCAAGAAACAGCACACAGCCCGTGAGCAAATCTAAAAGGTCGGTGGTGACGAAGTGTTCTCCGCCCACTATCTCTAATGGCAGCGAGCGAGGAATAATTGGGAGACTATAGGGGGTCGACCTCTATCGCACGTCAGCAAGGTTCTTCAAAGTCGGGAGAACCTCACAATGGCACTCCAATTCGGAAATCTCCAATAGTCTGCGAATCTTCTCAATACTCGCCTTCTCTACCCACTGCACTAACCTGCCTCTCCATTTTTTCCATACACCAGTAATCCACAATTAGTCGCGCGTAAAGCGATAAATGCACATTCATGAATCTAAGTTTATTCTACTTCCTAGTACCTACTGATGAGCTTAAAAGTCATCCATTTTCAGTCCATTTTTCTGATTGATTTCTATCTAAAGGACTGATTTATATGCAGAAATGTGGAATAATCTCACCAAAACTGCTATACAAAGCAGAATTTCAAGAGAAAGAGGATATCGCAGCAGAAGGAGCGTAAAGTGGCCGAAAGCGGTGGAATGACACGATCGCTGAATGATGTCGCAAATGTGAGAGGTATCGGCGAAGAAAGTGACTCCGATGTCGCCACGCTTTGATGAATGAATAATGATATCAAGGTCGCAACCACAAAACTCCAGTCGCGACATAAGGGCAATTGAAGGCAGTATCGCTGTGTCGCAGCGTAAAAATTCCAAGTCAAAAACCATACCATCGAAGAACAAGACATGATGTCGCGACACCATTTCCTTGAGTCGCATTGCACTGAAGGCCGAGCAAGAGGACATGTGAGTCACGACACAAGATTTTCAAGAGATCGACATCGGTCGACATTTAAGAGGTCGCGACATCAACACTGAATCAGGAATTGTTCCTAGAGAGGGTATCAAAGACAACTTGCAAGGAATTTAGGTCGCGACGTCATTTAGAGGTCGCGACCAAAAGATGAACCTTCTTTGGGAAGAATGGATGAGTGATTAGACAACTGATGTCGCGACCAAATAAAAGCTTCTGCGACGTATGCTAAGTAACTGAGGTCGCGACAAAGAATCGAGGTCGCGACATAAGAAGAGCCAAGGGATGCTAAAGACAAGTCGTGACCAAATAAAAGCTTCTGCGACAAATGTTTAGGATAACCGATGTCGCACAAAGAATCGAGAGGTCGCGACATTAACAACCAAATGGGTCGCGATTATGAAATCTACAAGAGGCGATCAAAGCTAGGGCCCAACTTAAGAACTCATAAATAAGCAACAAGCATCAAGGAAAGCAAATTTTTGGCGCTTTAGAACGAGACTAGTGTTCTAAGGCTCATGTATTTAATTCTTTTTTCTTTGTTTTGTTGTTATTTTAGATTAGATTGTTATTTTTCAAATTTTGATTTGGACGTTAGTTGTTAAAGCAGGTTGAATGCACTCTATTTCTTCCAAGACATCGGCCTGGATCGTCCGAATTCCGCATAAATTTTGGAATTCACTTCAGTTGTCCGATCTACAAAGGGTTCTCTTGGATCAAAGCCATTGGTAGGTGTAATAAAGTACTTAGAAACCCAAATTTTCCATCATCAGACTCGTTGTTAGAATTTATGGCTTCCTCGTAGAAATTTATCGGCTACTCGAACTTCGCTTTATAAATCTACTTGGTCGGGTTCCGAATATTCCTCGTATCCGATCCCAATATCGCTTGTCCTATACCCGCATTAGGATTGTTTCATGCTCGAGATTTCCGTGAGGCCCTCCGAGTGATTACCGTATAAGGCATTCCCGAGAGTAGTGAATACTCAAAGGTATGCGAACTCGATAATGGAGATCTAATGAGCTCGTGAATGTAAGTCGATAAATCAGGTCTTCTCACTTGAAATCGAGATTGAGTCAATAACTTATCAATTTAAAAGCGTAGAGTTCACCTCGACTAACAAAGAAGTTCAATCCTGTTAGCAAGGATCTAATCAAGGAAAGGATGAACCTGCTCCAATTTTGAGGAAGAGAAACAAGAAAGTGTAAACCCCATGCTATACCTATGTCTTAGGAGCTAAGGTTTATACCATGTTCAGGTATGTATATTGAAAAGAAAAATATCCGTAACAAGGCAACCCGTATTAAAAGTATATCTAATCCTCCTGCCTTTTAAATAATCAGTGGAAGATTAGATTTGATGAACAATGCCGTAAGGAGAGATCCAACCGCATCTACCCTATTCCTTGACAAAGTTTTAAATATGTGGTCATGAAGCAAAGTTACAGTAGTCTCGCAGGAATTGATGTTTCACAATAGCAAGATTTTCAATGCCCCTTTAAAGATAACCGATCACCAATTTGTTATTTTAGATTTTCGCTTTAATTCATTTTGTTATTAAATCACTTTTCTAGTTTTTATTATTTTAAGGTTTGCTACACATTTCACCCTGCCTATCAAAGTCCAAATAGTATAGAGTTCGAGTAGTCGTGGTAGTTGATCGGGTGAATTCTTGAGATCTCGGAACGATATCCGGACTTAAATCCAATTTACTACTTGTTCGACCAGACACTGGCAAAGATCCCGGATCAAAAACCAAAAAGAAAATGGATTTACTCTTAAGGAAACCGCTTTAATCAAGCATAATAGATATGAACACAACAAACAAGTTTCATGACATTATTGCCGATTAGATAATAAATTTCAATAACGCTATAGCAATCATATATTTTGGTCCATCACAGTTATAAATAAGTTTTTACACGCTGTTGATCAGAAGAATTTGGTGAATCATTATTCACTAAAAGCCAAATACTAGTTTAGACATAATTTATAAAAAGAAAATAGAAAATTTGCAAAAAATATGATTCAACAAAGAAAATAGCTTTAGCAAGCTACTCGAAATTTTTGTAGAGTTTTTTCATGTTAAATACAATTTTTGCATCGACTCCATTCGATCTCAAGATATTATACTCGTGGAGTTAATTCATGCACGTGAAGCAGAGTCAATTGTTGCCACTAGACACTCTAGATCGAAGAACACTTTGCAGGGCTAAGAAAGGTTATGAAAGTGTAAATAGCGTAGATACACAAAGATTTGACGGCAAATAACCAGAATTGGCAGCGATAAGTACCTCAAGAGCGACACTATGGAGGACTTCGGAGACCGCTTATCCAAGATGAATACTCATCAAAGGAGACAAAGATGCGATAGATGCTAACAATTTCAGCTTCCGCCACCGATCACCATGTGGTTCAACGTAACTAATTCACAAAATAATTCTCCTCAAGATCCAACTAACACTGGGACTGTTTCAGAATGGCCAATACAAGGGTCAACTGAATTGTGTGAGACAATAATAGCTATCTTTTTTTTATCTCCCTCCTCTCCCTCTCTCTCTCTCTCTCTTTCTTTTAAGTGAGATATAGTTGCATCATGGTTCGACTCACTACCATAATGGATCTCACTTACATGGGAAGAGCTTATGGAAGCTTACCGGGAAAGCAGATTCTTTCCTCCATCCTCACTTCCGAACGAAGAGGGAACACACTTTCAAACAAGGGGAAGACGAGGAACCAGATAATCGCTCGGGAGAGATACAAGCAGGTCAATGAAGAGATGTCCCATGCACTGGATAGACTCAAGACACAAATGGACATCTTCTACCACTCCATGAATTGGTGCCCTCAAAAGGTATTAGATGCAAGCCATGGCTACATCTGTAAGGAAGAGCAATAGCTAAGATAAATTGAATGAGGATCTTGCTGTGCAAACATGAGACCTCCTTCGAACTCTCGTGTGGAGTGTTGAATGAGCTAAAGTGGAAATGGAATGATCGAAATAACAAGATGTCATTACTGGGAGGCTGTCGATGCATTGATGCATCGTCGGAGGCAAAGAATGTACCCGCAAATGAGATAGACATGAAAGAGAAGATGAGGTAAATAATGCCAGGAGCGCTGCTGAAGAGGACTTTCATGCGAGGAGGTTAACTATTTAACTATGCATGAGTACTATTTCAGCTCAATCCAATCGCAGAACTCATTATATTCAAAGATTAAGAACCATGATAATTTCTTCTATATGAGAGGATACAACATCATGATGGCAAACTTGTTATAAAGGTTCCACCAAGTAAATTCCAGCACAAATATCAGGAGAGTAGAATGAATATCATGGTCAAAAGTGATCAGACTAAGATCTGATGTCGCAGTCACAGAAAAGAAAAGTTTAAACTTCAATAGTCAAATGTCAGGTAATTGGTTTCAAACTACTTCAAATGTTTCGCATAAATCACTAATGCCTCTGAACCTGAATTCAAATATGCAATCCGTTCCAACTCAGACCAACAAGATGTTCGAGTACTTACAGTGTCCCAAAGACTGATGAATGTGCATCTAGAAGTGGAAAAAGAGATCAGAGAAGAAAGACAGAGAAGACAAGCTAATATGAGATGGATCCCTGGAAATGCCAGTCACCGTATGAAAGGGAAGAAAGAAGATAGCAGCTATTATATTGAAGAAAGGTCATCTATGTGCCCAGTCATTCCTAACGAAAGTCATGATGAGAGCGCACTTCATAAAGTTTAAAAACTTCCGGCCGAGATATACGCCGCCATCGCTGGTGTAACCTAAATGCCACTTTATGCCAATTTTGAGCAAATTTGGCTAAAGAATAGGAAGATTTGGCGTGATAATATAAGAATCATCTATTTAGAGGCAAAGATAAAAGAAGAATTTGCTTTAGAGAAAGATGAAAGACCAGAAGTTTCACCATTCCTCGCACTATCGAGGATTTGAAATTCAAAGGCTCTCAGACTGCAAGTATTAACTTAATGCCATTATCCGCTGCAAGGAAATTGCCTGGGGAGCCATTCCACCACCGCTACTCTCCAACGGGCAAGATGGTGGCTAATGATAAAACCCGAAGGAGTCATTGAAGATGTGCTTGTTAAGGTGGGGAAATTTGTTTTTCCCGTCAGACTTTATCATCCCGACATCAAGAAGATTCACAAGTCCCTCCGCTGCTAGAAGGCCATTCCTAGCAAACTGAGTCGCTTTAATAGATACAGAAAGAGTCTCACTCGTGGTCGAGAAGAAGCAACCGACTTCAATCAGCTCTCCAAAGTTTGAAGAATTTAGACACGTATAGGGGAAGATTACAAGTTAGTAGATGATGTCTATCTCAATAACTCATTGTTATTATGACTGTAATGCTCAACTTCCTATCAACGAAAAATGAGATGAATTTCCAAGATTTAAGGTGTTAATTTCCGATCAAGACATCGGGCTTGCACTTACCAAAAAGGTGTTGAGTCTTAAACAAAACAGCATGGACAATGGAGACAATAATGAAGAGAAGGAATTTCATTAAGAAACCAGTGCATAAGGGCTAGTTTTAAAAGAGTTGCCAAGCTCATATGCTTACTGAGCATCAAAAGAGCAAGCCACATTATTCCCGCTAGACTCGCATTTAGCCAAGAATTGTAGCGCCGAATTCTTGAATTATCGTTTCATTGCTTAGTCCATAGGATGAATTAAAAAAGGTATCAGTCCGTCAATATGCACGCACAAATACTACTGAGGAAAATGCAAACCATCTGCCAACATCAAAGAAGATCGAACTCTATGAAAGAAGTAATGGAAGGAAGTGCTCAAATGGTTGAATGTTGGTTTTATATATGCAATCTCAGACAGTCCTTGGGTTAGCCCAGTCCATGTGGTTCCCAAGAAAGGTGGGTTCACTGTGATCCGAAATGAAAAAAATGAGTTAATTCCAATAAGAACGGTGACAGGATGGAGAGTATGTATCGATTACCGGAAACTGAACACAACAACCAGGAAGGATCATTTCTCGCCGTCTTCATTGATCGATGTTGGACAAAGAAGGTGACACCTCATTTTGCTTCTTAGATGGATATTCCGTTATAACCAGATTGCCATTGCACCAAGGACCGTGGAGAAAATCACATTCATTCTTACGGCACCTTCGTCGTAAGGATGCCATTTGGCTGAAACAATGCCCCGCATTTTCGAGGGTATGATGTCCAGTGTTCTCGATTTGCCGAGGAGGTCATGGAGATTTTTATGGATGACTTCATGATATGGACTGAAAGTTTGAGCATTGTCTAAAACAACTCGGAACAAGGTTTCCAAAGATGCAAGGACAACAAATAGCATTAAACTCGGGAAAAGGGCATTTCGCGGTAACATAAGGTATTGTTCTGGTCATAAAATTCCCGCACTGACTAAGTAGACCAATCAAAGGTTTCATTATCAAGACTCGCATCACCCACACGTAGTGCGGATGCGAGCTTTCGTGGACACGGATTCTATAGGAGATTCATCAAAGACTTCAAAAATAGTAAGACCATTATGACATCGAGAAAGACACAAGGTTTAATTTGATGACTCAAGAAGGCAACCTCAATCACATCGATACCGCTGACTCATCATGGCTACACCGTAACGGGATCGTGGATTCAAATAATGCGTGATGCCATGATTTCGCAATGGAGTCAGATTGGGGCAAAGAAAAGAGAAGATATTCGCAGCCATATACTATGCTAGTTAACTTTCAATGAAGCCCAAGAAAACTATTCAACCATCAAAAGGAGATGCTAGCCATAGTTTTTGCTTGTGAGAAATTCAAGTTATACATTTTGGGATCCCATATTATCGTTCACACTGACCATGCAGCAATCAAATATCTGATGTCAAAAAAGGAAGCCAAACCAAGACTGATAAGGTAGGTGTTGTTACTACAAGAGTTTGATCTGGAAATTAAAGATAAGAAGGGTCAGACACGTGTGATACCGATCACTTGTCCGTATAGAAACAAAGAAGAGAGGAGTGCAGCACTCACTGCAGAACTTTCCAGATGAGCAATCAAGAATTGTCATTCCAACTTCCCATGGTGGCGTCGATATCGTGAATTACTTAAGCCAGGAGTAGCGCCCCGAATTCAACTACCAAATGTAAAGAAAGCTCAAACCGACAACAGGTATTACATCTGGGATGACCCATTGTTATGTAAAAGAGGTGCTGACATGATTATAAGAAGATGTGTGCCAGAGAGTGAACAATGCAAAATTTTGAATGAATGCCATGCATCACCATATGAGGGACATTTTTCCGGAGAAAAAACGGCTCCTAAGATACTCAAATCTGGATTTATTGGCCCACTATCTTTAGAGACTGTGTTGAATGGGTCAAATTATGTGATAGATACCAAAAGATTGGAACATCACAAATAGAACGAAATGCCCTACAAGGCATAATGGTGGTGCAAATTGATGTATGTGAATATATTTGATGACCCTTCACCACATCATTTGGAAACTTGTACATACTCAATGGCAAGTGATTATGTGTCTATGGGTGGAAGCAATAGCTTGTCCAAGGAATGACGCTAACACAAGAAAGGGAGTTTCTTGCAAAGAACATTGAGCGCATTCTAATTAATTGCACTATCATCAAGGATTTGAAGCCACTTAAACAAAATATTGCAAAGCCTATGAGCAGTGTATGGGATCAAAACATATAATGAGCCTAGCTTATCACTCCCACTAATGGACAAGGTAAATTTCCAATAGTGAGATTAAAAGGATTCCTGAAAGACTCAGTCTGGGCGTGGAAAGACTGGTCTTTCCAAAACTTGACGATGCACTTCGGGGCTTACAGACGGCATTCAAAACTCCCATCAGGATGTCCCCATACAGAGTGGCCTCGCAAACCATGTCACCTCCTCGAATCGAATACAAAGCCATGTGGGCCATCAAGAAGCCGAACTTCGATTTCAAAATTGCAAAGGAAGAGAGATCGGCTCAATTGAATGAACTAGGAAGAATCAGAACTAAGCCATGGATAATGCTAGAATATACAAGGACAAGACAAAGAAATGGCATGATCAAAGGATTCTCGAGGAAAGAGTTCGTAGTAGGATCGTGTTCTCGCTATTTAACTCCGTGATTAAGATTATTTCAGTGGAAGTTGAAATCAAATGGAGTGGACTATATACAAGCAGGTTGGCACTAATTTTGGAGCAAGAACACTCGTGACTGACAGCCGAAGAATTCAAGGTTAATGGTCAAAGACTAAAGCAATATCTCAAACAGGAGAAAGAAAAGTGAAGAACTCCAATTGTGAATCGAGAGAGAAGGCTTAAAACAATTGAAGGTCCATTTAAGGACTCAAATGTAGGCAAATTAAGGGAGGCAACCCAAATAGATTTTGCTTTTTATATAGATTTTGACTTTTTTAATCACTGCTTTAATTTTTTATTCTTGTAATGATTTGTTAGACTTGCTGTTAGTATTTGATCAATTAAACCCTTTTTGAATTGTTACGTTGTGCCTAAGCAGTAATCGTAGGGCTCAGTGAGAAAGAACTAACCTAGGACGGCTTCCAAAGACTTCACAGATGTATGACTTGAAAAAGGGAGCTTTTCCCTAAACAAATTCTCGGGAAAATAAATAGAATGTATGTTTGAATTGTTGTTCAGGGGAGTACTTTATTGGATGTTAAGAATTTTCAAATTAATAAGGAGTGCAAAGTCAAGCTTGATCATCAACAGTGGCAAGCACAAAACTAAGTCGGACTGCATTTTTTTGCAACTTAGTAAGCACTGAGGAGAACAAGAGCAATGTGTCGCTGACATAAAAGCAAGGTCTGCATTTTGAGGTCGCGATAACATTTGGGTCGCGACAAGAACACCCTTCAAAAGAATAGTAGCGTCACACAACTCAACTATGTCATGAAATTACTTGTTGACCAAAAGGGGGTAGAAATGCCAGATGTCGCAACTTGATGATATATTGTCCTCCCACAACTTACTTATGTCGCGACAAACAATAATAAGTCGCGACATAAGAGAAAAGTGTGCCAGCATGGTAACTTTTAAATCTGCCCTTTATTTAATGACAGCACACAATTGCGGCCTGAAATTTAAGTCGCGACAAGCGCAACTAAATGAAGTAATAAAGAGTCCACAATAATGATTGAATTGCAAATGTTGAGAAACTCCCTCCACCACTATTTCATTCCTCAAGCAAATACAACTCTTCATCTTCGCTCTACTCCGGTTTTTCAATTCTTGCAAACCCTAGATCCAAAATTATTCCTAAAAACATTCCTATTTCTCAAATGGTCGGACCATCAACCCTCGTCCCAAATCTAAGCGAGATCATGGAAGAATATACTCAACCCGAAGGGGAAGTTCGTCTGGAACCAACAAGGGAGAACTCCATTGCCGAATCCATCGTAAGTTCAACCAGCTTCCAAGCAACAGAGAAAAGGGGAAAAGAAAACGTTGAAGAAGAAGAGGGGAAGACGACCAGATCGTAAGAAGCTTTCTCCATTTGGAAAAAGTACTAGCTCTGGGTAAGGGGTTTGTCTGAGAAAGAGGTTTCAAGAACCTATCTCCTTTCAAGGAACTAATAGGAATAAAGAGGTCGGGAAACTTCGTGTAAGCATCAAAAGTCCCATACGCAAAGAAGAGTTCGAGAATTCTACTCCAACCCGGTGGGAGGAAGGGATAACTCGTTTATGTCGAGGAGCTCGTGTCGTATGGAGCGAAACCATCAATGAAATGTACCGAATGGAAGTAAGGGCTACTTGGATCCAAATTCAAGAAGATGATAGACAACCCTAACCGTGAGAAGATTGCAAGAAAGTTGACAGACGATAAAGGGAAGTGGGGTCAAGGAAAAGGAGAGCAAAAGACCATAAACAGGGGAGATTTAACAGAAGAGGCAAAAGTATGGTTTTACTTCATGGCCTCTGTTATGGTTCCGACTCAAGCATGTTCAGACCGCACGGAACAAGAAGCAATCATTCTTTATGCTATGTCAAGGGGTACAAGATTGTCGCGGAGAAGTCATTGAAAACTCGATAATGAGATACCATGAAGGAATAAAGGGGTTTCATCCCTCACCCAAGAACTATCACGCAGGCTAAGGTTCGAGGGCTGCTGGTGAAAGGAACTCGGGGAAGAAGAAGAAGAATGCCCTGCTGTTTCACCACTAACTCGACAGAGGCAAAGGCCTAGAATAAAAGAAAAGGGGATTATAATAGGAAGGCATTCAAGAGAAGAAAATGAGAATGCAAGACGTAGCAGACACCATTCCTGGTTGCATCAAGTTGCTATTAGCCATCTTACACATCCAAAGAGAACACCTTTATGCCTGCAGAGGATGTAGAACAAGATGATGGAAGCTCTATAAATTTCTCAACCCCATCAAGCCGCCTCCCTATCGTGAACGTAGATTTCGAGAATTCCGTGAAAGCTCTAGTGGAGCTCAGTGGAATAACAAATAATGGAATGCTCGGGCCCATTCGGTAAGAATGGAAGAAAGGGAAAGGGAATGGAGCCTCCAACAAAAATTCAGAGAGGAAGTGTATGAATCAGAATTGAAAAGAAGAGATCAACAGTGGGGAGAGGAACTGAACAGAAGAGAAGAAGTATATGAAGCAGAGCTGAAAAGAAAAGATCAGCAATGGGAAGAAGAAATGAATGTATGGAAGAGTGTATTTAAGGAGATCCCTTGGAGCATCAAGTAGGAAAATCAAGAAGGAATGAGGAAAGAGATCACGATCTACCGAAGAAGTTGCAACCGAGCCACAGTCATTTACAACAATCGCAGGATTGGTGATTCTCAACTCCTAACAATCATAAAGCAGTATGACTGATCGTGAAGCCAAAACTATGGAGTGATAAAGTGATTCAAATTCCTCTACATGTCAATGTTCAAGGACTTAGAGAAGAGGATGAAGGATGTGAGATAAAGAGCTTGATGACAAAGATGCTCTTCAGAAGAAATGGCTTGAAAATTTGATTTGATCAACAATAATCTTTCCAAATTCTTTAGAAGTCATGATCGAATGGAGAACACGATGAACACATTTGGGAAAAGACAAGATGATCTCAACAAAAAGGTTGATCTCACCAACCGACTGATCCTCAAGAACAGACAGAAAGGAGAATGACAAGAAGAAGAAGAGAACTGAAATGAAGTTTCCCAAATTCTCTCCTAATTTGGCTACCCTTGATCTGGATCCTCCCAACATCTTTGCTCCTCCCCCAAAAAGAAAAAAATAAATCTTCCCATTGATTTATCCTTCTCTTCCTCTCTTCCGGACTGTTATTCTCAACTTTTGCATCATATCATGAATAAAATAAGAAAATTTGTTAAAAAGGAAATGTCAATGCCGCTTACGCTAGATTGTATTGTTACTAGCTTGAATTGTTAGAGAATAACATTAGGATTTAGTTCAAGAAATGAAAATGCCGACATATCATAATCAACGAGTTGAAGTAGTTTGACTAGAAGATAAGCCGAACACAAATAATTGCATCAAGGGCGTAATGACATATAATTGAATTGAAACACAAATTGCATAATTGACTTGAATTTAGTCGATGAGTCCAAGATAAAGGAAAGTCATACAATCAAGGGTTTCAAAATATATTTTTGAGTTTGTAGTATAAACAAGAAGCCAAAGAACCCGGTGAACTCCTTAAATCATGTAACTCCTCATCAAATGAAGGAGTCAAGGACATCCTGGGGTTAGTCACAGCTTAATCAAACCGAATTCTGTGAACTTGTTAGATTATCGATCAAGGCGAAATCCTAGGTGATACAACTAACAAGAAATGACGCAGCCATCCGCGCTTTGAGCCATTCTAGCCACTCCCTTATTTATATGCTTCCGCATACACCTTAGTTCCTCGGGTTTGAGCCAAAACAATCCTATCTTCAAACAAGCCATCGAAATCCCAAGCCATCCTAGATAAATTAATCCCCAGTGAACTCTCCGACACCCAAAATTCAAAGCATAGCCGAGGAAGAGATAAAGTCTGGGGGGAGTATGTATTTTTTTTTTTTTTGGAACTAAAGGAGAAAATACGGGGAAGCGTGAAGAGAGAAAGATCTAAAGTGAAGATACAAATGTAAAAGAAAGCTTAAAGGAAGAAGTTTTGTCTTGTGGCCTAACTCTCTTGAACAATTAAGTTCTTAGGGGTGTTTCAACACCTAGTACCCTAATGCCAACTGGTATGGGAGCTACTAACTCAAAGTTCGCTAAGAGTGTTAGAAAGCCTAAAAAGACATAACATTGCACTATTCCTGAATGGTGACAGAGAAAAAGTTCCAACAGTGTGAAGTACAAATGAGAAATGGAATGAACACTCTTAAACAAAGAAATCAAGAAGATACCCTAAAGATGAAGTTTGTGGGAAATCAATTAAAGAAATTGCAAGGAAAAGAAGGACAGCAGTTAAGTAAGAAAGGAGAAAGGGTCCGTAACCTGGGTGTCCCATCCATCCCACCAAAGACCTAAGCCCACATTGAGAAACCTGGGGAAGACCTGACATCGATCTTGAAGGTTGGAATTACTCTACATTAGTGGAGATCAATATGAACAACAAGCATATGGAATTGAAAAATTCAAAGGATCAAAACTGAAGGACCTCGCAGGGTTAACCGACTCACTAAGAAAGAGGAAGAAGACTAACCTACTTTTCTTAGGATCAATCGACTATACTGCGAGTAAACAAATTCAACAATTTAGTTTTGTGCACCCGATTGGAGTGTAGACTAACTTTCATCTCAGACAAGTTTAGAGAGGTATAAAGAATGCAATTTAGTCTTTCAATTAAATTGGTTGCAACCGAAAACAAACAAAAATGTCCTTTTGGTTCGCGGACAAACAAATCTTTCTTTTCTTTGCTCTAGACAAGAAATTTAAGTTTGGGAGTTTGATGAGCTTGTGCCTTCTCCATTTTCAGTCCCATTTTTCTCGATTGATTTCTACTAAAAGGACTGGATGAGAGAAATGTGGAATAATCTCACCAAACTGCTATAATGTTAGAAATTCAAGAGAAAGAGGATATTGCAATGAGAAGGAGCAGAAGCGGTCAGCAGAATTTGACACGATCAATAAATGATGTCGTGAACAGAGAGGCAGGAAGAAAGGACCTGATGTCGCGACGTTTTGACAAGAATGAAGAATCACATCAAGGTCGCAACCACAAAACTCCAAATACGACATAAGGGCAATCAAGGCGTAATGCTGTGTCGCAGTCGTAAACTCCAAGTCGTGCAAACTATAAATTAATATCGAAGAACAAGATATGATGTCGCGACACCATTTCGAGGTCGCGACAGAATTGAAGGCCGAGCAGTAGACATAGAAATCACGACACAAGATTTCTAAGATCAACATCGGTCACGGCGATTTAAGAGGTCGCTACATCAACACCGAATCGAATTGTTCCTAGAGAGGGTATCAAAGACAACTTGCAGTGACTTAGGTCGCTAACGCCATTAGAATGCTGTACCAAAAGATGAACCTTCTTCGGGAAGAATGGATGAGTGATTAGACAACCGATGTCGCGAACAAATAAAGCTTCATGACGTATGCCGAATCGAGGTCGCGACAAAGAATCGAGTAATGCGACATAGGAAGGAGCCAAGGGGTCGCTAAAGCATGTCTACCAAATAAAAGCTTCGCGACAAATGCTTAGGATGATCCTATGTTCGCCATGCAATCAGGCTTCGCGACATTAACAAACTTTAAACGGGCCAGCTTTTAACTGAAAATCCACAAGGAGGCATCAAAGTTAGAGCTCAACTTAAGAACTTTATATAATACAAATTGCCATCAAGGAGCAAATTTCGCTACGTAACTAGAGATTTGGGGTAACCTAAGGCTCATGTATTTTTAATTTCTTTTTCTTTGTTTTGTTGTTATTTTAGATTAGATTGTTATTTCTTTCAAATTTTTGATTTGGACGTTAGCTGTTAAAGTAGAAGTTGAATGCGCACTTATTTCTTCAAAAATTATTGCCTGACGTCACCTGCATAAATTTTGGAATTCGATTTGTCCGATCTACAAAGTGGTTCTTGATCAAAGCCATTGTAGGGTGTAATAGCACTTAGAAACCCACCTATCAATAGACTCGTTGTTAGAATTTATCTTTCCCGAGAAATTTATCAAGCTACCGAACTCTACTTATAAATCTACTCGATGGTTCTCGAATATTTCAGATCTCGATATCCCAATATCAGTGTCCTATACCTGCAATAGGATTGTTTCATGCTCTGATTTCCAGGAGGCCCTCTGAGTGACACAGAGAAGGCATTCCTGAGAGTAGTGAACAATTTCTCAAAGGTATGCGAACCTAATAATGGAGATCTAATGAGCTCGTGGAATGCAAGTCGATAAATCGCCTTCACTTGAAACTCCAAATTGAGTCAATAACTTATCACTTAAAAAGCAGAGTTCAATTTCGATTCGAACGTAGTTCAATCCCAGCAAGAAGGATCTAATCAAGGAAAGGATGGAAACTGCTCCAATTTTGGAGGAAGAGAAACTCAAAGAAGTGTAAACCCATGCTATACCTATGTCTTAGGAGCTGTTTACAAATTAATGTTCAAAAGTGGTAAGAAGTATTGAAAAAGAAAATATCCAGAATGGGGCTGCAACCGGTGATTTAAAGAAGTTATTCAATCGCCAAATAATCGTGAAGATTAGATGATGAACAATGCCGAAGGAGAGATCCAAACTGACTGGCCCTATTCCTTGACAGTTTTAAATATGTGGTCTATGAAGCAAAGCATAAGAGTAGTCTCCGCAGAATTGATGTTTCACAATAGCGCATTTTCTTAATGCTCTCAAAAGATAACCGATCATCCTAATTTGGTTATTTTAGATTTTCGCTTAATTCATTTTGTGTTATTAAATCAATTTTTTCTTAGTTTTCATTATTTTGGGCTAGTTTAAGAAGAATATTTCAATTGCCTATCAAAGTCCAAATAGTATAGAGTTCGAAAGTAGTCGCAGAAGTTAATTATAAATTCCCTGAGATCTTCATGGGAACGATGATCTCGGACTTAAATTCAATTTACTACTTGTTCGACCGGGCATACTTGCAAGATCCTCGGATCAAAACCAAAGAAATGATTTACCTATGAAACCGCTTTTTAATCGGCATACAATAGATAAGGAACACAACAAACAAGTTTCATGGCATTATTATTTGGGACATACATCTGGGTAATAACGCTATAAATTTGTATAGGTATTTTGGTCCATCAGCGTAAAGAGGTGAACAAGTTTTCGCGTCGTGTCGGATCGAAAGCACTCGTGAATCAATATTCGTAATCACAAAAAGCGAAATACTTAGCTAGGATGATAATTTATAAAGAAATAGAAAATTGCAAATATGATTCAACAAAGAAGAGTTTAGCAAGCTACCGAAATTTTTGTAGAGCTTTTCTGCGTAAATACAATTTATCATCGACCATTTGATCTCGCATATTATACTGTGGAGTTAATTCATGCAATGTGAAGGAGTCAATTGTTGCCAACAGACATCAGATCAGGAAACATTTAGAGGCGCAAGAGCTAGAGAATAAAGAAGAGATGGCAGCATTTAAAGATTGACCGGCAACAACTTAATCGCAAAGATAAGTAATTTCAAGAGTAGACACTATGGAGGACTTCTCTCGAGACCGCTATCCAAGATGAATACTCAATGTTGGTGACAAATGTCAGATAGATGCTAACAATTTTGAGTTGCCGCCGATCAATTATGGTTCAACAGAACCAATTCACAGTCACCTTCCCAAGATTCCAACTAAACACTTGGGACTGGCTTCTGAACAATACAGCTTAAATTGAATGTGAGACCAAGTTTTTGGCCGCGCTTGTTTCCATTTCTTTAAGAGATATAGCCGTGATCATGGTTTGACTACTACCATATGGATCTGTTAATGTATGGGGAAGAGCTTATGAAGCTTTACTCCAGAAGAATTTTTCTCCATCCTCACTTCTCGAATCCAGAAGAGGGAAATTACTACTTTCAAAACAAGTGGAAGATGAGAGTTCCAGATAATCAAGCCAGAGAGATATAAGAGGTCATTAAGAGATGTCCCATGCATGGGATAGACACGAAGACACCGTGGACATCTTCTTGCCGCTCATGGATCTCCCTCAAAGGTATAATAGATCTGCAGGAAAGCCCTGCGGCGGAGCATTCGAAGAAGAAGCGAAGAAGCGGGAGCCAGTGATCGGGGATCTTGCTAGGTGCAACATGGGACCTCCTTACAGTCCTCGGGAGGCGACGGCCGTGAAATGGAATGATTGGCCGAACAAGATGTACGCCATGGAGGCAGGCTGGATGCGTGATACATCGGTTGGATAAAAAGAATGCACTGCAAATGAGATAGGAATGGAGTGGAAGAGAAGGAAGAGTAAGTAATGGCGAGGCTTGTATTTGAAGGGTTCCATTGCAATGGAGGGGCTAACATTTGGTGACGCAGGCGTATCATTTCAAGCCTACTGACGCTTACCTGACCATACCACACGACATTAGGAACCATAAGGAATTTCTCTTATGGTGGAGAACCTGATGCGTCCCGAGACATGGGCAAAACTTTGACAAGGGTATGCTCCGTGAGGTTCCGGCAAGCAGCGTGACGAGGAGAGGGTAGGAAATGAATATCGCCGGTCGGGACTGGACCTTTGAGAGACCCGGATCACTGCCCGATTCATGGGGAAAATAAAAAGCTTTTAAACTTCCATGAACAAAGGTTTGCGAAAGTGGAAGCTTGAAGCCAATTCTGAAATTTTGGACAACCCACCGTACCCTCTCTCGAGAACTTTGGAAGCGCAAATAGAGCTATTTGTACAACCACAACGAGAATCAAATTAAAGATGCTTTTCCCAGTGACACGAAGAAAAATCCGAAAGACTGCATGGCTGTGCAGCTTAGAAGTGGAAAAGAATTAGAGAAGGAAAATTCAGAGAAAGATGAAACAACGAGGGAGAAGGGATCTGGAAAATCTTGAGTCAGGAAAGGAAGAAGAAGCGATGTCGAGAAGGACAATGAGCCCCTCTCCTTAATATCGGTAAGCGAAGCAAATCTCAACCGTAGAAGGTGAGGTTAGTCTGAAGTTTGTTTTCTTGCACCCAGAATGAGAATCTGGTGGTTGGGATGACAGTGAGTGGCATACTGGTAAATCTGGCTTGTTTAACAAGAAAGGGGCGGGCCCGAGGAAGCGAAGCCGATCATAAATTGCTCTCGGGTAAAAAACACCACATTGTGTTCCCCACCCGAGTGGACTCATCATTTCGTCCATTATGGGATCAATGTCGGGGATTTCGCAATAGGATCTCAATTCCTCCATAGTTAGGGATGAGACAATATGGCTTGGAGAACGCGTCCCTCGCACAAGCCCTCGTCTGCAACCTGCTTGACTAGTAGAAGTTCCTTCCTCACCTCTCGCCATTCTACAAACGGATCCGGGGGAAGGGCGAATATCAGCCCTCAAGGTAGTACACGAAGCGGGTAGAAGGCAAAACCACTAAGGCGGGCGGCGCAGGAGTTTAATAAGCCCTAAACCTACCCTCACCCCAGGACTCTCCACGGCCGGGAAGCGCGATGAAGGTCGTACATTGAGGAAATAATGATTACATGGAATTGAGGCCGAGTAAGCTTGAAGGAAGCGGTTGAAATGCAGCGTAAAGTCGTAAACTATGTATCTGTGAGAAGGTTTCGAACTTATGAAGGAATCTTCAGGGATGATAGGAGAGGGGAAAGAAAGAGGAAAATCTAAATAATGAAGGCCACACTATATACCAGCAGCTTGGGACCTGCGAGTGTATTAAATGCGGCCTTGTGTCCATGCCTAGATCATTTGGGTCTCTTAACGACGCTCAGGCTCCCCCAGGGGGCTGATTGGGAAATCACGGACGGATGAGTGGGCCAAATCTTTCATTAAGATGGTGGGACTGTGATATTCAGGCGTCCATTGTGGGATCACTGACATCCCTGACCAATGGCCGGCTGAGTCTTGCATATGAAAGCAGAAGAATTAAATGCAAGGTACCTTTGCCCGGGAGTGACATATTTTAAATGTTATAAAAATGATTTTATTGGAGTGTGCCGGCGTTTGTCATTATTACAAGTGGCTTGACAGCCGATCGTGATCGCACGTCCCATATAGTTCGTCGAGATCAGATCTGAAACGAGAGACCCGAGAGAGAGCGGTAGCAGGAGTCGAAGAAGAAGAAGAAGAAGCAGTAGCAAAATCACTACCAATAAAAAAAAAAAAAAAAAGATGGAAAGGAGGCTCAAGAAGAGTAAAAGCCTCGTGATTTAGATTGGGGGAGTGTCCTCGGATCACGAGGAGGATTCCATTCGAGTTTTAGAACCCTCGAGACCACACAGAACAATTCAGGCTCACGTCAAACTATGGAGTCTACGGCCAGATCCATGCTTGGAAAGCGCGGCTCGAATGTCGATCACGATCATTCTTCGTTCCCGCGCGATCCCCCGATTCCGGTCTGACAGCGTTGATTATCCTTCCTTTGTCGGAGGAACATGGATAACCGGTGGGGCTGACAAACCTCGTCACCCTCTACGGCCTTTTTATAAGCGGCCTCCGGTCTCGGGATCAACTCGAGCAACTAGGTATAGCATGTCTGATTTCAAAAAGTTCGAAAATTGGCGTTGAAATTGGCGGCGTGTGGTTATCACACATTCCCCATGATGTATTGCATCAAGCTTGTCCTTTTTTTCGGTAGGGCGATCGCCCTCCCCGGCGGAAAAAGGGAGCGTATGGGCGCCTTTGGCCTTGATCCAGGCCCTCTAACTAGCAAGCCCCTTTTTGACTAGAGGCCATGGTTGGTAGGTCCATCCTTCCAGGCCCCTTGACCCGACCCAGGAGCCGGTCAGTATCTATGCTTGAAGGGTTGGCATTCCCCGGATGCCATTTCCCAGATAGGCTTTATCTAATAAGGGTTGATGAATAGGCTCCCCCGGAGAGAGAGTGCACCATTCCATGCCTTGCCACAATTGAGATGGACCCAAAACCCCTTCGAAGTCCTGCGTCGAAATCGCATCCACTTAAAGAAGCTTGATCTTCATGCGAAATGTGTGCCCCACTCACTTTGTCTTTCTTTTTGAAGAGGAAGAATTGTAGTCTGCAGCCGAATATATCGTCACCTTCCTTAGGTTGGGAGGAAATCATCTACTTACCACGAATGGTGGATCTCCTTCTTCACGACCAGGGAAGTCACGACGCGAAATAAGGTAAAGACAACTCAAATCTCAGAAACTCCCGATCTTTGAAAAAAGACCGAAGTCTAGCGAGCGTCGGAGCGACGAGACCTCCGTCGCTCTTAGTTGTTTGTTTTGATTGTGCAGTTGATCTGTGTTTTAAGCGGTCAGTGGATGGAAAGGAGTCAGGAAGCTACACTCCACTATTACTTGATAGAAGACACAACAACCAATTAGACTATACATTTAATTAATTAACTCATATATATATATATATATATATATATATATATATGCTGCCCTATATATATATATATATATATATATATATACTATATATATATATATATAAGAGAAATTTAGCATATTACTTTAAAAAAAATAAATATATGACAGATTTGGGGACAAACATGTGAGTGGGCTACTAGTCGAACCTAAAATCAAGCATGCAGCCTGACCCTTCCAAAAATTAGCCCATGCCTCCACTACAGCTCATAGGGCTTGAGTCAAGTGTTACCATGTGGAGTGCAGTTTCAGCGGAGCTACAAGTCTTGGATTTTATATATATATATATATATATATATATATATATATATATATATATATATATATATATATATACTCTTTTTATATATATATATATATATATATATATATAAGAGAGAAGAAATTTAGTATATTCACTTTAAAAATAATAAAAATATGATAGATTTGGGGACGGACATGTGAGTGGGCTACTAGTCGGACCTAAAATGAAGCATGCGGTCTTACCCTTCCAAAAATAAGCCCATGTCTCCCTTTAAAAAGCTAAAGTAAGGCTTGGTCCAGTTTACCGCGGTGAGTTTCAAGCGAGCTACAGGTCTTAGACTTTAAATATATATATAAGAGAACGAGATAAATTTAGCATATTACTTTATCGATAAATCCAATAAGGGATACACATGTTAAGATTATGCCAGGATTTTGTAGTCTAACGTGTTGCGCTGGGTACTCCACGAATTTTGCACAATTAGTTATTTACATTATTTCCATACTCACGTTTATCTTTAAGTTATATTAGGGAATTCTCAATAGCTCCATGATATCTATGACTAGCCCATTATTCATGTGTCTCATGCTTGTCATTGGCTCTATTAATATGATTAATTTAATTTAATTTTCATTGCACAATCAATATTGAGAAGCCAATTAATACTTGAGGTTGAACAATACTTCTTGACATATGGGGTTTACACAACGGAGAAAAACTAATCGTAAAATTCAATAGTTTAAATCAGTGTGTGGATGATGGTGAGCTTGAATACTTTTGTGAAACTGTGGCAAGAAAAGAAATAACTCCACATGAATTTTTCTAAATTGGAGAAAGTTCATGCAACAACTAAATCTGAAATATGGGATGTTATTAAAGTAATTTTTTATTTGGTAAGATATTTTTAAATTCTTTTCACTTTCTTTGTTTATTTTTTCCCTTACACTAATGTGAAAACTTTTTTTAACTAGGTCAGTTTAGGTTGGCGCTAAATAGAAACGATGGGTTAGTGAAAAATCGAGCAGTGTTGAGGATATTCCAGACATAGATACGTATCTTGATATTTTAACAAATACTCAGCTTTAGCGAGTTAAAGGCTACCCTGATTCGAAGCAGGCCATTAATGGGGGTAAGCTTATCAGAAAGTAATTATTTAACTCAATGGAAGGTATGAGTTTAACCCAAAGATAAGTAATATGTACATTATTTTATTATATATAACCATTTTTTTATTATATGTGCTTATAATAGAATAAATTTAAGAAAGGGAGCTAGGGCGTAAGGTCGCATATGAAAGTGCTACATATACGGGACTATTTCATATGCTCGAAGAATTTGGAAAGCGAGGTATTAATTTTTCTTTCATTGAGAATTTTATTTTCGGTACGGGGAGTGTGTAGGACGGGCGCTCACTCGGGGCCATGATTTTAAAGGAAGCGAGATGTGGCTTTGATAAATCATTTTTGTAAACTATGTTATAACAGAAGCTGGTTTTAATATATGTTATATAAGAGTGTTATAATAAACTCTTATGAACTATTGTGGAAATATAAGTTTGTGTATTGGGGATATGGATAGATGGGTATGTGTGAGTCGGTACTACTTTGTTGAGACACTTGGATGGGTTATGGTTATCTTTGTTGTACAAGTTGTATTTTTGGATGGAAACCCATTACAAAGGGGCTTTGTCAGATTTTGTTTAAATCATGAGTCGAAAAGGGGACATGATGGTGTGGTGTGGATTTTGACATCCACGAGTCTTCCACAGGTTGAAGGAGTTGTTGGGTTGTCCAGCCAATACGGGTTTTAAGTGTCATAGGTAAAAAAGATTAATAATAATGATAAAAATGACCCAATTATGTCGTAAAAAGATTATACGAATAATGACATTTTTAAATGTCTAGCTCTAATTGTTTATGACAAATTGTCATAACGAAACTGCGAGTATCACAAACATCCGTAGTAATATCATAATAAACCCGATATCGAACAAGCGTAAGTATTAAAACATTATGCTTAAACACAATAAAATATCATTGTTCGTAATGTATTACAACTATATATAACATTATAATTTAGGTTGTTTCTCCAATGACTTAAAAAGCGTAAGTAAATCTTATCATAATAAACATAAATGACAACATTTGAAAATAAACATTATACTTGAGGCACAACCACATGTCGTAGTAGATATATTATGACACGTAATATCTTTATGGTGAGTTGTTTTAGCAACACTTACAAATGTCAATAGTAACATCGTAAAGACTGACATGGTGATAACTAAAAGTATTGAAACATTATGTTCAAGCGACACTACCAAATATTGTCATCACAGTATACAACGACACATAATAATGTTGTGACTGAATGGATGTCACAACACTTAAAAATGTTAGAAGTAATATCATATAAACTAATCTTGTGACATTTTGAGTGAGAACATTATCGCAAGCGACCATAAATAATATGTTATAAGCGATGTATTATGCCACATAATAATTTCGTAATGAATTGGATTTAACAACACTAAAAAATGTCACAAAGTCTATCATAATAAACTGATATGGTGACACTTGGAAGTATCGAAATAGTATATTTAGTGGGCATGGCAAGCATGTCATAATAGCGATGTATTACAACACATAATTGAAAGGATTTAACAACACTTCAAAATGTCGTACGACAAGTCACAAAGTACATATACCAACATTTGCTTCTTTTGATGTTATAGACTAAAGTGACATTGGCCTAAGCAACATATAAGTGACGTTTAGTAAAAATGTTGATATAAAGTTAAAGTGATTTTTTTTTGCCTATTACGACATAAGTCAAGCGTTGGATAAAACCATTTTTGTTGTAGTGATTACTATTAAATAAAATCTTTAAATTGAGATCAAGATAGACAAGTTTACAATGAACATTAAAAATCTTGGTCTCAAATTTATTTGAAACAAGAAAAACTAGAATCTATGGAAGAATATAAAACCTTTTATGGAACTTTTTTATATTATTCAAAATTTTTAACATAAAACTTTTTTTATGAAAGAAGATTGTTGAACTTAGAACTTACAAACATGATTGGAAAAAGAACCACAACAATCATGAAAACTCTTTTGGGAAATTTAACCACTAAACTCTAAAATCTAAACTATTAAGTCATTTCTTTAGCTAGACAATCAATAGTTCTATTTGCTTCTCTATAGGCATAACTTAAACCGTTAAACATAAATATTTAATTCATGAGACAAATTCCAAATAGAGGACTATGAAAGTTGATTTAGAAAAAGTTTATGACAAAAATTTTGTAATTTAATATGAACAACTTTATTTTATTTTATTTTCCTCATTCAAAGTGCCAACTCTGAATGAACTTTAGAACCGGGTTTGTAATTTAATATAAATTTGACATGTTAATAAATTTAGAAATAATTCTTTATACACTTGAAAATAATTTGTTTTTTTAATCATTCACAAAATGTTCGATTTAAAGTAATTAGCTACAACATCTCATTTTACAATAAATTAATATTTTATTAAAAATTACCTCTCAAAAAAATGATTAATATATTTCAAAATTTGAAATATAACATCAATGGTATACAACAACAAATATCTTAAGTATTTTTTGTATTTTTGGATTATCAAATGTGTAAGCCTTGAGCCAACCCTTTTTGCTATTAACTGAACGTTTGCATCATTTTCTAAAGTTTTTAGCATTTTTTATTGTGTTTTTATGAATTATATTGTTAACATGAATTAATAAAGTTCTCTTTTTCAAAAAAAATAAAAAATAAAGTTCTCTCTTTTCAAAAAAAAAAAAAAATAGATAAGATAAGATTAGTATAAAAACTAAAAGCTAATTTTTAAATTAGAAGAAATTATATATATATATATATATATATATATATGTTAACCTAATAATACTATATAACAGAAGGAACATAACAAATAAAACGTTAATGAAAACTGTTTGCAAAACGAATAAACTGGAACCTATATCGGTATGACTATGAGAAACTATTTGCAGAACACACAAAATAAAAAGTTAAAGCAATAAGGTGGAACCTGTTTGCAGTAATCAAGAATGATCAAGTCTTGTGCTGGGCATAGTCTCCTTAAGACAATTTATTGCCCTCCTTGATGGTGCTTCGAGTTCTTGTGTTAAATCTCGAATAAAATGATCTCCCAACACAAAAGAAAGCACTTCTTGTGGTTGGCTGTCAAACCAGAAATAG
Organism: Tetrastigma voinierianum; assembly: GCA_016808115.1. NCBI lineage: Eukaryota > Viridiplantae > Streptophyta > Magnoliopsida > Vitales > Vitaceae > Tetrastigma > Tetrastigma voinierianum. The sequence continues at coordinate 785,031 of JAEQBH010004115.1, forward strand.
TGTAGAACTCGGTCTCAAAGAAATGAGATGATATTTAACGAGAAAATGAATGATTATTGTGGCCTATATAGACTACTCGCTCATGATACATTGATGCAGTCATGAAGCTTGGGCTAGGGTCGTGGTTGGAGAAGACGCCCATTCAGTCAAACGGTGCTTTCAAAACGTCAGCGTTTTGAACTCCCGATGGTAAGCCAAAAATTTTAAGGATATATATATATATACGGCCCGACCCTAGGGCAGAACAGGAGCACGGCCGGCGGAGCGGCTCGTGTGTAATTGAACGAGCATGAGCTAGGTCCTCCCCGCTTCCTGGCCCAGGGTGCCTTGGGACCCCGAGCCCGACTGGGTAGATGTATATATACCCTTTAAAAGTCTTGTTCCCATCGGGTGTGGGACACGAGAAGCTTTTCCTGGCTTAAACTTTTTGTTGCCCTTTTCAAGTGGTGATGTTTGGAGCGATTTCTAATTCACTGTAATGGTTTTGAAACGACTCAATATATAATCTTCATCTCCTCGTGGAGGAGAGCACATTCATATGGACCCATTACAAAGAATTTGTGGGACCCATTTAATTTAGCTCGAATGGCTAATTTGTATGCTCAAACCCATTTTCAACAATCCCCCACATGAATGAAATTATTTGAAAATGTCTGAAATAAACGTGCGACACTAAGAGAGAGTTCAGTAAATTTTAATATAGGAAGGTAGCTTGTGGCTGAACCTTCCCTTGTAAAATGCTATCGAGTTCTTGATTGATCAGGTGAACATGATATCTTGAGCCCCATTCAATCATTTGTGTAAACCAAGACAATAGCATTCACATAGAATCTTTCTTGACACAGTTGGTTCTTACGATTGTGTTCATTTTGGCCCTGAACAATTCCTGGTTTCATGAGCGCTCTTAGAGAATTTAGTCTTTATCATTCTCATAGAGAGCGGCTGATTCTCACTCACATAGGTGACTTCTTATGGAGGTGTACGCTTCTCACCCCACTTGTCTTTAACAAGATATAAGAATCATTAAAGCATGAGCTTCTGCACAATTCAGCCTTTGTGGCGCATCACTAATATTAGTCTTAAGACGAGTAGGAGATTTGTTCTCAGTAGTCATCTTAATAAGGTCTACCTGGTCTACATTTGTCCCCTTTGGGGCTAGTTCTTGGGATCTCCATTCGGTAGGTTGGGTTGCCATTATGGCGACTCTTTGGTGTATAGGCATTAAACCCATTCCTCGATGATTTACTTGCGCGCTCTGCGGTCCAGGCCTTTAGTTCGCGGATCATAATGTCTCTTTTGACCTTATGTATTCAATGGTCATAATACCATTAGAGAGAAGTTATCTTACGGTATTATGTCTTCGACGAATATGTCAAGACTTACCATTATATATGACTACATTAACCACCAATCTATGATTATTTGTAATGAATGCGAGATAAACGAGGCACGAGTTGTAGCCACATTGGAATATCTTCTAGAAATGTGAAGCCACTTTGCTTCTTGACTTGGCTTTATCTAGTGCAATAAGCTTCAGGACTACATGATGATGCAAATTTTTCTTAGAAGATTTTAAGACAGCTCCACCCGCCCCAGTAAATAGATAGCCACTTGTGGACTTCGAGTCTTTGGTTTCGGATATCCAATTTGCATCACAATATCCTTCAAGTACTACTGGATATTTTGAGTAGTGCAATCCATAGTTTTGGGTGTATTTCAAATACCTGGCTTCACAACTAATGCCTTCGATTAGAACACGGATTACTTGTGTATCTACTCAATTTGTTGATAGCGTAAGCTATGTCTGGACATGTACAGTTCATGACATACATCAGGTTGTCAATTGCTTGTGCATATTCTCGTTGTGATAGGCATTTGCCATTATTTTTGGATAAATGTAGATTTACATCTACAGGTGTTCTCATTAGACTGCTATCATCTTGTTTAAATTTCTTGAGAATTTTCTCAATGTAATGTGATTGAGATAATATTAGTTCATCTGATGTTTTAAAGATCTTTATCCCAAGTATAACATTGGCAACACCTAAGTTTTTCATGTTAAACTTATTGTTTAACATTTTCTTGGTAGTTTTAATGACTTCATTATTACTACCAATAATGAGCATATCATCAACATAGAGACAAACGATGACAAACCCATGTTTGGTGTTCTTGACATATACACATTTGTCACACTCATTGATTTTGAACCCAGTTGTCATCATTATACTGTCAAATTTCTCATACCACTGCTTTGGTGCTTGCTTTAATCCATAAAGGGATTTAACAAGCCGAAAAACTTTCTTTTCTTGACATGGAACAATAAACCCTTCGAGTTGTTCCATGTAGATTTCTTCATCCAAGTCACCATTTAAGAAAGCTGTATTTACATCCATTTGATGTATTACAAGATTGTGTATAAGGCTGCTGATAGCTATTAACACGATGAATGAATGATATTCTTATTCTTGGTGAATAGGTGTCAAAATAGTCAAGCCTTCAAACGTAACCTTTGATAACCCGATCGGCCTTATATTTATCAGTAAATCCATCACGCTTTCGTTTTCTTCTTGAATATCCATTTTATATCCTAGAGGTTTTGAACTTTGATTGGAAGATCCACTAGTTCCCATGTATGATTTTGCAAGATGGATTCTACTTCATCGTTTATAACCTCTTTCCAATATGGAGCTTCAGGGCTCGACATTGCTTCCTTAAAGCTTTGAGGCTCATCTTCTAACAAATACGTTAGAAAATCTGGACCAAAAGATTTTGACGTTCTAGTTCTTTTGCTACATCTAGGTTCATCCTCATCTTGTTGGCCTTGACTATTGCCTATTGCAATATCATGAGTTCTTTTACTTAAGTTCGACTCCTGTGTAGATTTGTAAGGAAATACATTTTCAAAGAAAGATGCATTCCTTGATTCGATAATAGTATTGGCATGCATATCGGGAATTTTTCGATTTATGAATCGAAAGCGATATGCACTACTGTTATGTGCATATCAATGAAAACACAATCAAGCTGGTTTTGGTCACAATTTTAACCTTTTTGGGTATAGAGTACCACCACTTTGTGAAACACTTGCGCTTTTAAGTATTTATAAGAAGGTCTTCGACCTTTCCTGACTCATAGGGGATTGTTGGTATTATTCGAAGTATTCGGTTGAGAATATAATTTCTTATAAAATTGGCTTCCCCACAAATTATAAGGAGTAGTTCGAGAACTTAATAGCCAATTCATTCATCACATTTCTTTTAAAGTTTTGTTCTTACGTTCAACAACCCCATTTTGTTGAGGTGAATAGGGGTCTGCGATGGTTGGTGTATTATACCATGTTGTGAAGACAAAAATCATCAAAGGTACTTCATATTCACCACCTCATCACTTCTTATCTCACCTTGATTTTCTATCAAGTTAGTTTCTGCTCATTCTTGAAATGTTGAAACATTTCCAATGCCTCATCTTTACTTCTCAATAAGTAAACATAATAGTATCTTGTGCAATTATCAATTAATGTAAGAAAATATTTCTTACCACCTCTCGTTTGAATAAATTTCAGATCACAGATATTTGAATGTATTAACTCTAGGGGTTCACTACTTGTCACACCAGTTCGTCAGGCTTCGATTGGCGGATAGAGGCAGTTTCGAGGCGCGAATAGAACTAGGACTCTTTACCTATTTTTTTTTTTATATATACTTGAGAATCAAAATATCATATACATATTAAAAGAACTACCACGGTGGTGTCCATCAAAATCTATACACAATTACGAGGTCTAATTACAAATACAAAGCGTACTTTTACATTTACAAATCGAGCCACGGAACCTGCGCGATGAACCCTACTAAGTGTCTTTGACGGTATATCACGGAAGTTTTCGGATGTCTTACCACCGCATGCACCACCGCGGATTAAACGTGCTAAGCTTTCTGCTTAGTGGAAACATATCTTATCTGAGAAACACATGCATTCATCTTTTGATTCACAAATAACATAAAGCGATGCAGGATATCGAAATCTTCAGGAATTCATATAACATACTAATACATATACTTGTTATCATATAACAATTTTGCATACATACTTATCCTTATAACAACTTATGCTTGTTCACATCTCTCATATCGCGGGTTAAACTTTTTACTTACTTATAACAAACTTATATGTATTCGGATATCCCGTAGGAGTTCTGAGAACTTATCCTTATTCGGAACTTATACTTATAACAAACTTATATGTGTCGGATCTCAGTAGGAATTCTGAACTTATTCTTGTGAACTTATACTTATAATAGACTTATGTGTATATAAGATCTCTCGTAGAATTCTGAGAACTTATACTTATAACAGGACGTATGTATTAGGATCTCATTAGGAATTACAGAACTTATTCTTATCTGGATATACCCTTAAGGTACTACAAGGTTTATGCTCTGCCCTTCACCACGGGCGTATGGTGTACTACAAAGATTACCCTTGTTTGGAGGTACCCGTAGGTACTACAGAGATATTACGAAACGTATACTAGTATTGCGGAACTTAATCTTATACGGAAGTACTCGTAAGTACTACTTGTTCAAATGTCCCAGGCATACACTTGTGCCCATATCAAACTTATCTTATACTCATACGGGAGTACCCGTAGAGTACTGCGAGTCTATCATATCCCCGGAGCTTATACGGAGATGCGGTGAAATTACTATAGGGTGTCGGATCTGAGAAACGTGAATGCGAAGTGTCAATCGAAATGCCCGTAGTCTCAGAACTTGCTCTTATACAGCAAATACTTTGTATCTTATACTTGTCTTCTGTGACATATCTTGTCTTTACGGATCTTTATCTTGTTACGGGCTTATTCTTGTCTTTTAGGTCTTATACTTTGTTTTAAGGGATATTTATGCCTTTGTGTTACAGACTTATTCTTTGTCTTCGGGATCTTATCACAGACTTGATGCAGCTCTAGTACGTGGAGTGCCCTATAGATTCATATAAATTTTAGTAAGTACCACTTTGGACTTATACTTGGCATTGCAGACTTATACGCATTTCTGAATCTGAGAGTGCAGTGGTGCACTCTGGACTTACTCATATTTTAACGTCTGGGAGTGCAGTAGGTACTATTGAACTTTATCCATATATTGCGGAGACTTATACTTATTTCTTGATCTGGAATTTTACAGTGAGTCTTCTTGGACTTATACTTATTTTACCGATCTTGGGAATTGCCGGTGGTGCTCTGAGACCATACTTATTTACTAACGTCACGGGATGTGTGAGTCTTCTTGGATATCTTTATTTTCTTATAAATGTGGATCTGGGGTAGTCTTGCGGAACTTATACTTATTTGCGTCTTGGGGATGCAGTGGGGTATCTGGACTTATCTTATTTGTCTGGAAAGGGTGCCGGGTGGGTGCTCTAGGAACTGCTCTTATTTCTTGATACGGAATTGCAGTGGGTATATGAATGAATCTGAGAGGTACGTGGGATGCTTTGCTGCATTACTTTTTGTTAGTCTTGTGGCTCTCTTGTTTTATTTCATAGGGCCGTCATGAAATGGTAGGACGCGGCCTGATAAGTATCAGAAGATCTCTCACCCGATGCCCCGAAGTCTTAGTAGCACAAGCGAAGTCTTGGCTTGAACACCAATGGTGTGCGTAGCACTAATCCGGGGAGTGGGTCTTGGCGGGAATGATGCACCTGGCATGTAGCGAGTGTCGTGGCACCTGCGAAGTCTTAAAGTACTAATGATCGAGTCTTGGCGCTGTCAGGAGAGTGCAGTACTATACTTGCACCTTGCATTAACGAGAGGTGTCGTGTCATTACATATACGGTCTTGGCGAGTCATACAATTATACATGTTTTACTGGGGCTTATCATTTTATTCTTTTTGTATACTCCCTTTCCATATCGAAATCACGTATATTCTTATTTTATAGATTTATATCTATCTAACTTTCTTATCGTATGTTCAGATGTTTAACCAAGCTATTAGTACACTTGGTAACAAATCAAATGTTCAAATGTGGATCACAGGGTAATTAAATACATATAGTTAGATTCTAGATTTCAGTGATCTTTCCATAAGTCGAACACCCAACGAGGAGTCTAACGAAGGAGTTGCACATTTGCAAGCGGGAAGAAAATCATCGACTTGCGAGCTTAAGCTACTTGATTAGCAGTGTATTGCGTCTTTGTCATTTTCTGACTTATTATAAGCTCAAGATTGTATCAAGCTATATATGGATGGATTCTAGACTCAAAGGATTTCCTTGGAGTCAGAGAACACCTAGCGGGTGGACGAAGAAGTTATGGTCGTCCGAAGTTGGAGGGTTAACGTTGTGCGGGGGCTGCAGCGCCTCGCGTGGGATCCCACCTTCTGGCGTACCCAAATCACCAGCCACACAATAAACGTGGCTTCCGCGCCCAGTGTGCTTAAGAGCTCCTTGGCATTTCCGATGCGTCGATTTACGACCGAAACTCATCCAAAACATCCACTTGTCCACCGGCCACATTATTCTCCCAGTGAGGCCTAAAACATGCTGAACCTTTGGTACCAAACATGCGAAAACACGGCATAAAACCATCCTACAATCAATACCAAAAATCATACTCATTCTATACTTTCCATACATGTAAGCTTGCTTTCCTATCATTTGTGCATCTATTCATTCATGTATTCATATATTCATATCACTATTCATTTTCGTATTCATCATTCATTTATTCATATCGTACTCTAAGTCATATATATTCGATTCTTTATCTAATTTATATTCTTGTCTGGACAAAGGCCTTAGTGAGTCCCGAAGTTCCAATATTAGTCCAATTTTGGGATTAAATCACATAGCCTAATGCGGCCCCAGAAAACCCAACCTATGCCATTACATGACTTTTATTCTAAGTAAAGGGAAATTATTCTATCGTGAGTTTGACTAGCTGAAGATTTTAAAATATACACCCGTAGCTCGAAATGCGTGGATCGACTTCTGTCTGCTTGGTCGAGCCAATTATGACTGTAAGATATAGTGATCAAAAATACTGAAACTTAAGTTTTCCAAACTTCCTTGCCAGTTCTCGGTGAAATCACGTGTTTGATTCCATAGTAGCCTGCGTCGAGTAGATGAGCTTCTGATTCTTGGCAGACCAGTCCACGACTGATCGAAACTACGTATATCAAAGAGAGAAGCGAACAAAAATTAAAAGAAAATCAAAATTTCTCTCTCTCCCGGTTGCCTCCCTCTTCCTTCCGTTCATATCTATCTATATATATATATATATATAAGCTTAAGGTGGGGCCCACATGTCCCCCTTGTCCATCTCGGTCTATTAACTCAAGAAACAATTTATTTAGATTAGGTTTTCGGTCATTATCTTATGGATATTCTTTAACTATTGACATTTTAGGATTTTCTAAAAATCGTTTCGAGTCAGCTCGATCACCGTCTTACCGAGCGTGAAAAATTCATTTGTTTCGGAATTGTGAAATTAACATAGTGGTAGATTTCGTGAGGCGATTCTGTGGTGATGTCAGTTTCGCCATCGATATCGAAATTTTCGAATTTTCAAAGCGACAAAATTAATTTCTTTTCATAAAAATATCATTTTTGACGAATACAATTTTAACTTATTTTATACCCTAAACATGTTCGAAAACTGGTAGGGTATATTTTGGGGTGTTACACTACTTCTTTCAATTAATTGGAAAGAAGTTCTCGTAAGTTTAGATTCCACACAAATCTCACACGGATCTAGTTTAAATTTGGGCAAACATTCCATATTGGTTAATCTGCGCAATGTATCATAATTAACATGTCCTAGTCTTCCATGCCACACATTTAGAAGATTCAAGCATATAAGAAGGCGTGTTCTTATTATTAATATTCTTAATATAAGTCTGCGATAATTATTACATTCATTTTGAGAGTCTATTGCTCATGTACCCCTTCCCACATACATCCCATTTTTGGTGAGGATGAAGTTGTGCGAAAAAGAATGGCAAAAAAGCCCTTACTCAACGTAATCTAGACACTAGAATCTTTCGAATTTCTGGCACATGCAATACATCATTGAGAGTAAGTTCCTTGCCCGATGTCATCTTAAATACTACCTTCCCTTGGCCTTTAACCTTGGAAGAAGAAGAGTTGCCCATAAAGAGTTGTTCTCCATTATCTACGCTATGATATGATGAGAACATCTTTTTGTCTGAGCAAACATGACGAGTAGCCCCTATGTCCACCCACCATTCCTTGGTATTCTTTGCCCGATGAGTTCACCTCGGAGACCATGGTGAGAGAGTTTCATGTAAAGTTTCATCTCTACTTGATCCACACATTGGCTTGAGGGCGTTTCTTCTTAAGATTCCCTTGTTTGTTGCGACTATGATGGTTCTTGCCGCGGTGCCCTTGCTTATTTGCACACATAGCACTTGTGGAACTTTTCGTGGGACCAGGACCATTGCCATTGTGCTTCCTCTTCTTGTTATTGTGGGAGTGCGCCCTTGTTCCGCGACATTGACCTTGGATTCCATGATGGCCTTGCACCTTCTTCTCAAACACGGTGTCTTCCTCTATTCTCGGCCTCACTATCAAGTCTTCAAGTCTCATTTCCTTAGCTTATACTTCAAATGTTCTGATTCTTTCTATAGGGGTGGCTTGATTTTCAATAATTGCAGCCACTTAGAAGGATTCACTAAAAGACATCCCCTATGCATGTATGTCATGCAAAATTACTTGTAGATCTTGAACTTGGCTGATCACAGTCTTGGAATCAAGCATCTTGTAGTCTAGGAATTTTCCCTCTACAAACTTCTTAAGCCCTGCATCCTCAGTCTTGTATTTTTTTTCCAAGGATTCCCACAGTTCTCTTGCAGTATTGAAGGCGCAATACACATCATACAGTGTGTTGTCAAGCCGTCGGGATGTAGTTGCGACCTGAAATCAACATGCTTCCATGCTTCCTAGCGGCGACACCCCTTTATCAGTTTCATTTTCCTTCGATGAGGGAGCATAATGTTGAAGGAAACGGGCCAAATTTAAGGTGGTCAGGTAGAACATCATCTTTTGTTGCCACCTTTTGAACTCTGTCCCATTAAACTTTTTCAGCTTCTCTCCATGACTCATAGTCATTGGCGCCATAACAGGTGTTGGAGAAGGCACCACAGTAGGAGTAGAATCAGTAGCCATTCACAGTGAATCGGGTGCGAGCAATAAAACGATACAAATCAAAACCGGCGAGTAGAAGTTTTGTAATGAATCAAAGCAGATAGCCATAGACTTTCTATGGAAATTTCTTGCATAAACAAAATTGAAGTTTTGAGTTACGTATATCGGATCTGGGAGACAAGATAATAAAAGCAGAGATATAGATATATGTAAAAATAAGGATAATTATCTTTAATATTGTTAACCTAATAATACTATATAACGAAGGAACATAACAAATAAACGTTAATGGCTTGTTTGCAAAGCGAATAATGGAACCTATATCATTATGACTATGAGAAACTGTTTGCAGAACACAGAGAATAAAAAGTTAAAGCAATAAGGTGGAACACCTTGCGATGTCGGGAATGATCAATTCTTGTGTTGGACCTGACCTCCTTAAGACAATTTATTTTCCCACCATGATCAGTGCTTGAGTTCTTAGGGCCATCTCTCAGGATAAAATGATCTCCCAACACAAAAGAAATCACTTCTTGTGGTTGGTTGTTAAACCAGAACTAATGCAGAACTCGGTCTCTAAAAACGATGATATTTAGAAAATGAATGATTATTAGTAATATATAGACATCGCTCATGATTGTTCGTCTGATCATGAAGCTTGGGCTAGGAGTTGTAGTTAAATTTGTTCGTAGTTTTAGAGAGAAAGACGCCCATTCGAGTCAAAGGGGTGCTTTCAAAGCGTCGGTGTTTTGACTCCCGTTAGTAAGACAAAATTTTAAGGATATATATACGTGACCCGAACTGGGGCAGGAGCTTAGGCAGGCGCGCATATGTGTGTTGAACCAAGCATGACTAGGTCCTCCTTCACAAAGTGGGATTTACCCTTGAGACTGAGCTGACTACAAGGTAGGTGTATATATACTCTTTAAAGTCTTGTTCCCATCCAGATGTAGGGCATGAGCTTTCTATTCTCGCCTTTTGTTACCATTTTCAAGTGGTGATGTTTGGAGGCAATTTCTAATTCACTTCTTAATTGTTTTGAGCAACTCAATATATAATCTTCATATCCTCATGGAGGAGAACACATTCCCATGTAGACCCACTACAAAGAATTTGTAGGAACCATTTTAATTTTAACTCAGATAAATTTAATTTATTATTATACTCCAATTACATTTTCCAACAATATATATATATATATATATATATATATATATATATATATATATATATATATATATATATATATGTGGAAAAACTATTTTCATAAAATTAAAACATGTCATCTCCTTTTAAATTCATATTTAGCTTTTGGTTAAATGAAATGGAAATAGTTGTCCAAATATTTACAATAAATACCAAGTAAGAAAAAAAAATAGAGCTTTTCTGCTTGACCAATCCATATGCCTACATGAAGTCAAGTCATAGGTTATAGGTTGTTGTTGCCTTGAATTGATGACAACCATCAAAGCTTATCAGCCAGCTATGAGGACTGTATTTTCTGAGCACAATCATGAAATCTATCATAGGTGTCATTGTTACCTCTTTTGTGGCCTTGACACGGGGGTCGGCCGACAACTGTTAACCCGCGAGATATTGGTGGGTGTCGGATGATCCAGATGTCCGGCTAGTGGTCTGTTCCATAGACTCATTTCTTTTGTTTTTTCTTACTTGAACATACAACTTCCCATATTATTATACAGAGTTTGATATAAAGCTCTTTTACAAACCAAAATATGTCAAAACAGATTATCCCAATATATTTTACAAGCATAGCGTTCAAGGCCACAACCCGGCCCTCTTCACACTCACGGCCTCGAAGGAGCGTCTTCCTCTCGTGTACCTGAAAGGGTGATCCCACGACGGGGTGAGCAAAGCCCAGTAGATATATCTCCTACAAGGGCTACTCCTCACCTAAGTGAACATGCAATGTCAGTTACAAAATCACACACCTGAATGCCTCACGTATCGATTGCATAAGATCACACGACCAATCATGACCCGATCCGAGTCCTCATGATTCCCTCGCACATGCATATATCAAGTGTGAAAAGCAGTCAATAAGGCGTTCAGTCCATGACCCATTTTCCAAAACAAAATCTTTTTTTGTTTATTTATTTTATTGGACAATCTCAAAATATATTGTGACAGTCTCAATCGGTGCTTTGGTCGGCCTCGAGAAGTGCGTGGACAATCTCCAATACGTACTTTTGTCAGTCTCCAAGAAGTATTGTGAACAATCTCCGAAAACTACTTTCTACGAAATTGGGGATGAGCTCGGAATATATATATATCCTATTAGGCGATCTCAGGGAATCATTTGCATTCTTGATGTACCATCGAACCGAAACACGGTGTCTATCATTTCCATGCACTCACACTCATGTGTGCGATGCGCCAGGTGCATAAATGCAATGATGTCATTACGCCGTAATGTTTTCATCTTTACATGCGCTACGTGTCACATGTAACATATAAATCACACATTACATGTCAAGTGGCACGGATAAATTATGTCTAATTCATATAATTATTTTCATTTTTATCCCACGTAATTTCACATATTAACATATTATTCAATTTACAGTAATAACACACATTAGCCATTCCCGGCCATAAATCCGGCCAGACTTAGCCTCGAAAAATCTAGACTTAGTCCAGAAATTCCAGCTTTTGTAAATATCACACAAAAATTCAACCGCCTTGATTTTACGCTCGACCATACCACGACCCAGGAGCATTTCGGATACAACACAGTTCCAGAAAACAAAGTTTTGGAAACCAGAACGGACCGTTCCTCAACTTTCCATGACCCAACCCACAATTTGGATGAGCAATTCATCTTATTAAATTCTAGACTCAACGAGCTTTAGTAGAGTCGAACATAAATCGAAGTTAGGACGGGAAGGTTATGGCATCAGGTCATGTTGCCCGATTCGTAGGGAGTGGTGAAGAAGTCGGACATATACATTTTCCATTACGCCCATATTTGCTCGGTTTCGGGATCTGGTGTTTCGACCTCGATGGTCTCGAGAACTCATATGCTCGGTCCATGGCTAGTCCACAACCTCCAAAAAGCAGGCTACACAATGGAAATGAATTCGTCGAAGTGGGCGAAATTGTTAAACCCCTACGACCCCTAGCGTGAAATGAACCCAGTGGAGGAAACCTACCTCTTGTACTTGTGATTCAGGTTCTTCGCGTCCGGGTCTGCTCACTGCGCAATACCCTTCCTTTCCCTCTCTTCCTTTTCTTTCTTCCTCTTTTTTCTTCTCTTTTCTTCTTCCTTTCCGTTTTACTTTTCTCCTACATTTACGTTTTTTCTCTCCTGTGGTTTCCTCTCCTCTCTCCCCATACACCTTTTCCTTCCCCACTTTTTCTTTTCTTTTCCTCCTTTATAACCAGAACTCGTTTTTGCTTCCACTTAGATGTTACATTGTTTGGTGGTGTGACACATGGCTTCCATGTGTCACCCACACTCCATTCATGCCTAACATCTAGGTGATATGTCACCCATGCACTATGCCCAAGTGGCACATGCCACACTGGCGGTTCTTCGCGATGCCCTATGTGGTATGCCGGTCGATGTAATTGGTCTATTCCGCCTCGAAATCGTGAAATTAGGCCTTCTGGATCTAACGCGAATTCGACCGAGAAGTAACTAGATTTGCAGGCGAATTGATGGTGAAGTGTGTTTCATCATCCGAGGTCTAGAGAGATTTCTAGGTTTACAACTTGTACCGTAACGTTAATTGATCATTTTGTGAAAAATTTCAGATTTACTCGGGTTTTCACATCTTTCCTCTGTTAGATTTCCTTTTGGTGGGCTGACAAGTGTTAAATTTTGGACATGATTGTGTTGTCTATTCAGTAACCCAATAAAGTTAGTGATCTATTCCTAATTGAATTAGGGTTCACAAAAATAATTATATAATAATTTCATTAATTATAAAATATGGAATTAATGTGTAGTTTCCCTTTGTTTTGCCTTAATGTTGTTTTGATGGGTCAATAACATTAGGGGCAATTAAAAATAATTTGATCGGTCTGCGGGTTTGAAACCTACGGCACGTTATCTGCGGCCTAGTGGGAAGAGCGAATCGTTCAGCAGTTTCTGATCGGAGAAAGTCAAACTCCCAGCCTCCTTCATACTTGAGAGGGAAACGCATTCTTGCATTGTCTAATTGCAATGGATTCAGGTATGTCTTCTACAATATTGGCTTATTTGATCTTTGATTAGTATGCATGATTCTAGGGTTATGTGGTTTTATTCTGTATTTGGTGTAATAGTAACAAAAATCACATCTATGTGTTTATTCTTGTGTATTTCATCTAACAAGTGGTATCGAGAGCGGACGATCCACTGCTGATCATTTGATTAATAAGTTAGTATTTTGGTGCTAATTTGATCATACCAGATTTTGAAATATATATATATTTTGGGAACCCGATTTATGCAAAAATTCAAATTTTTGTTTTTGGTTGAAACTCGATGTATATTAGGAATTAAACCATGAATGCCGAATGCGGAAATTTTTTCTGCAAGTGGCACCAGGGATTTGTTCCCCCAATAAAGAGATGAGAAAAACCCAGCAGATCGTCAGCGGACGCGGACGGCGTTATCGGCGGTCAAAGATTAACTTATCGGCAGTCGCGCGCTCAGGTTGAAGACGATTCAAACGTTATGTCGTTTGCTGACGTCATGATTATCATTATTATTATTTTGATAACGTCTTTTCATTAAAGTAATTAATTAATTACTAATTGAATTACCATTATTATTTTCATAACGTCTAATTGAATTACCATTATTATTTTCATAACGTCTAATTTATATAGCTTATCAATTAATATGTTACCAAAGTAACCTCTGTTAATTTAAGTAAATTAATTTTATAATAAATGAACTTTCTATATCTATGCTAAAGTAGTCGAGGCCAAAGGATGATTATTTTATACGGATGTAGGGTAAATAATAGTCCCCAAATGTGAGACAAATAAAGTTTTTAACATGTAAACATTATGTCGGTCGAAGAAGGCATAATGTTTGGCGGATACCTAATATTGTCTACATTTAGTGCTATAATTAATTACCGTTTTCAAATTGTTTTACGTCCAAAGACTAAATACAATGTTGTGCTTGGTATCTTATTAAGGGGCGATGTATATATATTGTGTGCTTTAATATATCACGTGTAGTATTAATGTGAGCATTTTTGTGTTTATTTTGGTATCTACTATATGCCTTTATTACACCAATATTGTTAGCATTCCTAGCTTAACTTTGTTAGTTAAAGTTAATTTGGCTTTGGTGCCGTGACACTTGGTGGATAGATCTGGGGAGCCACTACTCACATAAGTGTCACTATGCGGAGGCTTTACTGCTTCGACGGTACTTGATTGATAGTGAAGATACATCACATATGGGAAATGGCAAAGAAAGCTTTCAGTACAAGCTATTGGGACATTTCAGCTCTGGTTTTATTTTAATTTTGGAAAACACATTTATTATGCGAGTCATTTAAGAGCGAATTTGATTCTGTTTCCATGTTGGACAAATACGGTTATCTTTGTTCATTTGGAAATGAAACATTTAGTCTTTTCAAAATTACAAAGATTATTGGAAGCTGGTAGTCTAATTGATAAGCTATATAAATTAAATATGCAAAGTCTGATACAAATTTAATAATGAATGCAACCATTATTGGATCGAAACTTAAATTAAATAATGAAATCCTCGATGTTATGGCATAAGCGTATGGGACATATTTCCAAACAACGAATTGAAAGGCTAATAACTCAAGGAATTCTTGATTCCCTTGACATGTCAGATTTTGACATATGTGTAGATTGCATTAAAGGGAAAATGACTAACAAAAGAAAGACAGGTGCAAATCGGTGTAATAACGTCTTAGAGTTGATACATACGGATATATGTGGACCATTCCCTACAGCTTCTTGGAATGGGCACACATACTATCACATTTATAGACGATTACTCACGATATGGTTATTTATACCTAATACATGTATGAAAAAGGCACAAGCCACCAAAGTGTTCAAAATTTTCAAAGTAGGGTTGAAAATCAATAGGCAAGAAAATTAAAGCGATCCAAATCGGCCCAGTGGAGGAATATTCACAGGTAGATATGATGGATCAAATGAACAACGACAGGGCCTTTTTGCGAATACCTTCGAATGCGGTATTATACCTCGATACACCATGCACCGGAACTCAGGAGTCAAAATGGTGTGGTGAGAGACGCAATAGAACCATAAAGACATGGTAAGTATGATTAGTCATTCTTCTCTACCTAGTCATTATGGGGTGAAGCATTAAAGACCTTGGTTATAATATACTCGATAGAGTTTCGATAAAAGCGATTAACAAACCCATTATGAGTTATGGGCGGGTAAGAAGCCTAGTATTAGACATGCGCACGTGCGGGGTTGTCAGTGGAAAGCGAGGCCTTAGGCCCAATGAAAGCGGACTCAAGGGTACGTTGGCGTTATTTTGTGGGATACTGCACAGGGAGTCTAAAGGTATAAGTTTTATGACCCTTCAAGCGGGTCCTTCTTTGGGAGCGGGTAATGCAGAGTTTATTGAGGATAATTAGAGACACTCAAGTTAAGGAGGTCATTTTTGAGGAGGAGTATGTGAAGTATCGATACAGCTACTATTGAAGCTACAACTACTATTGAAGCTATTGGTGACAATCAGGTACCCATTCCTATTATTGTGCCAAGTGTTGTGGCAAATGATGACATTCTGTGCAACTCAATACAATTAGGAGCTCCACCCACTAGATTTGAGAACATCAAATAGTGGAAGAACCTCAACAGCCTCAACCTGAAGTGCCATTAAGGGCATCCACTAGAGGAAGGAGAAGAGAAGCGATTTCGGATGACTATGTAGTCTTTCTTCGGGAGAATGAGTTTGATATGGGTGGAGGGCGATCTCTTACGTGCGTCGATCGAGCGAACAATGCACGGTCGGAAAAGTGGATTGCAGCTATGCAAGAGGAAATGAAGTCCATGAAAGATAATGGCGTTTGGGATCTCGTCGAATTGCCTAAAGGTATAAAACCAATTGGTTGTAAATGGATATTCAAAACCAAACGGGATTCAAAGCTGATGTCGAGATATAAGGCACGCTTAGTGCGAGGGCTTTACTGAAAAGGAGGCATAGATTATAAGGAGACCTTTTAGCCGAGTTTATTGAACTCATTGAATTATAATGGCACTTGTAGCTCATTGTGATCTAGAGGTACGCAAATGGACGTCGAAGACTGACTTTCCTGATGGAGACATTGATGAAACTATACATGGTGCGACGAGAGAACTTTGAGTTAAGGAAACCCAAGCACCTAGTATCATAAAGACTCGAGAAGTCATTTATGGTTTAAAGCGGGCATCCGAGTCAATGTAGAAAATTTGATAAGGTGATTTCTTCATATGGTTTCAAGGAGAACATTGTTGATCAGTGCATATATCTTAAGTTCAGTGGGAGCAAGTTTGTTATATTGGTGCTCTATGTGGATGACATTCTGCTAGCAAGCAATGATGTAGGTCTATTGCATGACACCAAAAGGTTCTTATCCAGTCATTTTGAAATGAAAGACCTTGGTGATGCATCATATGTTTTGGGTATACAAATCCATAGGGATCATTCAAGATGTATACTTGGCTTATCTCAAAAGGCCTATATCAATAAGGTGCTTGAAGGTTTAATATGCGAAATTGTGCACGGGTGATACACATGGCGAGGGTGATAAATTCGGCTTAGTCGATGCCCCAAAAATTGAACTTGAGAGAAAGAAATGGAGAACTACCCTTGTTCCGTGCGCAATAGGGGAGTCTTATGTATGCACAAGTGTGTATGGAGTGGATATAGCGTACATTGTGGGAATGTTGGCGATTATCTCGGTAATCTGGTGCCTGGATCCAGCTGGAGACGGCTAAGCAGTGATGAGGAGTATCTTTAGAAAAACGAAGGGTCGATATGCTCACATATCGGCGGGTAATCATCGAAGTTGTGGGTACTCGGATGCGAGACTTTCGCGGGATGTCAAGATAGCGGGAAATCGACCTCGAGGCTACATCTTCATGTGTTGGCGGGAGGGCTATTTCATGGAAAAGTGTCGAAGCAGGACACTAGTAGCCTCTTGACCATGGGCTGGTTATAGCTGCTTGAGGCATCTAATCAAGGAATATGGTACAGCGAGAGCTTTATCACGGGACTTGATTATTGAAGGCATTAATACCAGCAGCGATTAATTGTGATAATAAAAATTTGCGAGGTTATATTCTAGAAACAACCGGAGTTCATCAAAATCAAGCACATTGACCATTAAGTTCACGGTTGTAAAAGAAAAATTAGGAAGTGATCAGAGTGTAAATTCAGGCATATTAAATGCGAACTCCATGATTGGAGACCCACTCACCAAAAGGCTTGCCACCTAAGGTGTTTCATGAGCATGTTGCTCAGATGGATGTGCACTGTAGTCTAGACGATATAGGAGGAAAATAGTGGGAGTTCATTTGGTTTATGTGTAATTATGAGATTGACACGCTATAGTTATTTCTGCATTTTATAATATGCGTACATACTATGATTATTTAATGAATTTATATTTTGCCATTTGAAGGCCTGCTGATGTGATGTCATGATTTTCTCATAGTGTTTAGCATGTAGTATTTGAAAATATGATACTAGACTCATTTGAGTGTGTAGAGGACCTTTTTGCGAGATAGGCATCTGCTGATCACATTTTATGTAATCTCCAAGCCACACCTATATTTGATCTATGTCATTGATTGTGCTGTTTGTTGACAAAGATAGGTCTCGTTACGCATGAATGTAATAAAGGCCGCTTTGATCCCATTCTAGTACAATTAATGGACTGGATTGTTTTAAAATGTATTTTACAACAGTTGAACGGTCACATCCATGGTTCTGCGACTTTTTAGTATTCAATCATGTACATATTCGGTAACACTTGTAGCCCAAGTGGGAGATTGTTAGATTTCCTTTTGGTGGGCTGACAAGTGTTAAATTTTGGACATGATTGTGCTGTCTATTCAGTAACCCAATAAAGTTAGTGATCTATTCCTAGTTGAATTAGGGTTCACAGAAATAATTATATAATTATTTCATTAATTATAAAATATGGAATTAATGTGTGGTTTCCCTGTTTTGCCCTTAATGTTGTTTTGATGGAATTAAGTAACATTGAGACAATCCAGCTCAATTTGATCGGGGGTCCACAGGTTTTGCAAACTAAAGCGCGTTATCTCGACCCATTGAGAGAACGAATCATTGTAGGTTTTACAATCGAAGACAAACCCAGCCTCATTACTTGAGAGAGAGAACACATTCTTTGCGCATTAGCTGCAGTACTGATGGATTCGGGTATGTCTTATAATATTGGCTTATTTGATCTTTGATTAGTATGCATGATTCACAGGGTTATGTGGTTTATTCGTATTTGAATTATACTTGTTAACAAAAATCACATCTATGTGTTTATTCTTGTGTATTTCATCTAACATCCTCACCATTAAATCTAGCCTTGCGAATATGATGATTGTGACAACGTGCCCAAATAGTTGTACCACTCTCAAGCATGACGCTCTTGGATTGAATTCAATGGAGGGTCTTTCGGGGTTTTAGGCTTTGGTGGGGGCATTCTGCGGCCCGATGCGGCCGTCTCTCGAGGAACTTTGGATGAAGGGCGTCTGGTCTTCTTCTCTTTGAAGACAAGCCCGATTAATACGCTCCGCCTCCCGTTCAACGCTCCATGTAAGTCCCAGCTTGCTTATATATGAATGTTTTCATGTGAGTTATTTTTTATATATGCCTGTATAGATTTCAAAGTACCTCATTTATGGTGTGTATTTGGAAACTAGGAATATTTTACTTTTCTTATTTTGGTTGTTATTACAGGAAAATATAGATTAGGAAAAAATTATGCATGCATTTTCCTTTGTATTAATAAAATTTGAGAAGCTTGATGATCTTTATATATGGATAAGAATAGCAACCATCTTCTTAATTTTTATTTATGAACTCTGCCATATTTTTTTAATGGTATTAAACAAGGCACACTAAGATTGATCCATAGACTTATTGGTAATGTTGAGCTTCCTATTTGATTTGCTTGGACAAGCCCATCCTAGCACGAGTTTTAAGTGGGTCGTTCAGTCTAATCATGTTAACCCTTCTACAAAAGTACTGAAGAAGAAAAATAAGAAACTAAAATATAAGAGGAAAATTGGAAAGAAAAAGAAAGTTTGGAAAGAAAATAAAAATATTTTAAATTTAATAAATTAATTATATATGTTTATTCAAAACCCGATTCTCTCTATTATAAAGGACTAAGAATTTAAAAAATGTATGAAATTTTAAAGAATTATGATTATATTTGATTACACATCTATAAAAATTTTAAACTACACATCAATAAGATTACTCATTCAATGAAACAATTTAAAAAGAGAGAGAGAGAGTTGTTAATTGATTGGTGATTTAAATTATTTATATTAGACATAGTAAGAAAAACTCGACAAAACAGGGACTCAATTTATTATTTGGATGGTAAACAATTTGAAATTTTTATCCAAATGCATTAATGTTATAATTTTGATTGTTATTTTGAATTTAGTGTCCAAAAGCTCCAAGACATAATGAATACTATAAATTTTTTTTTTGATTGTTTTCAATTATCTCCTTTTAGCCTTTTAAATAGTTTGCTATTTATGAATTTGAGGATATGTGCTCATGGTTCAACTTTATAAACTTTTCTATGGGTTAATTTGAGCATGAATGCAATAAGATTTATGTTTATATGTGTTTCTTTATTCAACTAGTATGAAATTTATTTTTTAGTTATATTTGTCTTGTTTTATGAGTAGAATAATAGTGAAAGTAAAGTGATTTATTATAATATTGCATTAATTCATGATACTAATATTCCAATTTCATCGATTGATACATATTTTTTAATATTTTGAGGTAATCTCTACAGTGTTTTTTTTTACCTTTTCTATGTTGGCTTAAACTAAAAACTATAATTAAAACTTATGAAACCATGAATTCTAAAAACACTTAGTCAAATTATTAATTTTAAGATATAAGTTACAAAAAATAAATTGAAAAAAATTATAAAATATATAGAATTGAAAGAGGATTTTATATATATATATATATATATATATATATATATATATATCTATGTCTCTCCTGTATATATATATATATGAGATAAAAATATGACAGATTTGAGGACGAGCTTGTGAGTAGACTCTTTAGTCACCACACAAGAATTAAGCATACGGCAGTGCCCAAAATAAGCCCGATGTCTCCACTAAGGCTCGTAGAAATTTGAAGTCGAGTTTACAATGGATTAGGCGTGTTTGACGAGTAGGCGCCGAGGCTTTTGAATCTTAATAGTGTTGGGAAGTGCCTTATTTAGATTAATCAAACTTCAATTTGTCAAATGGAAATCATGGGTAGTGAACTTTGAACCCCATCACGTGTAATGATGCTTTCAAAGAAATCAATACACCAAATCTCACGTCTCAAGCTTTTATTAAGTCCCGAGTTTTATAATTGTAGTGTTTGAAATCATGACATGCTTTATGTCGGTAAGGTCTTGGGGTGAGCATTACGTTAACCGAAAGTACCACTTAAAAAACTTAAATATTTAACTATTAAGATGATTAATCAAATCTTTAATTAATTGTATATCGATTTAGCTATAATCGAAAAAATAAATTTATAATTCCATAATCATATATTAAAGTTCAAATTACTATAAATACAATAAAAATACTAAAAAAAAAAACACATAAACGGAAATGTATTCATATGCAATCTCATGAGACTTTATATATTTATAATACATCCAAATAATATATAAAATGCATGTGATTAGATAATTTAATCACAATTTTTTTAATCAATCATTGGTTGAAAAAATTCAATAGAAAAAAAAAGTTACATGAAAAAATCACAACCTATATGTTTTGGTTTTACAATATTAGATAGATCTAAAATATCTTATATTATATATTAAGCTATATAATAGTAATATAAGTATATTACTATATGTTTTCATAATATATATTATATATATCGTGTTTTATAATTTTAGTATAATATTATATTTTTTTTTATCAATTAACAGAAATCACAGTTTTTGTATTTTATAAATTAAAACTGAGATTTGTAAAAATAAAAACCAAAATCAGGCTGATTAGATTAGTGCTTTATTTTTTAATTTGGTTTTCAGTTCCATTGATCGGTTGATTTAACTTTGGTTTCTCATCAAAGATCCTATTGCTTTATAATATTATTTTATATATTTTGTATTTTCATTTCATCATAGAAAGCACATTAAAATATGTTTGGTCACGAAAACTTGTTCGCTGAAATGTAAAAAAAATATAGAAAAATAAAAAGCACATTTGAAGTGTTTTTTTATATATCTAGAAAGTACTTTTGAAGTTAATAAATCACTTTCATTTATTGATTTTAAATTTCTAACATTTATTTTATTTTTTTGAAAAAAAGAATAATATTATTTATTCAAACTAACAATATATTCGATAAAAACATTAAATCAAATTAGTTAACAACACAAAAAGATAACGTAATATCCAAGTTAATAACATAATGAATCATTTCCAACGTATATATTTGATAATTATGATAGCTAATCGTAATTTAGTAATATATAACGATCGAATATGTTTTATCGTATGAATCAGCGGCCAGCGTAAGATAAGCGTCATGTAGCTTGATAAAGCGAATCAAACCGTCTTTAAAAGCGATATAAATGGCCGATGGAGTGAAGCAGGCGCGTCAATCGAACGAATATTTAAATAAAGTCGGTCAATAACACATTCACCAACACGTTACTTTTAATTAAACATAAATTATTTTTTTGGGTCATCCAAATTCACCTAACTATTGATGGATACAATAAAAAATATGGCCAAAAAAGCAATAATTGGATACACTTTGGGCCGACCTCCTCTAACTTTATTTGAGACACTAGGATGTTTAACGTCAATTGCTTTCATCATTCATTCCTTTCCAAAAAAACAAAGGCTACTAAAAGAGCACCAAATCGATTGAGATTCTAATGTCTAATCATATCTCAAGCTAATAAAACAGTAACACCCCAAAAAAAAAACACGTCAAAAGAAGAGTGGAATTTTGAATTATTACAATTGGAAACTTCAGCATCAATCACTTTTTGATTTGGACTTAAAGTAAATGGGTTAGGTTATCATTTAATATACGGATGAGATGATTGAGATCTTTTATGGCTTAAATTAATAATTTTAAATTTGAATATTAGGAATATAGTTATGTTATGTAATAGAGTTTTATCATATTTATAATCGAATGCTTGAAGTATTATAGATTGTCCCAGGCGTGATATGAGCTTAAATGTTTTTGTTTATACATGAGTTATTTCGTAATCTGAAAAAATAAAAGTAAATAAGGTTGGGTTAACATCGAATACATAGATGAGATGAATTAGGTCTCTTTTAATATAAATTAATGGTCTCGAATTCGAGTGTTAAGAATACAATTATGTTATATATTAAAGTTTTATTATTTTTATGATTTATTTTTATTTATATGGAAATTATTTTAGATATGATATGATTTTAATGCGTCTTTTTATGCATCCGTCGTACGAACCCAAAAAAAGAGAAAAAAAAAGAAAAAGTAAATGGGGTCGGCCCTTCCTGGTCCATGTGGGCCCATGACACGTGTCTTCTCAACTATGGCCTACCCTATCCTACCCTGAATGCTTCCCACGTGGTTTCAGTTATTGAGGAGGATTTGTAATCAATTTCAT
This sequence comes from Tetrastigma voinierianum, assembly GCA_016808115.1. Taxonomy (NCBI): domain Eukaryota; kingdom Viridiplantae; phylum Streptophyta; class Magnoliopsida; order Vitales; family Vitaceae; genus Tetrastigma; species Tetrastigma voinierianum. The sequence continues at coordinate 808,077 of JAEQBH010004115.1, forward strand.
TAGCCTTTAATTGTGGGCCCCACAATATTACCTATTATTGTCGGCCTACCTGTATTTGCTTATGTGGGCCCCACTTCCCATGTCTTTCTCCACCTAACCCTGCCGGTCCTTTTGGTTTTGGTTTTGGGTTGGGTTGAACAAGTCTTTGCTTGTTCACCCCGTGCTTCATACTTCTTCATAACAACAATGTTCTCGTCTATTTCGAAAATTAAAAATTCTTAACAACTGGTTAATGATTGCGCACTGAAGCTTGAAAAACATGTAAAAATATAATATAATATATAAAATTAATAAATAAAAAAACAATAATTGGCAAATCAGGATTTTAGACTGTTTTAAGGTAATAAGTAGGGGTGTCAAACGTGTTGGGTTGGGTTAAGCAGTTCACGAATTTAAGCAGGTGACGGGTAAGCAATGTAGCTTCGAGAAACGCGATGGATTTATTAAAAAGCGTGTTAAGCGAGTTGGCCGTTTATGGCGGCGTTAAACCAGCGGCCGTTTATCAGCGGTTAATCGTGTGGCGTTGAATTTTATGGCTTCAATTGCGTCGTTGGTAAAAGCAGCGGTAGAAACGATGTTAAGCGGGTAAGCGGGTTACTCGCGGGTTAAGCGTGTACCAGCGAAGCAGCCTGTTTGTCGCGTGTTCGCGGGTTGGCCGTTGCTCCAGCGGCCGTTGGGTCATACAACCCGTTTGTCGGCCAGTTAATCGCATCCGATTAATCGTGTCGTGTTGAATTTTGACAGACCTAGTAATAAGCTATTTTAATTATGACTGAGACCTTATTTTTATGCATTTTTAATTGTAAATGTTTTATCATTTGAGTTAAAAATGATAAATATAATTTTTAGATTCCAATAAAAATAAATATTATAAAATATCTTTAACATTCTATCAATCCAGTCACTATCATTTTTTTTTTACTATTTTCACGATGACTCCCTTCCTTAGTCCAATTCTTAACCATTAAAATAAATCTGATTAGATCTTAAAAAATATTTTTATTTTTTAAATTTATTAAATATAATTTTATAATGCTTATGATTAGTTTTAATATTTAAATAAGCAAGACATAAGAAAAACCGACATATCATAATAAAAATAATTTATTATATTATAAATAAAAGTGTTTGGCTATAAAAAAAAAAAAACAAAATTTTATTGTTGATAAAACAACCGACAAAACGAAAATAAAAAAACATAGATAAAGATAAAGGTGAAAGTAATAATTTCACATAATTAATTTTTAATCCGACTCATTTAAATTTAGTGGATAAGAACGAGATTCCATATTTTGTTTGACCAAAAAAGGCCCAGCTATGATACCTAGGAGAATAACCATTTTAAATTATAGGGGTAGTTTTGGTAATTAAGACATCCCCAAAACATTATTGATAAATCTTACGTGGCGGATTTTGATTGGATGCTGTCATTTCGAACCGGCAGCGACCACAGAGGTGTAGTTGACGCTGGACAGCTAAAAGTCGTCTTCGTCGCTGTTCGGAAATAAAAGAATGGGACCTTGAAATTTCAGGGCTCCACATAAATATAAATAATAAATTTAATATAAAAATTATATTAAATCGATTTTAAAAATCATGAAATTATTGTAAATATTTATTTATTTTCTCATTGGCTTATAACTTGATATGGCCTAGTCAATGTTCTGTTTCTTCAATTTCAAAATTTTTTCCTTTTTAAAAAAAAAAAATATTATCCATCTATGCCGACATGAGTTATAATTAGAAATTTTAATTGAAAATTAAATAACTTTTAAAAAATTATTTACGATCCACAATCCTTTCCTTATATTTCAATTTTTAACGATTTGAGTTAGATTTTATGGGTAATTTTATTATAATTATTAATTATAAAAGTTTATATTTTTAAAAAAAATTTGTAATTTTAGGCAAAATATATTTATAAACAAGTAATCAAAATTTTTACCATCCACGTTTATTTTATTTTCTTTGTATATATATATAATATTTGAAATAAAATCATACATTTAATAAATTTAAAATGATTTATAATGTTTTATATAACAATACTTATATATAAAACTATTATCAAACACACTCAAGGTTTGAGGTAAAAAAAAAACTCAAGGTTTAAAAAATGATTTAAAAAATAATAATACAAATTTTAAAAATAATTTCAAAAAATTGAAAATTATTTAATAATTTATTTTTATATTTATTTATTTTACATTAAATAATTATAGACTTGTAATACGTATATTCTTATAGGGACTCAGTTTAAGACATCTTGTATGCCTTGGCCAAACCTTATCATCGAAATCGTTTCATAGTTTATATTTATTTTGGATATAGTAGATTATTAAAAAAATTCATAATTATTCTTATAATTGTCGTTTGTTAGATCGTTATAAATACATAGTCTTATGTTCTTATATGAGCTCGAGTTTGGGACGTCTCGCATGCCTTATGAGCAAAATCATTTCATAGTTTAATATTTATTTTTTTTGGATATTACATAATAGATAATAGATGATTGTATTTTTTGGTTTTGTTATAAAAATATGAAGAAATAAAAACAATTAATAGTAATTATAAATTAGAATGTTTTGTTGTCAAAAAAAGAAATTAGAATGTTGTAATTTATTTGATTTGCATATAAAAATAAATTAAACTGTTTTTATTTTTTATTTTATTTTTAATTTTGAAAAAGAGATAAGTTTATATTATTTTTAATTTAAATTTCTAGGAATTAAATATAAAGTTAAAGTAAAAAAAAGAAAAAAGAAAAAAAAGGTAAGATATTTAATAAGGAATAAATGGATTGTGAAGGAGACAAAGAGACGATGATGGCGGGATGCTATATGAAAGAGATGTTTGAAGCAGTAAGGTGTTGATGGTGAGTGGCTATGAATATGATTATAAATACCAATAAATTATAACGAACTTATCGGACAAGTGTCTGGAAGCTCCTTCATTTTCTTCTTCCTCTCAAAACTCCTCCTCCATTTCTCCGTACTCTTCGGATCTTTCTCCATCTTCTTCAATCTCTTCAATGCCGATCTAACTCTCCAACCATTGCTCTCGATCGAGAGCCTCGCGTCATCGGAGCTCTCGATCGAGCTCATCACCGTCTTTTTCCATATCCTAATCTAGTGCGGTGTGGTTTTTTTTTTGTTTTTGTGTTTTTTTTGGGTATGAACTGATAAAAGCGTTGGGCGAGCGGTTTGAATTGTAGATATGGAGATAGCGGCTCAGCTGAAACGCGGCATCTCGCGCCAGTTCTCCACTGGATCGTTGCGGAAGAGCCTGAGCCGGCAGTTCACGCGCCAGGCGTCGCTGGATCCGCGGAGGACGAATCTGAGGTTTAGCTTCGGGAGGCAGTCGTCGTTGGATCCGATTCGCCGGAGTCCGGTGAACGAGGCGCTATCGGTGCCGGAGAATCTCGATTCTACGATGCAGATGCTGTTTATGGCCTCTAGAGGGGATGTGAAGGGAGTGGAGGATTTTCTGAACGAAGGAATTGATGTCAACAGTATCGATTTGGATGGCCGCACTGCTCTGCATATCGCGGCGTGTGAAGGTCAGATTGAGGTTGTTAAGTTCCTCCTCAGTCGGAAGGCCAACATCGACGCTCGTGATCGTTGGGGGAGTACGGTAAACTTCTTTCTTCTCTCTGTCTATTATTTTATTTTTTATCGGTTTCTCTAGGTAGGAGCATAATGCTTTTTCAAGTTAGTGGTTGGAATTGCTTTCTTTGTGTTATGAGTAGCCGAAGCTTTGTTACATGAGAATATGAATTCCAGAACACAAAGATAAAAAAAATCAATATAAAATGCACGGCTTCTTTGGTAAATGAGAATATGAATTCTATAACACAAAGATGAAATCAACATAAAATTCACAATGTTTTAACGTGGTTCGATCAATTATAACTATATCAACATTTGAGAGAATATTTTGCACTTTTCTTGAAAACAAAGAATAAGATTGGAGTATCAGAGTAAAATGCACAGGGTTTTAGCATGGTTCAATTAATTATGCCTACACATGGATGAGAGTCTATTATTCTTGAAAACACAAAGAACAATATTGGAGTATCAAAGTATTTGGGCGACTATGAAAAATAAAAAAAATCATAAAACACTATGATGCCCATAATATTGAGAAAATACCTCACAAAAACTCCTAATCCTTAAAACCCTTGTATATATGCACACACCGAATCTCTCTTATGACTTTTTTCTTTGGTGACCTAGAATATTTTTAAGATATTCCTAAAAGCTTTCCTTATTTTATAGAAGAACCTAATATCATAATAATATAACAACTAGGAATTATCCTATAAAATATTATTTATAAAAAGGAATTAATACAAATTAGGAATTTGAGACATGTTCCAACACTTTGGATAAACAAGATTAAGGGAAAAAGAAATACTACAGTTGAATTATACCACAGTTTGGTTCTGTGGCAAAGGCTACTGACGAATGGTTGCAAAGTACTACTCATCATGAATGGACTTGCTAGCATTCGCAAAATCAATGGCCATGATTGGATTCATGAATCCCATTCATGTTGAGTAGCATTGCTCTTTTCCTTTTCAGTTTCTCACATCTTTTGCTTGAAATCCGCAATCCTCAATGCAAAAGTATAATAAAATGAAAGCTGAATTTCAATAATTTTGGAAACTTCTTACGAGGTGGAGCTTATAAGGATAATTGATTTAACAAGTATCAATACATCGGAAAATACTGTTGTGAATTTTGTGACTCAATGAATGCTCTTTTTTTCATGATCCTTGATAGCCTGCCATCAAAATCGATCTTCTTGCACTTTTCAATCCCTTTGAAACAATGATGGGGATTGTAAATGCAGACATGTGATAGGCGAGTGTATTGAATTGAGTAGTGAGTCATTTTAGGAAATGCCTGAGGGTTTGAGGATGAGTGAACAAAGGGGATACCTGACTAACAAGCATAAAGTAGTCCTAATTCTGTTTTGTTAGATGTTATTCTTGTTCGTGCTGATAAGGATTGTGATGTAAAAGAGGTTGCCTTCAATTTTCTATTGGAAATATGAAACATTAAAATTTATTGTTATAGTAGCATGTCTCCTCTTTCTAATTGACCCGGCTTTGTTTTACCAGGTTAAAATGAAAATTGATGCTGTGTTGCTTAAAATACTGGCACAAGTGGCGGAACTATTCTTTTCTGCTATGTGTTGCCTTTATTCTACTGTGAATCATTCAATGAAGTGTTTGTTATTTGAACAGGCGGCTTTCACTGATGCTCATACTACGGAAATGTAGAAATTTATAATATTTTGAAGGCTCGTGGAGCCAAAACTCCGGTAAGGGATGAACTTGTCTCTGGTTTTTGGTTCAATGTTAAAGCCTTTCTGATCATTGATGCAAGTGCATTATCCATTCCAGAAAATCAGGAAGACGCCAATGACTGTTGCAAATCCTCGTGAAGTTCCAGAGTATGAGCTTAATCCATTTGAGCTTCAGGTCCGCAAGAGTGATGGTATCACAAAGGTATCTCCTGTTGTCTGTACTATCAGTAGAGATTACTGCTGTTCTTGGAAGTGATGTGTGTTCTAATTTCAACTAGTTAAAAATGTAAAGTATTTTGTGGATGATAATTTTACATTTCTGCAGTCGTTGAGGAATGTATTCGCTTTGGTATTTCTTTTTCAAGTCTATGAAGAGTTTGCTATTATATGGTAAAACTTAACCGTAAAGCTAGTACTTTGAATTGATCTATATTTTATTAGTAATTGAGGACCAGATTGGAGATTGTAAGTTACCATCATCTGCAATTGAGCAAAGAAACAGAGATCTTGTTGCTATAGACGTTTCATCAAAATTGAAACGGCATAGCAATTCAATCCTGGTTTTCTATGGTTAACCTTGGTTCATATAGAGATACATTTTCTATTCATTATTATGATTCTCCTGGAGGAAGATAGAGGATAACCTTTTTTTGTGATCTCTGTTTCCTTACAAAAAGAATCCGAAGGAAAATGAGCTGAGTTTCAGAAGTCCTGGCACGGTTTACATTCTCTGCACTGAATATAATCATTCATGATGCAGTAGCCAAGAGGATTTATGCATTTGTCTTATTAAATTGTCTTTGCATCCTCTACACAACTGAATTTCTTCTTGGCAGAATTCACAATGCACTAGCTATAAGGATTTGTGCATATGTCTCATTATATTGTCTTCTTCCATTTTCATTGTTGAATGGCTTCTAATTAGAACTAGATTTTTACTTTTGACAATTTACAAATCATCTCTAGGCTATTCATGATGATTATTTATTCTCTTTGGGTTCTTGAAGGCACTTTTGTTCATCTTACATAGTGATGCTCTAGACTTGCGACTGATATTTCTGTTGTCTGCTTTTGTTAGTGGCAGATTTTGGTTTTTTCTATTGGGCAAAAAGGAGAAATTTCGCTCAAAAAAAAAAAAAAAAAGTATAAAGGAGAAATGTAGAATGTTTTATGTTGCAAATAATTTTCCATTCCAGAAATATATGGCAAACTTCTTCTTGGAGGTGCTAGTCAGTGTTCGTATTGAGAACATTGTAGTAGCTGTAAACACGTGAACCTTTCTGAACTGAAGGATTATATCTAAGTTGCTCATCAATAATCTGCTCGTGCATGTGGGTAGTTTCTTTTCAATAACTTTTGATGCTTAAAAGTATATTTGTTTGTGCTTATGGTTGCTTGTACGGTTAATTCCCTCATCCTCTCTCATCTAGTTGCTTGAATGTACTATCTTTAAGTCAGAGAGGTCTGTGATCATCTCCTTTTTATTAGAATCACAGCAATCTCTGCATCTTATTGAATCACTGGGTGTGGTTGCAAGCTTTCTTGTTAGATTTATATGGTAGAGTGGTGTGATATCATTTTTCCTCTTCCTTAGCTTTCTATTGTAATTAAGCTTATACATTGGTGTCTTCTTGGATACATTCTAAATTCTGGAGATTTGGATCATAGGTATTCTTGAATTCTTCTTGACAGGGATCATATCAAGTAGCTAAATGGAATGGTACAAAGGTCTCTGTAAAGATACTTGATAAGGACAGCTATTCAGACCCTGATAGCATGTAAGCTGTTTGGTTTTTTCTTTTTCTTTTCCCAGAAATTTGTGTTGATTGCTTTTCAACTCATCATCCTATAATTTGTAAGGTTCAAAAATTAAGCCATCTACTATTGTCATATTGTAAGTGAAAAATGGTAACAACTTGTGGAAAGTTGGACTAATCAGTCATGATATTCTTGTTTGAAGCTAGACTAAGGACGCGATATCCCTATCCTGAATGGTTTCTGGCACCAACAGATTTATGACTGTTTACCAAGTAGTGAACTTTTTTTATAATATAAACCAGTAAATGGAAGTGTAAGCGCTCTGAGTTATTATATTTATTTAAGTAAAGAGCATTCATGCCAACACACACATTTGTTTTTCAGTACTTCTATCTTAGTGTTCACATTGTTCAACCTCGATAGTTTTGTTGCTGTTGGAGTTGCTACACTGTCATTAATCACTAGGAACTGCATTTAAAAGCATGATAGAATTTATTTACTTATCTATCAACTTTTCTTATTACATAGCCTCACATTACATGTTCTTTTTGCATGCTTTCTCAAACAGAAATGCTTTCAAACATGAGCTAACCTTGATGGATTAAACATGCGTGGTTCAATTTGTTGGAGCTGTTACCCAAAATATACCCATGATGATTGTCTCAGAGTATAATTCAAGAGTAAGCATCTCTCTCTCCCCTCGCTCCACACACACATCTACCCACCTACATTCTGTATGTGAGAGTAATGTGGATATCTACATACACAATATGCCATGACTACAGCTGAAAACATTAAAACACATGAAAACAGCCATAAGTCTTAGAAGGCACTCTGCTCATGCTTCTGTAAGGAGAATCACTCCCATTTCTAACCGGCTTCTTTTCCAAGGAAGTGCTTCACTGGCTCACTTTGATGAACAGAAGGACACGCAAACCTGTGATCAAACATTTCCTTCGTAATTTTCTTCTTTCTATATTTTAGTTTAAGTACTCAACCAGGGGCTAGATTAAAGACCTAGGAAAAGAAGAAGAAGGCGTGGTTACTGGCTAGCAGGCTGGGTGGCTTGGTTTTGGACAGAAAAACAGACACATCTGAAAGGAAGACAGAAGCATTATATATTCCCTATAATCAACTTAAACAACTCTTGTAAATTTTCATTTTGGCAAAGCATGGATAGCACTGAGTGAATACCTTTATCATTTCTTGAAGCTTCTACCTAACCCTATCAGACCAGACCAGACCTCTAAGACGCCTGTAGTGCACTCTCACTTATCAAGGGGATTCCCGAGGATCCATACTGTTTCTGTCAGCAAGTGCAGTTGATAAAATGCAATAGGACTATTAAAATCAAATATTCCAGAATGAAATCAGGAAAAAATGAGAAACTTCATCTCTAGTGGCTGGTTACAAAGAAATTTTGCTGAACCTTCCGTTTATGATTACAAGGATTTTTGCTGCCACAAGTGGATCTATACGAGACCCATGAGCTACTAGAGTTATCTTTTCCCTCCTCAATAACACCCTTTTGATTGTTCAAATATGCTGCAGATAGTAATCATGCAACTGAAGTTTTCAATTTTTATGAGTTTAGAAAACTGTTTTTTTCACTAAAATGTGTATTTCCTTGGTGAATTTCTTGGATTTACATCAGAAAATTGATTTATCATACCTGAAATAATTTCAAAATAGTGTATTGAGTTGATAGAATTGTTATATCCCTATCCTATCTTGGTAGCTGATGTTGATGATATTTTAGGGTGACCTGGGAAGCTATCTTCAAAAAGAAAGCGGCGTCTATCTCTATCTAAAAAGTTCTAAGATTTGCTCTTGATATTGCCAGGCATGTACATATGTTGAATAAGATTGTGAAATTTTTGTAGTGGTATTGAATTTTCCTCCCCGAATCATTAGCCTGTTCATATTGTGATATCTTGATGATTTCTTGGTATCAGGGGCATGAATTATCTACATGAATGTAAACCAGACCCTGTCATCCACTGTGATTTAAAGCCAAAGTAAGACAACCAAATGCAAAAGTTAATTTTATGTCTTGTACAACTGTAAACCGAAATTGTGATGATGTACTGTTCTTTAATATTTGAAATTTTCGTAAGGTGCCAGAAATATTTTGCTGGATAGTGGAGGTCAGTTGAAGATTGCTGGCTTTGGTGTAATAAGGTTGTCAAAGATGTCACCTGACAAAGTAAAATTAGCGCATTCAGGGGATCACATTGATGCTTCAAGTAAGTTCTCATATTACATGGTGCACCAGACTTATCCCCTCCTAAGCAATTAATTTTCCATAAAAAGTATAGACTTTTGTGGTTAAACACTCAATATGAATTCTTGCTCAATCTAATTCTTTCTTTATAGTGATACCCATTGATTTACAAAAAGCGATCAGCTCCTTTGTGCTTTGTATCAGCTCTGTGTTTTTGGGTCACTTCCGGAAGATTGTAATATAGAAGGATTTCAAAGGTGTTTACTGGTCTTTCATGGAGCTGAAATATTTGTTTCTGACGTTTTATTTTGTGATTAGTTATGCTGGGGGTTTGGGCTCTCATATGCTTGTAACAGGTTTTCTAGATAATGGGGTGGTTAACTAAGTTTTGGTGACTGATACATATATGCACTTGGGTTCAGTGGCGAATCCAGGATTTTATATTTGGGGTGTCAGCATTATAACAGATTAATACAAGAATTTTTTTTTTTGGTGTCAGGATTATAATTTTTTTTAAAGGGCCAAAAAAAGGACTTATAAAGGGTTTTTTTTGGGTGTCAGTTGACACCCCATAACTACACGTAGATCCACCCCTGCTTGGGTTACGCCCCTTATTTTTGCCTAAGTCCCTCTATAAATGCATTCTGTTTGTTTGCCAAAAAAACCGAACAAGCGTCTGAAGACACTCCTTCTCTTAATAACTTCCTTCTTTTAGTTTAATTTTGAGTTCTGGAGTAGGAATCAATATGGCCATTGCTAGGTACCCTCAATTGGGATTGGGGAACCTTCAAATATTATAATCTCAATATAGACCAAGTGTGTATGTGATGTTATTCATCTGAAGTTGATGATTGTAGAGAAAACATATTTCTGCTTAGTATTAAAAAAGGACATGAAATCATTTATTTTAATCTTTTAAGATTATCATCTGTATCACTTTTGCATTCATTACATGATCCTTTATGAATATCATTCACGAGTCATACCTCAGTACTGAAAAATGATGTTAGAAGCTTAAACCGTCACATCTCACAAGGTAATTTGGCAGTTATGAAGTACATCGTAAAACATGGAAAGTGCCACCATCTACTTTACATTCAGCACGAGAAACCTATATTTCCTATTATTATGCTGCTGTTGTTTGTTTGATCAATAATTTTACCTTATCAACTGTAGATGTTTATATCGCACCTGAGATTTATCGAGATGAACTATTTGACAGAAGTGTGGATTCATTCTCTTTCGGTCTTATACTTTATGAGGTACCTTCTTTCTAAATTTATTTTCTTGATAATACTTTCTCATATTCAAATGTTTGAAAGCAGCTTTGTTTAGATTGCACTTTTAACATTTCATAGGTGCCATATACATACTATTTTTCTTCTAAGCATATACATGTTGGCACTCTAAGAAACATGCATTTGACCAATTTTTCCAAGTAGGAATTGAATTAAAATTCTCTAGAAGAGAAAGAATTGGACTACTTGCTTGGTTTAAAAAACAAAACCAATGGAATTCAGTCTTATAAAAAAAACCTGTCACCCTTACATGGAATTTATTGTCAGTTCATCACAAATTTTTTTTTTTTCAAATGCATCAAGCCAACATGTACATAACAACTTTTTATTGGAACCGTCTTTATTCATCTGTGTTAAACGACAAACTCTCCTAAAAGCTCAAGCTTGTAGGATTTAGATTTAATATGAATATCATGGCTTCACACCTTCCTTCACATGCATGTGACCCCATACTTGCACACGAGTCGAGAGTCCATTACGGACTTTCAAATCAACGAGCAAGGATCAAATATTCAAATTCAAATTTGCAAGGAAGATGGTTAAAATCACGGGGACATACTGTCAAACGAGCTTTTGATATGTTAAGCGACCAACTCTCTAAAGGCTTAAGCTTGCCCAGCATTTAGTTTAATATGAATATCGAGCTTTCCCGTCTGTTTTTTTTTTTTTTAATTTGTTTCTATGGATTCGAGATGGTTGAAGGGTATATCCTTCCACTTTAAACTCCCGCAGAGAAGAAGCCACCAAAATGATCTGTGTAGAAGGAAAAAGGCCGCCTTTCAAGAGCAAAACAAGAAGTTATCCTCCAGATCTAAAAGAGTAAGGGTTTTTTTCCCCCAATATAAGTTCCCAAATATGCTATATTTCAAGCTGTTCAACTCTCTCTAGTAAGATGCACTTCTTCTAAAGCCTATTGTTTTGTTCCCCTTCACAATTTTCTTTTGCAAGTTCAATTGAACTTCGATAACTCAATAGCAGAATCCTCTAATATAATCTGAGATATATATTTTCTTAGTTAGAGGATGTCACCATTGATACCTCCATTCTTCATGGCTTTGTTTGGAACCTGAAAAGTATTAGGGAAAGAAAAAAAAAATTAAGGAAAATGATTTTCTCATGTTTGGCTTGACCATGTAAAATATAAAAGGAAATCAAATATAATCAAAATTTCTCAAAATTTTACACATTTTTAAATTTCTTAGTTATTATATAATAGAGAGAAACAAATAAAATGAATTTAAATAAACATATATAATTAATTTATTAAGTTTAAACTTATTTTTTTATTTTCCTCCAAGTTTTCTTTCTTTCCACTTTTTCTGCTTATTTTCCTTACTATTTTCTTTCCTTAGTACTTTTTGGGTTCTAAACGGAGCTTAAGGAAAATGATTTTCTCATGTTTGGTTTGATCGTGGAAAATATAAAAGAAAATCAAATATAATAAAAAAAGTTCAAAATTTTACATATTTTTAAATTTCTTAGTCATTATATAATAGAGATTAACAAATAAAATGAGTTTGAATAAACATATAGATTTAATTTATTAAGTTTAAACTTATTTTTTTATTTTCGTCAAAGTTTTCTTTCCTTCAATTTTTCCTCGCTATTTTCCTTTCTATTTTATTTCCTTAATACTTTTTAGGTTCCAAACGGAACCTTTGTGTCAATACACACACATCCCTAAAATTTGTAACCAAATTTCCTTGTTTTGCCACTTATTTCTATCATTTTCCCCATAGTTCCTAGCAATATGAGGGCCAATATCAATATTTTGTTACTTTATTTGGTGTCAAGTATTGTTGCAATAACTAGTTTTTACTTAAAAGGTCTTTCGTGAAAATTCAGGTCCTAATGTCAGGTTTAGGAGGTACGTCCCAAATAAATTTTTATTTCTCTCAAGTTGCTAGAAAGAAAATTACATGCTCCTTATGAATACAGTCAGAGTATTTTATACCACTAAGGTTTGTCATGTGTCACCTTCTTATTGGCTTATGATCCACCATGGTAGTACTTGCAAATTGTGCATGACGGAGGCAAAGTCTTATTAGATTCGCAGGAACGTGGAGTGTGGGGTATCTATGTGTCAGTGATCACAGTTGGTAATTTGATTGAGTCTTCTCATTCGTTAGAGAGTAGGTCTTAGCCATCCCGCCAACTATGATCAAGCATTGTCCGTCGGTCCCGAGGAGCGATACGCCCAAGGTGATGTAAGTGGGGTGAGGCTCGAGTTGATCTGCCCTTAACGCTCGGTACAAGAGGGTCTCGAGGTATTGGGCTCTTGGGAGGGACTCGATGTGTTGGGCTTGGAATCCTTCGAGAATGGGCCCTAGGCCTAGTTTCGCAATGGACTCCCAAGGGGTTTAGTTGGGCTATAAATGCATCCATTCCACTATCGTTTAACATTTGTAATTTTTTTCTCCTCTTGTAACTGACTGACTTCCTTCCATTCAAGTATGAGATTTATAAGTTTTCACTACTTAATATAGTTGAGATTTCCTCAACAAGGTGGACAATCTTTTTTCGTCATCAGCCACCAGATTTTACCAGACTCTCTATTGCAGTTATTTGAAAAGAAAAAAAAAAAGAATGAATTCTCATGTTCTTTTGTATTACATTGACCCAAATGCAGGTTGATCGAGGAATGTTGGAATCCAGAACCAGTTGTTCGACCAATCTTTTCTGAGGTCATTGTACGGTTGGATAGAATTTATGCACAGTGCTCTAAACTAGCATGGTGGAAAGACCCTTTCAAGCTTCCTTGGTACGTATATCCATTATCAAATATCTCCTATTATGTTTTAATCCATATTAAAAGGTTCTAGGTTTCAATTTAGTTGACTTCCATGAATTTATCATCAACAAACATGAATAAACACTTTCTATTTACAATTTGATGCATCGCTAGATTAACCTTACGCTCTGCAAACCTCTTTTATTAAGGCTTCGTGTTTGGAATTCGGAAAGTACTAAGGAAAAAAAATAGAAAGGAAAATGTAGAGGGAATGTGGAAGGAAAGAAATTTTGAAGGAAAATAAAAAATAGGTTTAGACTTAATAAATTAATTTTATATGTTTATTTAAACTCATTTTGTTTTTGTTTTTGTTTGTTTATCTCTATTATATAAGGACTTAAAAATTTAAAAATATGTAAAATTTTGAATATATTTTATTTTATTTTATATTTTTTACAGTGAAACCAAACATGAAAAATAGTTTTCTTGATCCTTTTCCCTAGTACTTCCGGGTTCCAAAGCGAACCCTAAGCTCTAAAGCTGATGTTTCTAAAAGTGCAATAGAGTATGGCTCCTGACAGATTCTATTAATATCTGCCCCTCATTACTCAAAGAGATGAACCCAAACCATCCTAGAGCTCATTTATCTTCCAATTGTAGAGCTAAAGCATGGCCAATGTCTGTTTTGGTCCAATGGATCTTTGCAGTTTAAAATGTGTATTAACATAGTTAAAATAGACTTAGTACACATTTGAGTGTGAGAAACTTTATCATCTATCCTATGTAGGACATAACCCCTCTGAAACATGATATTTATATTAAACCAAAATCATATAAGATTGAGCTTTTAGGAGAGTTGATTGTTGGGATAAGGTACACAAATGTTGCGATGTTTACGTGCGTATCTCGGCTTGGCCTTAAACTTTTGGGTCAAATGTTACTCGTATTGTTTATTTCATAGTTAAAATATGGTTCAACCGTCAACGGAGTGAGCATATGGGCAAAAGTGCGTCTTACGTTGTTGATGTGTCACCCACATGTGACATAATTAACTGATGTGTTACGTCACTGACAGGTGATACATCAGCGGCATTTGACGCCCGTTTGCCCCCATTGACAATAGGATTATATTTTAGCTACAAAACAAACTTTATGGACAACATTAGACCCAAAAAAATTTAAGGGTCAATTTTGGCGTATGAGCAACTTGTCAGCGCATTATATGACCTATCCGTTGGATATTGCTGCCTCCATCTGGGCACCATATCTAAATGGGAGGGAGTGGGTCATTCTGAAAGATGTGATGGGAAAACGTTTTCAATTATGCTCAGCATTTTGAAACTCTAAAAATGACGAATAATATCTGCATGGAACGAACTAGGGAGTGGGTCATACTTTTTGTTTTGGTGTGCCAATTTGTCTTGAAGAAAACACGAAACCTTTGTTCGGGTTGCAATATCAATGCTCAACCAAGATCCTTTCACTAGCAAAACCTTCTTTCCCGAAGTCATGAGGGAACCACGATAACGATAACCATTATGTTTCCACAACACACATGCTTCGATCACAAAGAAAAACATGAACCATATTTGAGGATGAGACTTTTAGTCAGAAACAATAAGATGTCTTCCCTTTCATCATGTCGGAGACAAGATGAACAGAGAAACTTTTCTCTTATTCTTTGCAATGGAGTATTTTTGGTTGGTTTCAACCTCCTAGAAACTAAACTTTTATATTCACCATTATCAGTCAGTCAGATTAACCCATAGCTTAAATCCAACATGTCTAAATGCTTTTCTACTATGGCTTGTTTATTTCTTTTTGGCACATAATATTAGTGATCTTGACCCCTGCAGGAAATGAGAGGGCACGTCAGTATAGTTCTACGGAGAATCGGAAATGAAAAATGAAAATCCGAGAATGAGAAAGAAAGAGGGGGGATCTCCAGGAACCTTTTAAGAGTTTTGGAAGCTTTTTATGTTGTACTGTTATTATGGAATTTAATAAGAAAGAGGATCTCGGGGGGTAAAAAATCCCAAGTTAGAGCCTAAAGTAGAGAAACAGCTATTGCCCTCTCTCTTCTGTTTCCTCCTCAACGAGCTGGTGAAAATAAAAATAAAATCCCTTTTTGTATATGTAGACAAAAAAAGAAACGAATAAATTTATCTGCATTTGCGTATGTTTTTAAATCTTTATCTCACTCCTCTAATTGATTTCAAAATTCAAATAAAAGCCTAAATATAACATTTAGCATGATAAGATCTCATGTCGGTTTCGCATAAGAGTGTGGAGTGGTATTTAAGCTTGAGAGATTCTCTTATCTGTCAGGTTTGGTTTGAGGTTTTATTAGTAGTGTTTTTTATTGAGGTAATCGTATGCGAAGGTTGAAGGTTACTCAATGCTCCAAAGATAGGTCAGCATGTAGTGAATATTATCAAAGTGTGAGGTGAAACCCCAAAATGAATGTTGTCTTTGCCTTGACATCCGGTTTCTCGAGGGATAGAGAGCAGTTTGATTACAAATTTTCGATTAAGCCTTGAAAAACGTAGAAAACATTAAATTCAGATAACAATAATAATTTTTAAAAAACATTAAAATGGTGTTTTACGTGGTTTCAAAAACTATTCTTAAGAACAGTTTTAAAAAACAAGAGCCAAATTGTCCTTCATTTGAAATATATATTTTCTTTTAAATTTTGAACAAATTCAAGTGTTTTTGGTTTCTTTTATGACGATTTTGATTAATAATTTAATATGGATCTCTTCACACATTCACTAATATTACAATAGTTTTATTATATTTTACATATTTTTCTGAAATTGAGAACTATTACCAAATTGTCCATTATACCATTTAGCACTCTGAATGCAATGGTTGTTGCTTCATGGTTATTTATGCATTTAATGGATCAGGGGAGATAGACCAGATGATGTCAGCATCTTTTAGGCTACCCTTGAAATAGGGTTTTATTCTCTTTAGTCCTATGTACTATTTAGGACTAAGGTCCAATTCAAAGTTGAGGGCCCATTTTCCAATTATAGCTTTATATCAAAGTTTAAATGTTGAAAATTAGAAACATTGTCGAATAATAACAAATAAAATAAAATAAAACATGAATATGACTTAACTCAAATGGTTAAGAGCTCATATGAGTATAAGGAGATGAGAGGTCCAGAGTTGAGTTTTGGACATATTTACTTATTTTGAAAAAAAATTATTAAAATATGTTGGAAATGAAAATAATGTCTAAATTAGTGCGTCTATCATTTGGAAAATTTTTTAAGTTAATACTGTGCAGTAGTGATTGTGACATTAACTTTAAAATAAAAAATCAATGTCGTAGCCGGTGACTACTATATTGCTGATACGCACTAATTTGGGTATTATTTTTGTTTTCAACCTAAATTAGTAATTTTTTTTTTAAATAACATGTTTATGTCACTCTCAGGTTAAGTCCCATTGTTGACTAAATTTATAGGGATCTCAAAATCATTATATTGTAATTCAAAAAATTAATAGATGTCAAAAATAAAAATAAAACAAAACAAATCTATAATACCTTACAAATAAATTAATTATTACATTGTTCATCTACATTTGACATTTTTCTTTAGAAGTATTTGAAAACACAAATTAATAGTTACTATAGTTATTATAAATATTAAATTGATTAAATTAATTTGGGTTAAGTTGCTTTTTCATGTTAAACACCCATTTTTCAATTGAAAATCTCTCAAATTCTTGTAGTATAAGATTTCTATTCATTATACTGTTTTCAAATAGAAATGGAAGAATTGTGTAATACTTAACTCAAGTGGTTAAGAGAGCTCAAGTGTGGGTAATTTTGTGATGAACATAATACTATAGAGTAATACAAATTGAATATATGTAAAAAAATAAAGGAAGAATTTGACCTCCAAATATTAAAATACTTAGTTCGAGGGAATATTTATTTTTTTGTAAGTACATAATTTTATTGAATTGAACATAATTCCCTTTCACTTTCCTATGTTCTTTGCTAGTCTTCAACCACCCTAATTGACAGTTTGAGGATTATATAAAACTCACTGTCATTAAATGAAGTCATATATATATATATATATATATATATATATATATATATATATATATATATATTTTTTTTTTTTTTGATAAGTAAGCGCTTTAGTTATAATATAATAAATTATTTTTTAAATTTGAGACACGAACCTAGAGATAAAAATTTGCTTTGGCAGATGGTAGCTTATTTCTTGAAAGTGGGATTGGGTTGGGCCGTTCAAATTACTTCGCCGAGAGCGAAGCCAAATTTGGCTCGATTCGGCCCTTCAGCGCGTAATTTTACGCTCTGAGGCGTTTTGGCCCTACTTTCGCCAAGATTTAAGGGTGGCTGGCTTGATAGAATTACAGCTCGGCTTAGTCGACTGTCCGATGCAATTAGTCCTGCTGAATTCAAGACTCTTCCCCTTTTTCCTATGCTCTACATTTTAAAAATGTTGAGTGTTTTACCACATGAGCTATGTATGATAACTTGATAAGTAGAGTCATATATTAATATAATGGTATTCATATAATGTCTTAAAATATTTAGTACATGTTTACTTCGTTAATGTATTTTAATTATAAGAAAATTTACAATTTTCCTTTAATATAAATTTTATTTATATAAACATTTCAATGGCAACACAATTTTATGCTTCATTTCATAAAAAAATAAATTCTAAAAGCGTACAAAAATATCCTAGTAAACTTATGAATTTTAAGGAAAAAAAGAACCAAAATGGGTCCTCTATATATATATATATATATATATATATATATATATATATATATATATTTTTCAGAGAATCATAATAAAGACATTTTTAAAATTTTCATTTTTTTTCTGGACAAAAATGTCCTAAAGAAATTATGAGTCCTACCACTGGCAGTGGGGTAGACAGTGAGTCAACACGGGTTCGAATCGCCACCGCGAGACGTTCGTGAATATCTCGCGACACGATAAGTCAAAAGTCAACTACACCCGCCGGATGGGCCCCACTAAAAAATCCAAACCAATCGAACGGTTCAAAGGTGCGGTCGCACCTACACCTCAGCCACACCCTACACCCCACCCTCGTCCCTTTCTATAAAGCCTCAACTTCATTTCTACAGAGGGATTTCTGACTTGAACATCTTTCTAAAACCCTCTAAGTCTCTGTGAAGAAACTAATCTCTCTCTTCACTTCATCAGCTTTTCTGAGCCTCAATCAACCTGTGAGTTTGTTCTTTATCATCGATTTCACTGATTTAGTTTCTTTCTTTCTTTTTTCTTTTTTTTTTTCATTTTCACATATTTTTTTTAATTATTGGTCATGTATTATTATTATTTTTTAAAATTTTTCTATAAATTAGGGTTTGAAGAAGATTGAATAGATAATTTTCTATTGGATTCCAGTGATTCTCGGATGTTTCAATGTTTCTTGGATAACGAGTTTTTGTTTGTGCATCAGTTTTTAGCTTCAGTTGTTTGCTTAGTTTGTGCATTTCGTTTGAATTTTTGTTATTGTTTGAGTGGGCGGTATGGTGTTTGTTTCTTGTCGATTCTTTGTACTTTTGGTATATTCTTCTGTGTGATTTTTTGATGGTTGATGAATTGTTTATGGAATATAGAAAAAGAAAGCAAAGCGATTTTATTTATATATATGATAGGATATTCGAAGAACCTTTTTGTTGGTTGGGTATAATGTTTTTGTATACATTTTGTTTTAATGATTTTAGAGGTTAATTTCATGTTGTCAATGTAAAAATGGTGTGATTTTAATTTGTTGAGCTGTAGCAGCAACTAGGTTAGTAGCTTCGTTTATTTTGATGTTTGGTTACTTTATTAAGTAGAGACTGGTATTGATAACTAGTAGATCATTCTGATTTCTTGTTAGTATTTGATGAACTTCTTTTCAAGTAGGATCAGTATAACTTAAAGTTTGTTATTTTTGTTGTCGATTTTTTAATGAAATAGCCTTAGATAAGAAGTGTTCTAATATTCTTCATGACGATAATAAGGGCTTTAATATGGTATGGGGTATTAGATTTTGAATGACTTTTTTGGTGTTTGTTCAGTTATATATATATGAGAACTGTTGTGATTCATGCATTGATCAACTTTTCAGTTCATAGCCTTATTTTGGTTTTTTGTTTTGGACTTGCTGTCATGTACATCTAATTCGCCTTATTGTATTCTCAAATTGTAATAGGGTAATGCATGCTGAAAAACCATTTTCCTATTTTTTCAGTTGATTGATTTTGTATTTTCTTTGATGTTTGGAGTAGAAGTTATTGATACACAAAAATCAGTTTTATTCATGTAGTCACAATGGGACTAGTTTTCTTTCTATGTTCTATTTTTTTTATTCTAATTTGCAAAAATTTTGGAATTTCCTGTCATTAATGTATCATTTTGATCCTGAAAATCCATCTTTTGCAGCCAGTTTGAAAATGGGATGAGTGCATTTCAAGAAATTATTTTCTTTACTCACAACTATCCGAATGTTTTTGATTGCTTTGTTCTTGATGCATATTGGCCTGGCAAGACCAAGTCATTTTACAGAATATGGCATTATTAATGGGGATATAGTTTTAGTCGGTAGTTTATAATTGGTATTCTGTAGTTCCTGTCTCTTTGTGACAATGCTTTCTTCATTATTATTTTTTCTCATAATCATTAACTTTTAAAATGTCTCGTGTAATGTTTGCTATATTTTTTGTATATGTATCATAAGTTTTTTTATATAGTGAAAAAAATGCATATATGTTAGAAATATGAAGTATAGAGTAATTGTGTATAACCAGTTTTATGAAAGATAGTAGGGTTTAAAGAGTTTTGAAGAGTTCAAATACCATTTGAAAACATTGAATCTTTTTATTGGACATACAAAAGCATGGAATATTGGAGTTTTGAGAAGTCCAATTTGACAAAGTATGACTTACTGTATCCATGATTCCATATGAGATTCCACAAGAATAAACTTCTTAAATTTTTAGATTTGATTTTTAATTCCAAATTGTATACAAACATATTCTTTCCTACTGAAAAGAAAAAAAAACTAAAAGAAACTAATTTTTGAGTAAAAGCTTTTATTTGATCCTTACTATCGGTTTCATTGTCAGTATTCAGACCATTCAAATGAAAATTGTTTGATATTTGTAAAAATACATTTACTGGACATCTAATAGATCCTTGGATAGCAATAATGTAGCTTTTCTCATGTAACACTATTTACTTCTTTCTTCCCTTTATGTTCAGTTTTCATCCTCTATATACATTTTGAACAATTAATGTAGTAGAATTCTTTTAACCAAAACAATGATTTCTTTTAAAATTTATGGAAAAGTTGAAGGGATATGAATTATTGTATTGTTATATCATATATCATGTATTTATGTGTATTGTAAGATTTAGATAAGATGATAATTGCAGTATGTATTATTGTATTGTGTATTTTCTAACCACTATGATTTTGCTATCTTGGTTTTCATGTGTTAATTATTATTGTTTCTAGCAGCCAACTGAGCAAGGGCTTAAGAAATGTGAAAGATACTTCCGCTCTTCGTAGGATAACTTGATATGGCATCCAAAGCAATTTTATAGCTGAGGAAGCTCATTTCTGATTACCTGAATGCTTCTGTACAACGATCCAGTTTTCAAAGTCGGAATGGGCGCTTTGGGAATTTATTATCTTCCAAGGGGTTTGATTCACAAGGCCCAAGCTCTGCAGTAAATAATCGTTCTTTGGACTTTCCTGGCACAAGTGATGGAAATTCAACTTTTGTAGCTAAAGATGCAGTTCTAAGCTTCTCAAGCCTAGGACTACTTAGACGTAGATATTCTGGAACCATGGCATCTGTCATTAATGGAAGATCAGAATTTATTGCTCCAACAGGATTCAGATTGATGTCACAATCTGTTCGTTATGCTTCTACTGCTGCAGCTGGACAGCATGATTTAGGCAGTGATGATGAGGAAAATGAAGAGCTGGCTGCTAAAAGGAGAAAGGGTGCTACCTCAGGAATGGGATCAAGCAGTCGAAGGTCTGAGTACAGCGCCAAAGCAAAGCCAAGCAGAAGCTAAATCCCAAAAGAGTACTAAATCACTTTTACAGAAAACATGGGCCATGCATAGGGGATTGGTCCAGCTTTTGAGAGCTGTAGCTTCTATGAGCAGGTTAAATTTCTCTTCTTGTGCATTTAATTTTTAAACTTAACCAACAGGGCCTCAACCATCTTGCTTATTTGTTCTACTAAAACTTGCAGGAGGATTGGGTTAATAAAACTAATTCATTGGAAGAACGACCATATCAACATTACAACATTATTGGTTGGGTTGTAAACTACTCTGGGCTGATGAGAATCTCAGCCCAAGGTTGCTGTTAAAACTTCTTGCTGGTGGGAAGAGCTCTAGAAGAGAGAGGCAACAACTGACACTCTAACAACAAACATATCTTCAGGCTTGTTCCTTTTGCAGTTTTTATAATAGTCCCATTCATGGAGTTTTTGCTTCCTGTATTCCTGAAATTATTCCCTAACATGCTGCCATCAACCTTTCAAGACAAAATGAAAGAACAGGTACTGTCCCTTGCAATTCACTTATTGGCTTTTGTTTTCCTGTTCAGAGTACTGCTACCGGGGTGTGTGATTTATGTTGTACCTAGCGCTTGATTGGGACCCCCACCAAGTGCCTTCATCCCACCAAGAAAAAAATCAACAGTTACCATATTGTGATCCAAATTTCAGATTCTTATCTGGTTGCAGCAGGCAATACACCTTTTCTTTTTTCTGTTGTGCATATTTGCTGTAACCTATTGTTTCCTGTCATCATATTGACCAGAACAGGCCTGTGCAAACTTTCACACATACTCACAAATGATCATAAGCGTGTTCCTATGGTCTTTTACTGATCATGCTTTAAATGTTTCAACTCATAGGAAGCATTGAGAAAGAGACTTAATGCAAGGATAGAGTATGCGAGGTTTCTTCAGGATACTGTCAAAGAAATGGCAAAGGAAGTCCAAAATTCACGGAGTGGAGAAATTAAGAAAACTGCAGAAGATCTTGATGAATTTTTGAACAGAGTATGTGGTTTATTGTGCATCCCTATGGTTATCTTGATGATTTATTTATTCATTTATTTATTTTAATTTTTTTATGGGAAAAGGAAAACAAGACTAGTATGCTATTAACAGGGATGATAAGTATATTGTTGACAGTGTATCCATGGTTTTTAATATATATATGCATATTTGTTCATACATGCCACATATGCGGCAATTTATAATTCATCTGATCTGGTGTGTTGTTGCAGGTTAGAAGAGGAGCTGGTGTATCCAATGATGAAATTCTTAGCCTTTGCTAAGTTGTTCAATGATGAGCTTCACTCTAGATAATATCAGCAGGTTAGATTTTACTGTGATTGTTTTGTGATTAGGATCTATTTGTTCTGTTTAATTTATTTTGCTAGTTTCTCCATGGTGTGGTTATGTGACATTAGTTTCTGTTTTTAAAATCTGTTTCTGCTATCAGATCACGATTGGTGAATATGTGCAAGTATATGGGAATAAGCCCATTTGGGACAGATGCATATTTGCGATATATGCTCCGAAAAAGACTAAAATGGTGAGATGCATTTTCTTCATTCAAAGTAGTTTGTATATCTTATTAACAAGTGCCTTTTCAAGTGCTATTGATATGATTCCTTGTTTACCTGTATGAAAATTCTATCAACAAAGTCTGAAGATCAGTTGGAAACTAGGTTGTAAAAATTTTAAACAGAGTTGGAGCCAACTGCCGTTGTAACCTTTGGGCGAATAAATTAGAGCCATGTTCAAGTTTGGTTGATACCCGCCTTAAACTTCTTCCTTGTGTTTTACTCTGATAATTTATTGAGTGCTTGAGGATTGCAATAATTCATGGTTCTTTCTAAATCAAGTAATTGCATAGGAGATCATGAGTTGGTCACAGTTTCTTTTGTTGCAGCATTTATGCAAACTTAGCTGCTTTTGTTCTAAAACAAATATCATTTGAGACTGGATGATAAGTTGAACAAATTCTGATTGTTTGTTTCTGATTCAATTTCATGGAAATTTGAACTTGAAGGTAAGAGTGTTGATAATGTCAATTGGAAGCTAGTCATTTAATAGCTAAATTTAAATGCATAGAACTAAGGATAGTAATCTAAGTTGATTATGAAAGATTAGATCGATAACTTGAGGCTTTCATTTTTTCTCGGATCTGCAAGTGTGTGATAGAGAAAGACCTGAAGAAGGCAAGAAGCAGAAATAGCCCTGAACCCAAACATGGCCAGCCGATTTGGTGCATATCTGAAGAAATAGAGGACATGTGTGGAGGAAGGAAGGGGAGCCAGTTGGAGATTGAAGCAACGGTTTTTGGTTGGGACAAAAAGGGGGGTAGCAGGGGAGGCTTGGCGGAGGCTGGTGACTGAGAGTGGGAAAAGTTTCCCTTGGCTGTGCTCTACGCAGAAATTTCCTTTTTATTGCTTTTGTTATGTCTGCTTAGTAACTGGAAGTTGTCTTTTCTTTTTCTTTCTTATCTGAGAATTGCTTGTTGATTAAAGGAACATCACAGAAAATCAATAGAAATTTCCTTCACTTCTATTTTTATTTTTATTTCAGTCATGTTTTTCTTGAGCTGTGAAATTATTTGAAGAGCAAACTAGGAGTAGAATTCCTTACTTTCTCATCAGTTTGAAGTCCTGCCAAGCTGAGCTCTGAAATACTTAAGCTTGAGTGTTACTTTGTACAAGACACCGTTGAAGACTCCAGTTAATTTAATATCCTTGACTACTGTCAATGACTTGCCTAGTTGCATAGCTTTCAAATAAATGCGAAAGGTGCAAGGACTTGAAAGCTTAAGGGTGCTCCTTCTGGACAGATTGTCCTAGATTCAAGATTCATCAGTTTACCCTGATCACTAGATACAGATGCTTTGCCCAACCGTTAGAATCACTTCAATTGAAACAAATAGAAAAAGAACTGAGCTCTAGTTGCCTGATACAAGAGATGAATTGATTAAATGTTATAGTAGCATGCGTATAATTTGTTTATTTATTTATTTATTTTTTTGTTAGGATTAAAAATGATGATAAAATGATTCAAGCTGAGGGCGTAGAGTCTCTCTTTCAGAAGCTGAGTTTCTGAGGATTGTAGGAGCGAGGCATGCTTGGATTGCGGTCAGTTGAAGAAATGCAATAACAGGTTTTATGCTTGATCCTTTACATTTCTGTTTTCTTTCCTTGCCTTCAAATAACTAAAAATATTATGTTTTCTTTATTTGATTTAAAATTATTGGGGAACTCACTGTCTTTTCCTTCTTGTCTCCCTGCATCTAGATTGATGCGTTGATCCTCTGAGGTTCACATGTTAAAGTTTTTAAGCTATGTTTGTTTGACAAGATATAGTGTATGGCATTAAATAAGAGATGAAACATATAATTAAATAAACAACGGAATAACTTAGAATCAATCATGTACCGTGTTCAACCAAATATAGAATAAAATAAACAAGAATGAATGAATTTATCCCACTCTTTCTATATCCTCTTTGCCTGAGATATAATCACCCTAAGTTATGATGTAAGAGATGCATATTCTTTGGATTATAATTCATTCTTTTTCTTCGAGTCTTTTAGAATTTTTTATTTAAAAATGTAGAACTTTAATTCAAAGAGAAAAAGTATATTACTTGGTATAAAACGCTTTTTTACAGATTTATATAATACCAACTTTCCGAAAAGTTCATAATTTTGTAGGATTTACTTAATACTTAATACATTCACGCTTCCTCACATGCATGTAGCCCGATATCCATGAAGAGTCAAAGTCTACAGGAACTTTCAAATCAAAAACAGGATCACATTCAAATTTGTAAGAGAGGTCTGAAGACAGATTCCTTCCGCCAAATCATGCCTTCGATACTACGTTAAACGACCAACTCTCTTAAAATGAGCCGGTGGAATTGGATTTAATATGAATATTATAGCTTCACAACATTTAACTCATAAATGTAATATTCTTTATTTGTAAATTCTAAATATTTTAATCATGAATATTAACAAAGAAATGTAAAAAATTTAATAAATTATAAAATTGTATAATTTGCAACACAATATGAGAGATTTCACTACACACACACATATATATATATATATAGAGAGTATATATATATATATATATATACATATTTATATATTTTAATAGCAAATTTGGTAACAATATGGTTTTATTCTGAAAAGGGTATCAAGGTTGAGTGGGTCCTTTCCTTTGTGGTCAGAGACATTCTTGCTTGGATATAAATTCTTTTGTGGGAAGAAACAAGGTCTGAAGAGCTGCTTATGCATTTTTAAGACAATTTGGAAAGAAAGGGAATCAAAGAGTGTTCACAAGACCAACTTAGTCGGGGAGTGCCGCCTTTTTTTTTTATGGTTCATTTATAGCATGCACCTAGAAAAATTCAATACCTTTAATTGATTTTGTAGATTGGTCAAAATCAAGTCAAGGAAAGGACTTGTTATTTTAGTGTTCTCTTTTTAGGCAAATGCCTTTTGGTACCCACTACATATGTCCGGTATATCTTTTTGTGTAGCTCTTTTTTTTTTTTTGATATTTTTAATTTTTATTTGCTTAATTGAATACAAATAAAAAATATCAAACATTAAAATATAATATACTGTCCATTTTTTTTGTTCCTTCTACAAGTTAAACATGCATATGCCAACATATTCCATTGATATCGACAAGCCAAAACAAAATATGGTGGGAATATAGCTGATATTATCCCATCTAGTCAACCAAATGTAGTCTTAAGTTATAGAATGTGATAACTGTTGAAGATGATAAAAAACGGAGCATAAACCTTGGTAATTGTAGCTAGGGTTTCCCAAGTAACCACTTTTAGACCACAAATATAATTTTTTTTCATGGGAAAAATTATCAAATTTATTCAAGTTGGTACCTTGTGTGATCAACCGCATCAGAATCTGTTTCATTCTGGTGAATACCTGTTCAGGAGGAACTCTAATAAATTGTCATTAAAGAAGTTTGATTTTGTTAATTTATTGAAGTCTTATCTCTCTCTGCAGCTCCGTGATTGGTTGGATTTGTCTCTCAATCATCTCTGTCCCTCGTTCCTTTTTTGGATCTCTTTCCAGGTAAGACAGGGCTTCATCAGATTTTTGTGTGCTTTTCCTTTTCGTTTGAAAATTTAGTCCTCGCAGCCTTCCTTTTTTAATTTATTTTTTTTTATTTTTGTGTGTGTGCGCCTTTTGATACTTTCCAGGTAAGATAGACTTACTCAGATTTTGTGATTTTCCTTGTTTGAAAATTTAGCCTCACCACTCTTTTTGTGTTTGTGTTTGGAATACATCTGACTTCACTTGGTCTTTCCTAATCTCAGAGCTTTACAGTTCGAAAAGTGCGGCCTGAGGAAGCTGTTCAAGCAACACTCCCTTCTGCCAGATGAGGCTGTGGATACTGTCGGTGTTATAGCCGGCTTTCTGAAGATTCTGTTTCAGAAAGGAGGAGGAAATTGGAGTATCTTGAAATGCAAGAAGAACTTATTAAGGTTGATAATATTTTGTATCAAATTGTTCTTGCTGGATTTACATTCTCTCTCCTGTTGGTTCCGCGACCTACTTTCTTGAACTTGTTTTTCAGTCTTCCAGTGGCAGAAAAATTCTATTGCCTTTTATCTTAAGCTATTCTAGTATCATTTCCAACCAGCCTAAATATTTTGACAAAAATGTTCTTCAGCAAAATCATCATTTCTCTCGAAGCAATATCCAGTAGCAACACTAACACAAATACGATTAGTATGGTTTTAGCCAAGCCTATCCATATTTTATATCTTTTGAAGAAGATTATTTGAGCTTTCCCTGACCTTTTCTTTAAATCCTAATTGAGTGTATCTCTAAGTTTCTGTCTGTTAGATAAACTTGAATTTACAATTGAGCTTGTTTATTTTTAAAGTAGTTCTTAAACTACACCAGAAGTTCTAAACTAATAATTTGTAGGAGGAGGAAGAGAAAGAGGAAGAGCAAGCTAAGATTAAGGAAGCTGTCGTCAAGAGGATGTGGCTTTGAAAGAGATGACTATTCCAACAGCAAGAGAAGCACAAGAGCTATAACAGCAGGAAAAACAAGAGCAGCTCTGTGAACTGTCGCATTGGCTGCCTAGCTTCTGTGCATCTGCTGAGTGTTTTCCTCACCCCCATCTCGGTTTATAATCTGTTCAATTCTTTTGTCTCCTTTTTTAAACCACTTCTGCAGTCAGTCAGCAGGAGCGTGAAGAATTCTGAGGCTTGTCAATAAGTGAGGTACCAGATCCTGACAGTGCATTCTATCATTTGTATTTTCTTCTATATACCCATCTCCAGTGTGAATAGTTTTAATATGGCACATTTAGGTGGCTGCTTGTTTTTTTAACTTTTTGTTGACTTATTGCTGAATTTTTGAAATCCTTTTGCTTAATAGAAAAACTAAATATTTGATTTTCTAATGCTTTTTTCTTGAATGTTGTTTTATTAAAAAAACTAAATATTGAAATTTGAGAAAATCATAAATTTTCGATTCAATCAAACTTCTCTACGATCCCTTTTCAATGTTAATTTTAAATAAAATCATATATATTTTTAATTTTATTTAAAAATTTATTGTCTCAAAATTTACATGTACCCTAAAAGTTGATTTTTTTTAGAAAAAACAAACAACTAAATACTTATCCTATTTAGCACTATTAAGAACAAAAGTTCTATTCAATATTAAGTAAAAAAACAAACGTCTCCTTAGTGCATGAATAGATGTAGATCCATCTATATTGTTTCTACTGTGGAGTTCTTCCTTTTTTCTTCTTTGTCAGCATCACCTTAATCTTTTGTAGTTCTTTTGTGTTGCTGAGAATGCCTTGATTGAGAAGTTTTGATGTTAAGACTCATTGAAAATTTGCTTTTATTTTTCATCTTGATATAGAAGTGTATCTGACTTGGATTTGGTTTGTAGGATATTTGACTGTTAATTGTGTAAACCCGAATTGTTATGTTTTTCTTAAAGCTAGTGTTAGTTATTTGATGTCCTTGATTGAGAAGTTTTGATGTTAAGACTCATTGAAAATTTGCTTATTTTTCATCTTGATGAGGTGTATCTGACTCGACTGATTTGAGACATTTGACTGTTAATTGTGTAAATCCGAATCGTTATCTGTTATTCTTAAAGCTCATGTTAGTTATTTGGTGTCCTTGATTAAGAAGTTTTGATGTCAAGACTCATTGAAAATTTGCTTATTATTCATCTTGACGAGGTGTATCTGGACTCGGATTTGGTTTGTAGGACATTTTTTGACTGTTAATTGTGTAAACCCGAATTGTTATCTGTTGTTCTTAAAGCTCATGTTAGTTATTTGATGTTTGCAGATAGGGCTTTACAATAGCATGGTAGATAAAGAGGGTACAGATGGTAAAAGAGGCCATGGAGGCATATAAATGCTCCAGATGAAACTGATCACGCTGCTGAAGTGGCAGTTGTGGGATATAGTTTCAAGTGCACTATAGATCGGGTAAAACGTTTTAGTTTCAAAAACAATATTCATTTTTCTAGACTTAAATCATGGCTCATGATGGGCAGAGTTGACCAAATTTTAACAGTTTTCATCTCTTCTATTCAGGTGGATGCTATGCTTCAAAACCTTGAGAAAGAAATCGATGATGTTGATACAAAATTCAGCATCGTTATGACTACTTGACAGGTGCTTAATTGATTATCAATTTATCATCATACCTCACGGTTTACTCTTGCTGTTTGTTTTGTATGCCACTTTTCTGCTGTGAAAAAGGATGTAGGGATCTTAGCCTTTGATGAGATATATTTTCCTTGGGCTCTGTCTTGAACCCAAAAGTACTCAGTAAAGTTAAGGAAACGTTAAAATGATTTTCTCATTGCTTTGGTTTTACCTGTTAAAAATATAAAGGAAAATTAAATGTAATCAAAATTCTCGAAATTTTACTATGATTTTAAATTTCTAGTCTTTATATATATATTCAAGAGAAACAATAAATGAGTTTGAATAAATATATAGAATTAATTTACAAGTTTAAACTTATTTTTATTTTCCTCTCTCTCTCCTCCAAATTTTATTTCCTTTTACTTTTCTTTATTTTCCTCAATTTCTTTCCCTTAGTAGCCTTTAGGGTTCTAAACGTGAGCTTACAAAGTACTAGGAAAGGAAAAACAATTCTATGGAAATGATTTTATAAAGAAATATAAAAGAAAATCAAATATAATCAAAATTCCTTAAAATTTATATAATTTTAAATTTCTTAGTTCTTAACATTCGAGAGAAAACAAATAAACCAGCTTTTAAATAAATATATGTAATTACTTACTGTTTAAAACATATTTTATTTTCTCTAAATTTTCTTTTCTTACCTTCCGGTTTCAAACGGGGCCTTGGTGTTAGTGTAGTCTCATGATAGCCTTTTGATGAGTATATTTTCCTTGTGTGCAGGGATTATGATGGTAAAGTAACTCCCGAAGAGGTGGCATCAGCTGCTCTGTACTTGAAGGACACTTTGGGCAAGGAGGGTATCCAAGAACTCATCAGCAGCCTTTCCAAAGATAAAGGTAAGTTATTTTGCAACCCTACCGGAAACTCATTTTGCTTCAGGTGCCTTTGTAGTTGTTTTTGGTCAGGTGTGCTATTAATTAGACTTGACAAATTTTGACACGACCCGTGAACCCGACACGTTTTTATGCATGTATGGGTCAAATTCGTGTTGAACCGTAACCCGTTTAATAAACGAGTTATATTCGTGTCAATCCACATAACACGAAATTGACCCCAAATTGGCCCGTTTAATTATTATGTAAATTAATATTTGATCAATATTAACTCGTTTAATATGTTATTTTTTTTAAAATATTAATGAGTTAATTATAATTCATATTAATTTAAAAAACCAAATTAATAAATTGGATCGTGTTTGAATTTGTTAATTTTGACACGACTATTATTCGTGTTGTGTTCGAGTTTACGATTACAGTGAAATACCTATATATTGACACGATCCGAACACGACACGCGGACACAAATTGCCACCCCTATTAGTTATTTTCAAACATGGTTCTTCTCCTTTGGTACCAAGCAAATTATGCACATTTTCAATGATCAGCTGAGAAAATTCAAGAAGAAATCATGTCTTACGTTTAACACATGTGAAAGCGTTTATTTTTCCTTTAATAAAGTTGGTTCCTTGTATTGATGCTTGAAGCTGGACTCCAGCAAGAGGTTAAGCCAGAATGGGTGTTATAATGTTTGCATTATTATGAAAGGATAAGAGATACTAATAGATCGAAACAGCTGAGTCCTTTTCTTTGGTCTGCTTAAGAACTTGAGCAGTGAGGAAAGAAAATAGGATAGAAAAGTGGAAATTTTTTTTTTGGGAGGAAATATAAAATATGTCAACTTAATAGATTAATTCCATATGTTATATTTAAAACTCATTTTATTTGTTTCTCTTTTAATATTATATAAAAACAAAAAATTTTCTGAATTATATTTGATTTTCTTTGGTATATTTTTCATGTTTAAACCAAACATTTAAAATCATTTTCTTCGCTCTCCGCTTTCAATTTGGAAAATACTACAAAGAAAATTGGAAGGAAAGAAAATTCGAGGAAATAAAAAGTTTAAACTAATAATATAATTTTATATGTTAATTCAAACTCATTTTATTTGTTTATCTTTATTATACAAGAACTAAGAAATTTAAAAATATAAAAAAATTTGAGGAATTTTGAGTATATTCGATTTTCTTTTATATTTTCTATAATGAAATCAAACACTTAAAATCATTTTTAGTATTTTCTTTTTCTTTTCTTTCCCCTATTACTTTTCTGTGTTCCAAATGAAATCCTAATATATATTTTCTTTTCCTAATACTGGTTTCAAACGGAGCCTCTTAAGAATAAGAAAGATAAAAAGGTGAAGGGGGTGGGAGTGAGGCTCGCTTCTGTATTTTACTCATGATCTCAGGTGGGAAGAGGGTTCCAATCTCTTTCCATAAAAACCGTAACTAATAATTTCTTGTATTTCTCTGCAACAGATGGAAAGATTCACGTCGAAGACATTGTCAGACTTGGCAGCAAAATTGAAGATGCCAATACATCCAAAGCCGGGGAAAGGTAGAGGATAGGTATTATTGCCTATTCCTTAGTTCTTTTTAAAATGGATCTCTTGCCTATTCCTTAGTTCTTCATACCAACAACATTTAAATAATTTTTTTAATGCTGCAGTGACTTTCAGAAGTCATATAGTAGGTAGTGTCTAGTTGATAGGTTTTTAGTTGTCCTATCAATAGTATATTACAAAGAGGACGGGTTTACTGGTACTGTAGAAAAAAAATTGGTGCTGATAGACAAACCACCAAAAGCTGATACATTCATATATCTCTTTTATCAATTTTGAAATAAATGCTATAAATGAGTTTCTGTCTCAAGCCCTGGTTCTGGTTCAGGCCAGATAGTGGAGTTTTCTGTATAATATTAAAACCTTTAGGTGTTTCGGTATACATTGGAATGAGGATGAAGAATATCTTTGAGTCTATTTCTCAAGGAATGGAATCAATAATTTGATTTTGTTCTTGGGGTATTTAATTTGATTTGTTCTTAGTATTCGATTACTTAGAATCTTATACGGAACGTGACGCATTTTCATTTATTGGTCAGAATGATACTAGAAATTGGAGGAAAAAGAAATAAATTGAAAATAATGTTAAAAACTTTTAGAGTTTTTATTTATTTTTTATTTTAAAGTTTATTCATTGATAAGATATTTTAATTATTCTTCATTGCTTTCATTGAAAAACAATTATAGTCCTATGATTAAAAATAAAATATTAGAAATTAAAATTATTTTTAATATATAGATAATTTTCACAGTATTTTGGTTTTTATAACAAAGTATACATCTTCTTAGTTTTATGCAATCGGTTTATAAAAATGTATCTTCTTAGGCTATGTAACAGTTTTATAAAAATGTTTTCTTAAGATTATAAATAATGTTTTCTCAAGATTATAAATTTAATGATAAAATAAAACGTTAATGTATTTTCTCACAAAATTAAGTATAAGATTGAAGTATTGTGACTATTAATTCATAAAATCATAAATCTTAAGGGTGTGTTTGATACATTGAAATGAGAAATGAGGAATGAGGAATGAGAATGAAGAATTTTTTTTCATTCGTATTTCTCAAGGAATGAAATTAATAATTTGATTCAATTCCTTAGTGTTTGGATTAGTTTAAGAATCTTATATTGGAATGATTGTTTATTTTAATTTCATTGTTTTGTAATATTAGAAATTGGAATGAAAAATAAATAAATGAAATAATGCCCTAAAACTTTTAGAGGTTTTTTTTTTTTTTTAATTTTTAAAAACGCCATACCTTGATAAAACATTTAATTATTCTTCATTGTTTCATTTAAAAAAAAAAATTATTGTCATATGATTAAAAACAAAATATTAGAAATTAAAATTATTTCTTAATTTATAAATACTTTCAAAGTATTTTCGGTTTTTTAGAACCGTTACTAAGCATTTTCTTAGTTTTTATGTAATCGTTTTATAAAAATATATCTTCTTAAACTTTATGTAACAGTTTTATAAAAATATTTTCTCAAGATTATAAATTTATTGATAAAATAAAATGTTAATGTATTTTCTCATAAAAAAAGGTAAATAAAATTTAAAAATTTCAAATCTAAGACAATTTGTTTTGATTTTCACAACATAACTTTTATAAATACTTTAAATTACTAATTGAAATTGTGTTTGATAAACAAAAGGTTAGAGGTAAACAAATTTGTGTTTTTATGTTTTTTGCCAGCATGGTTAATAATCACAAAGAAAAGGAGAATGCCACTTATATATAATAATCTAAATCTTATTATGTTGTGACTGATTCCTCAATTACTTTTAATTCTATTCCCTCAATGCGAATTTCTCTGATTCAAAACGAGAATGAATAAGGGGTAATGATATTTCCATTCTACCTCTCTTTTTCCATGATCCAAATACACCCTCTGACTTTGAAGACCGATGTAAATTTAAAATGAGGCATTGTTTATATATATATATATATATGGTGTAATCATGGATATTTGCTATGAGTTGTGATAGCCAATTCCTTCCATTTCAGACCACTCCTTATCGACTGATGGATATAACCAGAGACCCTTTTTCTGATGTCTCTTCTTTCCAAGATGGCTAGGGAACTTTGCTAAATTAGCATATGTTTAAAAATAATGTCTAAATCCAAGCTTTCATCACATATCAAACAGAGTAAAATAGCGACATGATTTTATATTTTTTCAAAAAGTTAAAATAACCGTCACGACTCGATTTGTGCTAAAGCTAAAATTGGACGGCTGACTACGGAGCCTAAGCACTTTAAACTTAAAACCATAATCATCAATCACAATTTTAACTTTAAGCCTAAAACCGTAGTTGATGACTACGGTTTTGGTGATGGTGGCAATAAGAGACTAGTTTAGGCATTAGTTTTTAAATATGAATTATTTTGAGTTTTTTTTTTTTTTGAAAGATTATTTTGGGACGAATCCATTGATCCAAAATGATATGTAAACCAACCTCTATCTATCTATAATCCTTTTTCATTGTCCAACCTCTTCTTGTCTGGATTGTGATGTGTGTTCAGTAACATTAATTGTTAATAAGAATAGAAACAATCTTCTCACCACCAAAAAAAAAAAAAAAAATCATAACGTGTTTGCCACTCAATTAAATATGAATATGTTTAATAATTTATTTTATAATTGAACTTTATCATATCCCACATTGGATAGGTAGAAAGCTCCTAAAACTATATAAGTCTGGTTTTCAAACTTATTGGGACACATGAAAGAAATGGCGACTTAATCCCTTATTAAAAGCCGATAATATCTACGGCCGCCTGGATCGCTACACTGCCGATCCTCGACCGATGTGGGAGTCTCCATATGTTTAATTGTGAGGGGTTGTTTGCCTGTTTGGCCTCGTAATCCCATATAACACAAAGAGGACGTTGTGTTTGTAGGGGAGGTTGTTCGTCACATCCTACGTTGGATAGATGAAAGTTTTTAACCATAGTGCATTTAACCTCTTAACCTAACATACGCGCTTTAAACCGGAAGGTCCTTTGGGCTCAACCACAACATCTAATGACAATTCGATTATCACAAAGGATTGATTGCTTGCTTAACATGGAACCAGGCTTAAAGCTGAATGCCTATACTGGAATATATTAT
Organism: Tetrastigma voinierianum; assembly: GCA_016808115.1. Lineage (NCBI taxonomy): Eukaryota > Viridiplantae > Streptophyta > Magnoliopsida > Vitales > Vitaceae > Tetrastigma > Tetrastigma voinierianum. The sequence continues at coordinate 842,742 of JAEQBH010004115.1, forward strand.
GGCAAGTTTTAGTTCTCTAAAGCCTTATTATAATAGCAGTGGTAAATTTATGTGCCTTGATGATCATTCCTCCTTTGTCTGTGGTCAATTCCATTTCCATTTCTATTTGTATGCATGTGAAACAATGAATCTATTTGCATGCATATGAATTAATATGCATATATGTATAAGACATGAATTTAAAGTACAACATATAAGACATACGAGCAAACGAACCCAATCTCATTCACCAAGTGAGAATGGCAGCAGTCCCATTAAAGCAACTTACAAGATGATTTTCTACATTAATTAATATATTTCATCAAAGAAAGATTAATATACATTGAACGGCAATGAGACTTAACCTGGCCAAGCAAGAGTTCACTTTAAGGCGGAGAGTGAAGGGCTCCAAGGCTCGAGTCCGAACGAAAACATATTCGTGAAGAAACATGATACTATGATATAATACAAAATGAATAGATGTAAAAAAAAAGGTATACTTTGAGTCCGAGGCTGTTTAAAGTGGGGTTAAACATAAGATATTTTTTTTTCATTTCGACTGGGCTATGATTCGGAGCTGGACCGCACACATGAAAGACGCCTTTAAACCATATAAACTAATTCTCATAAGAGCCGAAAGGGATCACAAAGACAAGAAACTTACTACATAAATACGCCAGATTCCCAAGACTAACTGGGCACTATTAGTTACAGGTGAAGAATTTTCAACCATCTCAATTTACACGTTGGGATTACAGTGAACATAACATTACGACAGAACGCAGTCGAATTAAACGAACATAATACTATGATGTCAAAAAAAAAAAAAAAAAACATTGAGCAGGAGATTCATCTCATCCACCAACATTGATTTGTCCAATCTCTATGTTTTATATGTACATACAAAGAGTAGGCCGACACAACTGGTTCTGAAGAGATGATAAGAGCAGGAAGACAAAAGAAAAAAGAAAAAAGAAATGAAATTAAGAAGAATGTGTTAGATAGTTAGTCACACTTGTTTGGCCTTGATTGTTGTAAAATTAGCCTTTCACCATCTACAAGTATAGTCCATAAATACTACCGTATCCGGATGGCCGACCTGATTAAATTAGAGAAACAGTCTTAATTGTGAGGAAAATGAAGAGTGAATCAATCCCATTTTATGGTCCTTCCTTTCCCTTTCCCTTACCCTTAACAGGGTCACATAAACCCACTGGTTCAGTTTATGATTAAAGCTATAGTTTGAGGTCAAAATGACCTTTTTTTTCCAGACAAGAAAAAAAAAATGATATTAGGCCCTTTTTTGATACTATTGTTTAATATAGCTCTCTTATGTTACGTAAGGTATGCTTATTTTAAAAATTTTTTACTAGTTAGAAGTCAGAAGTTAGAAACTGTGGCTTTATTTTTTTAACTAAAGTGAAATGAGACCGTGGCTTTAATCTATGACTTTAAATTAAGCCAAATAAAAAAAATATAACCATCTCTTATGGGGTTCATTTTAAACAAAAGTTTCAAAAGTTACTGAATATATTTTTTTTAAATGGGTCATTTTGAACCCAAACTCTTAAAGCTAGCTCCATCAACATTGAGATGATCCGGAAAGAAGAAGAAAGTTCAGAGAATTATTTGAGGTAAAATTTAAACATCTATGTTGCAGTGGGCACAAGACCTGGCTGAACGACTAGGTTTAGTTGGAGTTCCATTTTTCACTCAATCATGTGCTGTTTCTTCCATTTACTGCCATTTAACAAGAACTTGAGAATGCCTTTGAAGGATCTACTGTGTCAATTCCATTTGCCACTTTTATGTGTAAAGGATTCACACCTTCATTAATGACTAAATGTCTTTATTACCTTAGATCATCTCCAAAAAAAAATCTATATTTTTCACTTCAAATTGATATTTTTTCTATATTTAGAGATGATGAAACCCACATTTTAGAGACCTAACTCCAAAAAATAATATATATTTTCAACTTTAAATCACTATTCATTCTTTAAACATTCATTTTTTAAAATTAGAATATTTTAAGAATATGATATATGAAATAATTTTATTTATATTTAGATATAAATATATGAAATTAATTAAATAAATAAAACATATTAAAAAACTCCAAAATGTATTTTAAACTAATAAATATTATGTTATAGAACATCATATTACATTGTAAAATAAAAGAACATTAATAAAAGTTTTACTACTAAAAATACATTAACCAAATGATAAAGAAACAATATAAAAACTAATAGTGTGGGCAAATCACTCTTATAATTATCTGTTTAAAAAATTTAAATTATTAAAATAAATTAATACTAGTAAAATCATTATATTAAAATCATTTTACAATATTATATATGAAAAGTAATTCAATATTAAGAATTAATAAATAATAAATATAAGTATGTCAAAATAAAAATATGTTATAAAATATAATTAAACTAATTATTTTATTATTATGATAATAAAATAATGAAAGAATAGTAGTATAATAATAAATTAATAGGAGAATAGTGCTTATTAAAATGTGGCCCCATCATCTCTCTATATTTAGAGATGTGAATAGTGAATCTCAAATATGGTTATGCACTATTCATGTCTCTATTTAGAGATCAAATAGAAAAGAACTTTGGAGCATGATTTTGCTCCAAAATCTCTAGAATGAGTAAAAATAGAGCTTTTTAGAGATTCTTATGAATGATTTACCGATTTCCGAAAAGTGAAGTGGGTCTTGTTTAACACCTTTGACAAGTTGGAGGAAGAGGTACTTTCTATCACCTTTTTACATTATAATGTCACATGCTACATTTAATAGGGGAGAAAGTTTCGGACACTATATAAGTATGGACTTCTTTCAATTTAGTAGATACATTTTAAAGCTATAGAGCCCGCTTTGGGCTCAAAGGCGACTCAACATATCTACTCGTAATGCATTGAATTCGTTACAAATGGTATTAAAGTCGATCTTCAACCTTGGTGTAGAGGTTCGTTTTGCCCCTTAAGGGGTGTTTGTCTATTTGGTTTGACCTGCAATCCTGTGGGACATAACATCACCAGGATGTTGTGTCTGCATGAGAGGTGTTTGTCACATCCTACATTGGATATGAGAGAAAGTTTATAATACGATATAAGTATGGGTCCCTCTCAACCTAGTAGAATTGTCTTAAAGCCGTGAGGACCCCTTAGGCTTGAAGCGGACAATATCTACATGATTGGGTCGGGTCGTTATAAAAGGTATCAGAACCGATCCCTGATCCGGTGCAGGGGTCCATTCCATTTGGCCCCTCGTAGGGGTTGTTTGTCCATTTGACCCTATAATCCTATGGGTCGTTGTGTTTGTATGGGGGGTGTTGTTTATCACATTAGATGAGGGAAAAAGTTCATGATACTATATAAGTATGAGTTTCATTTAATCTAGTAGACGTGTTTTAAAGCTGTAAGATTCCCTTGGGCGCAAAGCGGACAATATTTACATGATTGGATCGGATCGTTACATATACAAAGGTCCATATTACAGGAGCGGAGCCTTGCACCCTTAAAGGGATCAATGGTGGGCTACAGGATTGGGCCTATCGGCCCAATCACTTCACTACCACATATCTCCAAAAATTCCATGATGTTGCACGTTTTAGGTCACCCAACTCTAACACATTTGCTTGATGCTGTTACCATTAGGTGATGAAGTGGATGGCAAGTCTGCGACCAATACTAACAATAGGACCAACCGTTCCTTCCATGTACTTGGACAAGAAGTTGCAGGAAGACAAAGATTACGACCACAGCCTTTTCAAGCAAAAAATCGACACCTACGTTACCTGGCTGGACGGAAAGAGTATTGGGTCTGTGGTTTCGTATCATTCGGAGCTTGTATCACCAGGAGAAAGAACAGATGGAGGAAATTGCATGGGGCCTGAAGATCAGCAACACTCATTTCATATGGGTAGTCAGAGAATCTGAAGAGAAAAATATCCCTATCAAGTTCTTAGAGGAGATCACATGTGATGAGAAGGGTCTGGTCGTGAATTGGTGCTCCCAATTGGAAGTTTTGTCTCACAAATCTGTTGGGTGTTTTATGAGTCATTGTGGATGGAATTCGACTCTGGAGGCACTGAGTTTGGGAGTGCCTATGATAGCCATGCCTAACTTTTCTGAACAAGCAACGAATGCGAAGTTTATTGAAGATGTATGGGGAGTTGGGATTAGAGTTAAGGCTGATGAAAAGGATGTCGTGAAGAGAGAGGAAGTAGAGATGTATGTGCATAAGGGAAATGATGGAGGGGGAGAGAGGGAATGAGATGAGAAGGAATGCTGAGCTGTAGAAGCAGTTGGCCATAGAGGCAGTGAATGAAGGTGGAAGCTCAGTCAGATAAGAACATTGAAGACTTTGTTGCAGAAATTTTATGCAGCTAATGTTATCTATCACCATTAAGTTTTGGATTTATTGTTAAGGCTTCCCAAAAGCAGTTGATGCATGACTTAGCCACTTATACATCTAACTTATTCTATATTGAAAATGCTATGAAATCATAACTTAAAATGAAAAAGAAGTATTTCAGTAGGAACTTAAATCTTCGGCGACTTACTAAAATTTGGATGTAGTTGATAGGTGTGAATCATACTAGCATTTATAGAGTGCTTTTCATGTGGTTATGTAATGCAAATGCTAGATTCACACCTATATTCCTAAAGATTACATTAATTCCCCATTTGCTTATGTTTTATAGGATTAAAAGGAAAATCAAACGGAAATGTGACTAAGAAGAGAGCCTGGCATTTTGAAGCAGCGGTTCGCCCGAGTGGAAGGTTTGCCAAGGCGAAATCCTTCAGCGGTCGAGCTTTGCCAAGGAGAAGGAGGCATTGATCAGAAGGCACCCCTCGATTGGGTTTGCCAAGGCGAAGAAGCCTTCACCGAGGCGAAGGACACGCGGGCTGGAACAACAAACTTTGACTTTTGAGCCCATTTTTGGCCTATTTTCCAACTCCTATAAATATATGTATTTGAGACTTGTTTAGGGTTCGAGTTTTGAGGGAGAACACCCTCCTTTAGGGTTTCTCCTCTCTTCTTCTTGAATCACTTAGGGTTTTTTATTTTCTTGATTTTTACTTTGTTTTTGGAGCTGATTTTGAAGAGCTAGCTACTACAGGCTATGGTGTAGAGTTTGAGACGGATTTCATCTCTCATTTGTTTTGTATCTCTAAACTCTACTCTATTTTTCAATCTTTCAGCATTATATTTATCTTAAATGTGATTTTGTTGGATTACTTGGTTGCAATGAGTAGCTGAACTTCCCTCTACGGTTGATTGTGGAAGTTGATGTATGGTTTATATATTTTATGATGATTTTGTGAATTCATGCTTGTGTGGATGTTAGTTGGTGTAGTTCTTAGGATTATAATGGTTTTAACTAATTAATCCATATTGAGAGTTGGGTCTTTGGTCCCCATACTAGGGCATCCTTGGTGACGCTTGGATTACACCATAAAATCTGGTCCCGGGTCTCTTAAGGTATGAATTAGTTAATTGAAATACTAATTAACCTAATCAAAAAATTCTAGGGGATTGGGAATGCCTAGTACTAGATGAATTTCATTAGGAGTAGCACCATCTCAACATTATGTGAGAGGATGGAAGTAATGGGCGAGAGAGGTGATCGGTCAGGCGTGGTTGGATCAGTCCTATTGTATGGTCCGAGAGGTGACCAATAGGATTCCCAAGGAAAACATTGCCTTATAAAAGTACCATACTTAATGACCTAGATGGACCGAAAAGAGAATAGGGAGTGGGTGTGAAAAATTGAGGGGAGACACGAAAGTGTAAATCTCATACCGGTTTCCTTGGACAAACACAAGTATACTTTCATTCAATTGGAACTTCATGAATATAAATCATAATTGCATCAAGGGAGACAATTGGCCCTAATATCATTCCCTAGAGCTTTTCTTTAAAATCAACCCATTTACTTGTGAATCTTTGAAAATCAATTTTATATTTGTTTTGTTTTAGTTTAGCTTTCTTTTAGATAATCACACTTCAAATCTGTGACAGCCCGCACTGCCGTACCCAACCCCCCGAACCCGGGGACGTGGTCCTCACTTTTTTTTTTGAACAATTTCGAATAATCCAAATAAAATTACTTTTTCAAACACATTTCAAATACTCAATGAAAAAATATATATACGTAAATACCACTTTAACATAAAGGGGCCATCATTTGATCACAATTTTTCTAATTGATGTGGCATTTATGCCATTGGTCCTATTTCCACATTTATACAATGTGACATTATTAGCAGTTTTTCAATATCCAAATATTTACAAAACATAATCAGAGTTCAATTTTCATAATAGTGTTTGTACAAAATGAGTTGAATAATTTCATGTATGCATGTGACGGAGCTTTACTTATCCTCCGTGTGACTTTGACGATGACTCTAATTCATTGCGGTCTATGTCTTCGTACTTGTTCACTCAGTACCTGCGCGATGATAAAAGCAATGCGCTAAGCATTTTCATTCTCAGTGGTTCTATATAGTACTCTCTTCCATTTCATTTTAAGTCGAATCATGCAATTTTTCTAAACCATGCTTTTGAATCTTTTTGAATGATCAATGCAAATACAATACATATATTCATTTCATATATTCGTTTGATTCGTTGATCATTCAAGTATTAAGCTTTCATATGCAATAAATTATTCAAAACACAAATCATGCATTTCACACATATTCTTATAATTTCCCCCTTAAACGAATTTAACCTATGCTTTCGATGCATAGGATAACGGAATCACCGGCATGGTCCTCCGGGTTGCAGGCTGGTATAAAAAAAAAAAACATTTTTGTTTTATAACACGATGCACGGTCGTTGGAACATTGTGGTTGTAAAATCAATTCATAGATCTTATCGATCTTTGTTCCATGGGCTCACAGTCGAATTGACACATCATTATTACGTTCGCGATCTTGCTAATTTGACCCTTATTGGTAAACCCGATCTATCTTCAACTTTCGAATTTAACGGTTAACATTCTATTAAGGCGTTCCGTCATTATAGCAAAATAAAGTATAGTATGTACATTTGCCACAAACAATTCATTTTCAATACTCATGCAATTTTTCATATGCAAATCATTCTATCCAATTGCCTCAAATCAATTAAAACAAATCAATATGATTTTTCTTATATATCATTTTAGCAATTCAAATCATTTTGTAATCATTCAAACACTATGGAATTAGAGAGAGAGAGAAGTAGAGAACAAACCAAAAAGCTTGTTGCACTTTGATTCCAATTCTCGGAATCTCGATCAATTCGGGATTTCCTCCTCGTTAGCCCCTATTCCAATACAATTACAATCATATTATTAGTCGGGTATTCTAGTAGTTCTATTTAGGTTTACTTTCTACCTGACTCCCCTTTTCCATACATTATTTCTTTCTTTTTCCCTAATTTCTCCTCCTTAGAAAATCCTTAACATTTGTTTTAGGAATTGTTATCCCTCATTTTTAATCCTATTTGTGGGCTGTGGGATGCCCCTGCGGTTCACTGCCAAAGTTCGGAAAAGAAAAACTCAACTTAAACATCAACACAACTAAATAATTAGTACACTTGGTGATACAGTAAGGGTACAGCAAAGATGTGAGAATAATTGCCCATTCAATGGCATATCGTTAAATTCTAGACTCAAATGGCACTAGTAGAGTCTGGAATGAGTGAATTCCCGGGTTTGGACGAAAAAGTTATGGTCGGAGTTGAGTTTGGTGGCATCAGGGAGATTCGAAGCAAGGCTCTACGAAATTTCGCAAGGGGCTACGAAATTTCGCAACCCCTGCGAAAATTTCTTGCATTCACCGTTTTCATTTTCTTTTCCTCTTTTTCATGTTTAATCCACTTAAAAACAGTTACCAAACACTCAAACTAGTTCATTTGAGGTTCAAAACAAAAATACATAAACATATTTCATCTTAACATTTCAGTTTTGACAAATCAAACACGAAACTGAACTAAGAAGAGACGTAGGAAGAACAAATGAGAAAATCATTTGACCATTCTAGGGTTTCCTGTTAGGGTTGATTTCTATCCCAATACACTAGCTTTTCCATATATCTAGGTTGGATTTACACTTACCTTACAAGAAGGAGCGAAAACCCTAGTTTTCTTCTTGACTTGATCATGACTCTCTTTGAGCCGTCCTTGATTTCTTGGCACAGAGATCAGTCCTAAGGTTTAGACTAGAGAGAAAACGACGAAGAATGAGGAAATCAAAGTGATTTCGATTTCTCGAGGATGGAAGGTGCGATTGGTGAGAGTTTGAAAGAGAAATTTGTGCGAGAGAGAGAGATGGCTTGATTGAGAGAATGAGGGAATGAGAGAAATGTCTCTCAAAGACCAATATTTGGTCTTGTAATCAAATTCCTTCATTAAGCCTTGTTTGGCTACACACTAATTCTCATTTTTCTCATTTTTCTCACTTTAAAGCTTCATTTCAATTTCATTTCCACTTCATTTCATTTTATTTATACATTGGCACTTACATTACTCATTTATGACCTTAGGTCTCATTTGGCGTTTTCTCAAAAATTTATTTGGCTCTTGTAAATTCCGGGTTTTTATCATTTTTCGTTTTTAGACATTTAAACTCCAAAAAAAGTATAATTTAATTTATTTTACACCCTGAACATGTTATAAAGCGTTATGGTATTTTCAGTCGTTACAAAATCACCACTTCCCGCTCAAATAGTGAAACGACCGATGGTTAGAGTACTCAATCCTACGCTAAAACCACACACATTCCACAATGGGATCCCGATATCTGGACTTGTTGGTCCATTTGTATTACTTATTAGAGCTCGTGTAAACTAACGGAAAATGGCTAATAAGTTTTTGACACCGTTACCGGGGAAGGTATGGTTAGGTATTTGGATTGATATTTTGGCAAAAGAGAAGTTTGCTAATTTGAGAAATTTTTTTATTTTATTTAATTGTTTTTATTTGTTTCTTATTTGAATTATGTATACTTCACTTTTCTTTTATTTTGTATATATATATATTATTTTTTTATTTTACAAGGTGCTAAGCATAATGTCAAACGAGGAGATGAATGAGCTCTTCTATAGCCCCCATCAAGAATTTGTGTCTCAAGCCACCCAAATAGCACCAAAATGGGAGGAAATCATCGAAAGGCAAGCACAAGCCTCCACGAGCCAACAAGCTTATAATTTTGGAGGGGTGAATTCTTTCAATAATGTGAGTTAGATCTCTCAACCCTACAGCTATATGTCAAGCTACAATCATTCGGGTTGGGTGACATATGACAATATCTTCTGTAAAACCCAGGTAAATTTGAATTTTTCCGAAAAAGGACAAAACGGTAAATTGCCGTTAGTGTACAAGTTGGAAAACTATAAATTTTCTAGATCTTAGATGACCAAACGGACCTCGCCGTTGGATTCATCTCATAAAATCTAGTTACTTAGACGAATTTCGTTAAATTACGAGACAGTCGGATTTTCACGATTTTTGAGGAGTAGGGTGCCTAATGGACCCCCAAAATGGGATTTTTGAGAAAAAAAAAATCTCAAAAGTGGAAAATAAATTAAGTAAAGTTCATTTAAAATAAATTGAACTTGAACCGGGGATGAAATAAATTGTTTAAGGGTAGAAACGGACCTGGACCAGTAGCGAACATGTGGTGCACTGTGGGCTACGTCTTTAAGACTTAAGTCAAAGGTAGAAAATCAGATTGGAGGAGGAAAGGAGCAGATTTTCTGCTGGGAAAAAAAACAGTAGAGAGAGAGGGAGAGAGAAGAAAGAAATCCAAACTTCTCTCTTCGATTCACGGAGTTCCGTTGGTCGGAATTCGTCGGGCCAAGAACGAAATTCCATCTACTCAACGAGGGCTATGCGTGGGTATCGAAAACATAGGATTTCTTTGAGGATTCAAGCGAGGAGTTCGGGAAATCAAAGGTTTTGGGTTTAGGAAGTGTCCATGGGACTTCCTAGAGTTTCTTCTGCGCTCCAAGAGGTAGGGATTCTTTCTACTTTGGTTTATTTTATGCTCTAAGGGTTGTTTGGTTGTGTTTTTTTTTGCCCTAAGGGGCTTTTTGGTTGGGTTTTCTTCCCTAAGGGGCTGTTGACATGCTTTGTGCCTTAAGAATTTGTTTAATAAACTTTTGGTTGTAGGAATCTTATGCGACCCTAAACGTCCATATTTTGGGACTGATTTTCGGTTGAAAAAGGAGGGATTTTGGATTAGTGTTCTTCATAGAAATTGTATCTGCAATTGTGAACTTGATGTTAGGCTTTTGAATCACCCAAATTGGACCTCTATAACTCAAATTATGGTTCATTTTCGGGGATTGTCATAGGCTACCTTGTTTTGACCCTATACACTGTCTAGATTTTGGGACAGATTTTTGGTTGGAAAAAAGAGGGAATTTGAGCTAGCGTTCTTCATAGAAATTATAGCTGCATCTATAAACATGATGTAGGATTTTGAATCACCTAATTTGGATCTCTACAACTCAAGTTATGGCCAATTTCCTGGGACTGCTACAACTTAGGCTGTTTAATGGTTTGTGTCCGGATTTTGGGACTGTTAGGGACTAGTTTCTAAACTGAGTTTGGAACTATCCTATGATTTGTTATGGCTTATTGTGTGGAATGTTTTGTGGGCATCTCTATGTCACAACTGGTCTTGAGGATCAAGTTGTCATTGCTTGAGTTTGAATGACATGCTTGGTGGTAATTGATTGAAGGTCAATATGTGTGTCCTAATGTATTGACATGTGATGAGTTTGTATATGGATAAGGCCATTGTATGACTTGTTTGTAGGTTATTTGTGGACATGTTATGTCACAATTTGGCCTAGAGGATAAAGTATGTCATTGCTTGATTGGTGACGACTTGTTAATGTTGATATATGTGTGTGCAAATATATTGACATGAAATGTGTGATCGTTTGCAAATTTTATGCTGATTGATATAATTGTCCATGGTACACGGTGAAGTGTATGGTTTTAGCATTGTCCATGTAGCATTCATTATGCATGTGGCATGATATAACATGCAATGGCACATCGCATTGCATATGCACGGGGACATTGCATGAAATGGGTGTGAGTGCATGGTATGGATCAACATTGCGTTTGGTGTTTGATGGAGGACTTGGTATTGTGGGATGACGTCCGACAAAGTCGCACTGTTGCATACATGAAAATGAAAATATGTGTCGAGATATAGGGATGATACCCACCTTAGGTGAAGACTTGTTATTTTGGTTATACATATGTCAAGCGTTGAAGCCAGTGAAAGTGTAGGAAGAAGCCTATGAGCTACGATGAGACATGAAAATCGAGCTACTCACCAGACACATGAGTTTTGAATACAAATGATCATTAAGGTGTAACATCCAAAAAGCTTTTGGTTTGAAAACAAGTGAATTTGTTTTGTAAAATGATCATTGGATGCAGTCCAGAAATGAAGGATTTTATCATGCATGGGCTTAGGCATTGTGTGATGGAGTCGGTAAGGAATTGGGGTGTGGTACATGGTTGAGTCTCATCTAATCTCATGGCGTGTAGAATTCCAACCTTGGATTGCATAATCTTGTTTGGAATGTGTGAATTGTGGAACATGACCATTGCATGTGCACATAAGAGGGGAGTAGCCCTTGTAGGAAGTTTACCACATTGGGCGTGGCTCACCACATGAAATTATTTCAGTGCAAGGCAGGACATTGAGTGAATGACAGCTCATTGGTACTGGTGTGAAGAAGGCCGACTTATTGGCCTTGTTACCATTTGTAAAATATTTTAGGAATAATCTTGTTTTAATGTGTAATATTTAGCCAAGTGTTGTAATTAAACTCTTATGAATTGTTTAAATATAATTTTGTATGTTTTAAATGAACATGGATATATGGACCATGTGTGGTCATTTTTACTCATAAGTGGACCCGGTGAGGTCATTGTATTATATTGGGCCTCGGATGGGCCATGTTGCTATGTTTTGTACATGTTGGATTTTGGATAGAGCTCTCCGTATAAAGGAGACTCGGTATGATTTTTTGTTAAATTATGGATCCCGATAAATGGGACCTAACAGTGCGGTATCAGGTCACCCAATATCCACGAGTTTTCAGTAGGTTGATGGTTGGTCAACGGACCCCCGGGTTTTGGAGTGTCACAGCTTGGTATCAGAGCTTAGGTTTAAGATTACCTAGTGCTTGATATTTGATACCAGTGTCACAACTTGGTATCAGAGCCTAGGTATACGAACACCTAAGGCTTGGTGGGCATGGGTCTAGGACATGCAATTGTAGTGCGGTCTTGGGACTACTGCGTTGCCTGTAGATGCGGTACCGGTTCCGCAGCACGTAACAAGGCATAGGTGTGCGATTACCTAGGACTTGAGGGGCATGGGTTTAGACCATTACATTCATTGTGCATTTCATGTTTTGTACTATGTGATTGTGTGTTACATATTGCGTGAATTATGTAGATGGTAAAATGTATATGGAAAAAGAGAAACACTAGGGTTAGAAAACATAACCTTAGGTGTGATATGTATTGTGTGAATTACATACATGCTAAAATGTTTATGGAAAAAGAGGAACACTAGGGTTAGAAAATATAACCTTAGGGGTTCAGAAAAAGAACGAACGGGATAGTTCGAGATGTTGAGGTTTATTAGTGGTTGGCACATGAGCTACTGGTTAGACACGGAGAGAGATCTAAAAAAAAAAAAGAAGTTTATAGAGATCACCTCCGACGCCATGAGGATAAGGCTAGCTGCATTCCAACTAGAGGGTGAATCCCAAGTATGGTGGGATTTGGTCAAAGCCTAAAGGAACTTGGTGGCAATGACATGGGAAGAGTTTTGTGAGCTCTTCATGGGCAAATATTTCCTGGCATCTGCTCGACATGCAAAAGCTTGGGAGTTCCTAGAACTGAAACGAGGAATGATGATAGTGCTCGAATACGTGGCTAAGTTCACTGAATTAGCCTGTTTCGCTGATGATTATGTGGCCATAGACATGGCTAAAGTGAGAAAGTTTGAGGATGTCCATCCGGGGTAAAATTGTGGGACTCCTCCTACAAGACACGAACTTGATGATCAAGATAGTTATGGCCATTAAGAGGGAGGTGGACGACGCACTGAGCATCCGAGAGACGGGTGTTAAAGTTAAGAGAAAGGTTTGGGCTTAGAGGTTGAAACCTTGGAAAAGTCGATGTATGTGAGTTCTCCCCTAGGAACTAGGGTGAGTGTTGATCAGATATGTCGGGATTGTGAGTTAGAGATCTCAGGGATTCTACTCTTTATGGACCTAAGGGTCATGGACATTTCGGAATTTGATGTCATCCTTGGGATGGACTAGTTGACGGCACATCGAGTCGTCATTGATTGTGATCGTAGGAGGGTTACTGCCTACACACTAGAAGGTATTTGTGTTACATTTTACGGGGCCAAGCATGACGGCTACCACTGAGGCGTAATACGAGCTCTGGGTGACATGACACATTTGATAGGTTGGTGACCAAGCCTTGCAGAGAATGAGGCAAGATAGGATTTGGGTCTACCTCGGGTGGTTTGTGAGTACAAGGATGTTTTTTTGGATGAACTATCGGGACTACCTCCGTATAGGGATGTAGACTTCACGATTGAGTTACACCTTGGTACATCGCCTATTTCTATGACTTCGCATAGAATGGCTCCTGTTGAGTTGCAAGAACTCAAGGTCCAATTACAGGAATTGTTGGATAAGGGTTTTATTAGATCGAGCACTTCGCATAGGGTGCTGAGTTCTGTTTACGAGTAGAAGGACAAGGCGTTGGGGCATTGTATAGATTATCGACCGATTAAATAGGGCTACTATCAGAATAGGTACCCTTTGCGAGGATTGATGATTTGATCAATTGAAGGGGAGTGCGGGTCTATTCAGAGATGAATCTCATGGTTATCATCGGTTGAGAGTTAAGGAGGCAAACATCCTTAAGACAACATTTAGGATGTGGTATGGGCATTTCAAGTTCACAATGATGCCATTCGGATTGACGAATGCTTTAACAACATTCATGGATCTTATGCATAGGGTGTTCCAGCCCTACCTAGATCGGTTCGTTGTGGTTTTCTTGGACAACATCTTGATCTACTCTAAGTCTGAGGAGGATCATGAGGGTCACTTGAGGATTGTCCTTCAGACCTTGAGAGAACATCAGTTGTATGCTAAATTCAACAAGTGTGAGTTTGGGCTTACTAAAGGTGAAGTTCTTGGGGCCGCGTGGTACGTATGAGCTTCGGGGTATCAGGTGGACTCGAGAGAAGGTTGAGGCGATTATGAGGTTGGGGAGGACCGGAAGTCGGTCTTGAGATACCGCAGTTTCTTAAGTTAGCGAGTGTAAGACGAAATTCAATTTACGGAATAAGGGCAAAATCGTAATTTTGATTATAAAATTATAATTACGATTAAAGTCAGTAATTAATTCTCTAGACCTCGGATGTGGCTTGGATTATCTTAGATTGGAATCGTCTCATGAAATCTAGTTAACACGTAAGTTCGCAATTTCTTTGAGGCAGTCGGTCGGCCCACGTTTCGAGCATCGTGTTTGGTCTTAGTAAAGCGATTTTGATCTGCAAAAAGGCACATATAACAAGTACTCATATGCCGTAAGTAGTATGAGTAGAAAAATGATGAAAATGGATGGCCAGAGATAATCTTAGGAATGTCAAAAGCCCGGAGAAGAAATTAATTAATTAAAAGGATTAAATGTCACTAAATGACAAAAAAAGTGACTAGTGGCCGTCTCTACAAATTCAAAAGAAAGCAAAGAAAAAACGTGAAAAGCGGGGCTGCTAGTGGCGGCGAAGTGGCGAATTTGGGAGATTTCACAGAGAGAGAACTTCTCTAGATTTGCTCATGATCATTAGTTGACGGACTTGAGCGAAGGAAAAGCGATCGGAGCAGATACGCGTGGACTCGGTTTTAGTGAGTTTCTTCAAACTCCTCGGTAGGATTTCTCCCTACTTGGGTTTTATTCCTATTATTAGAGTGTTTCACGAATGTTTCGGTTGTTTGGAGCCGTGAGGGCGTGTATTCGGTCTGAAAACTTGGGACCCGGGTATAAAATTTTGGAAGAAATAATGGAGCAGCGTGGCTGCTCTAAGATAATTTGGTGTGAAAAATGGGTATTTTGGTGTTGATCATGTATTGGTATGGAAATAAATGGGAATGGCAGTGTGTGCGGAGTTCTAAGTGAGCCAGATGTTTTGTGATTCTCCGGGAATAGTAAACGAGGGTTTCACTATTCCTGAAATAGTGTTCCCATGAATATAGTTTCGTGAAATTATGTGTTTGGTTAAGTAATTCGAATCGAATTGCTTGTGTTTGAACATTAGCCCAAGTGAGCTAATTTTGGTGTTTGAAATGCTAATTTCATAACATGTTGTATGAGATATTTTTATGTAAATATATTCATGTATATATGTTGCATGTGGTTTTGAAGCTTGTATTGGGCGAGCATACATGCATTCCATATGCCTTGGGACACCTAGGATTTTAGGTGAGTGCATGAGACAAGTCTAGAAAAGGTTCGGAGGACTGTCTAATAATGTAAATGATCGGAGGGTAGTCGAACTAAATATATCAGCAGTCGGATTTGCCAGTTGATATATATTCATCGGAGAAAGTGAATCCACAGAACAAATAATATATATCCAGTCGTCGGACCCATTTAATTAATCATATACTATTCATCGGAGAGTTGCTTAATAAAATAACAGATTCTCAGCATACAAGGCTTAGGCGAGTGTGAGAGAGTCGGTGAGGACTCGGGATATGAGTTGGTCGTGTAGACATTCAAATGGGATCATGCATTTGCTTGAATGTGTGTTTACCCCAGACATTGCGCACTTGATTGGTGGTAGCCCACTTAGGCGATTCTCCTGCGAGCTTCCAGCTCACCCCGTCGTGGGATCCCCTTTTCTGGTACGGGAGC
Organism: Tetrastigma voinierianum; assembly: GCA_016808115.1. Lineage (NCBI taxonomy): Eukaryota > Viridiplantae > Streptophyta > Magnoliopsida > Vitales > Vitaceae > Tetrastigma > Tetrastigma voinierianum. Next base: position 858,721 of record JAEQBH010004115.1, read on the forward strand.
GTGCGAGGGCGATTAGATCCTTGAGGTTGTATTAGAGAAGAGCGGGTTGTGGCTTTTGATGTATACATGTATTAAATTCTCAATTTTTAATGTATGTATTGTAGAAGTGAAACATATTAGCCTCTTGTAACTATTGGGTATATAGTTAGTTCATAGTCGGCATGTATGTTGAGTGCGTTATGGGCCCAAGTGGCCATATTGGATATATGTGCATATATTGAATTTACATTTTGGAGACGGTATATGCGGGTATTGTTTTGGGTAAGAGCTCCGTACAAAGGAGACTCGCCGATTTTTTCTAAAGAGTGACGTCGGGTAGCCCGACCTCACTTGTATTCCGCGGGTTGACGGGTAGTCAATGGACCCCCGGGTTTGGGCGTCACGGCGATTGCTACCGGGAGGTTTGTGAGGGGCTTCTCAGGCCCGGTTTGCACTATGACAAGATTGACCAGGAAGGAGGTCAGGTTTGAGTGGAATGACTTGCGTGAGAGGGCATTCCAAGGGTGAAAATGAGGGCTTACTTAGGCTCCCATTTTACGATGGTCCTAGAAGGGGACGGGGGTACCGTGTATTGTGATGCCTCGAGGTGGGTGAGATGTGTTTTGATGATCCAGAAAGGGTTGTGGCTTATGGTTCTTGGCAATTAAAGAACCATGAGTAGAGTTACCCCACACTTGATATGGGATTGGCGGCCATTGTCTTTGCTTTGAAAAATGGCGCCACTACCTATATGATGAGCAATTGGAGGTGTTTTTAGACCACAAAAGTTTAAAGTACATTTTCATACAGTGGGACCTGAACATGAGGCAACACTGGTGAATGAAGTATCTTGAGGATTATGATTTCACTTTGCATTACCACCCCGGTAAGGTAAATGTGGTGGCTGATGCACTTAGCCGAAAGTCTCGAGGAGTGTTGGCTAGTATGGTTTCCGGGAATTAGCGGATGCTCGGGGCGTAGGATAGTTCGGTCTCTGGATGTGTTCAGACTCGAGAGTGCAACAGGAGTTTAGTGGCTATGCTTTCCCTACTGAGTAGAGTGATTGAGTCCCAAAGACATGACACAAAGATATTGTCCATCAGACATCGGGTGCAGACGAGTACATGTGACTAAGCCTGGGCCATTCTCATGGATGGTAGTCTTCAGTATAGGGGAAGAATTGTGGTTCCCCAGTTGGCAGATCTAAGAGAGGAGATCCTTTGGGAGTTCCATTGCTCTCATTTTTCTGTGGATCTAGGTGGCACGAAGATGTACCACGATCTTCATCACCAGTATTATTGGAGTGGGATGAAGAAAAACGTTGGAGATTTTGTTCGACGATGTCTCACGTGTCAGTAGGTAAAGGCTGAGCACTAGAGGCCAATAGGATTACTCCGGCCTTTGAAGGTGGCTGAGTGGAAGTGGGAACATGTCATGATGGACTGTGTGACTCACTTGCCATGGACATCGCGAGGGCATGATGCGGTGTGGGTGGTCGTGGACTGGCTTACTAAGTCGGCACACTTTCTAGTTGCGCGAATGTCCTTCACATTAGAGGATTTTGGTAGGTTGTATATACGGGAGATAGTCCGATTACATGGAGTGCCAATATCCATAGTATCGGATCAGGACCCTAGGTTATGACTCATTTTTGGAAGAGTTTCCAGAGATCCACGGGGACACAGTTGATGATGAGCACAACCTTTCATCCCTAGACGGATGGTCAGTTAGAGAGGACTATCCAGATTTTGGAGGACATGCTATGGGCATTAGTCCTTGATCTTAAGGGTAGCTGGGAAGAGCATTTACCCTTTGTGGAATTTGCCTACAACAACAGTTATCAGGCGAGTATACATATGACACCCTATGAGGCATTATATGGGAGGCCATGTCGATCTCCGGTTTGTTGGACGGAGGTGGGGGAGAGACCCTCTATTGGTCCGGATTTGATTAGAGACACCTCTGAGAAGGTGGACTTGATACGTAAGCGTCTTCTCACGGCTCAGATATGATATAAGAGCTATGTCGACAGACGGCGGAGACCTCTAGAGTTTAAGGTGGGAGATCATGTCTTCTCGAAGGTGATGCCTAAGAGAGGAGTGGTTAGGTTTGATAAGCGGGGAAAACTATCGCCGAGGTATATTAGGCCCTTTGAGGTACTCAAGAGGGTTGGTACATTTGCTTATCTGTTGGCACTACCGCCAAGTTTATCGAGTGTTCATGCGGTATTCCATGTCTCTATGCTCAGGAAGTACACCCCAGATCTGACTCATGTGGTTGATCGGGGAGAGCTTGTAGTTGATGCAGATGAGACCTTCGAGGAGGGACCAGTGTGTATTATGGATAGCCAGGATCAGGTTTTTCTAGGCAAGACTGTGAGGCTCGCGAAGGTGTTGTGGTAGCACCGATGAGTGGAGGAGGCAACATGGGAGCGCGAAGACACTATTTGTGCCAATTATCCCTTCTTGTTCGAGGAAGAAGGTATGTTTTTAGTCATTGATACAAAATGGCCCATTGCTGCATGTGATGGTATGTGTAGTTTCGGGGCCGAAATTATTTTAAAGGGAAGGAGAAATATAAAACCACGAAGTAAAAATTTAGATTTTAAAGAAAAATGGCAAAATGGTAAATTGCTGCTAATGTATAAGTTGCAAAATTGGAATTTTTTTAGATCTTGGATAACAAAATGGATCTCACTGTTGGATTCGTATCGTGAAATCTAGTTATCAAGACGAATTTTGTTAAATTCCGAGACAATCAGATTTTCACGATTTTTCGGGCGTTGGGTGCCTGGTGGACCCCAAAAACGGGATTTTTGAGAAAACAAATCTCGAAAATGAAAAATAAATTAAGTAAAGTTCATTTAAAATAAAATGAACTTGAACTGGAATGAAATAATATGTTTCAGGGCAGAAACATACTCGGACCAGTCGCGGACACGTGGCGCGATGTGTGCCAAGTCTTTAAGACTTAAGTCATAGGTAGAAATCAGATTGGAGGGGGAAAAGAGCAGATTTTATGCTGGGGAAAAAAACCCGAAGAGAGAGAGAGGGAGAGAAAAGAAAGAAATCAAAACTTCTCTCTTCGATCTACGGAGTTCGTTGGTGAGTCGTTGGGCCAAGAGCAGTTCATCTACTCGACAAAATTTACAGCATTAGATTACACAGCATGGGATTCGCAGGATTCAGCGGTCGGGAAATCAAGGTTTCGAGTTTAGGAGAATGTCCCGCGGGACTTCTAAAGTTTCTTCTACGCTCAGTGGGATTCTTCTACTTGGTTTATTTTCACTATAAAGTGGTTTGGTTGTTTTTTGCCCTAAAGAGTACATTTGGCTGTGATTTTTCCCTAAGGGGTTGTTTGGCAAAACTTTTGGGTAGTGGGAATGTTGCCCTGTTTTGACCCTATGAAATGTCCAGATTTTGGGATTGATTTTCGGTTGGAAAAAGATGGATTTTGGATTCGAGTCCTTCATGGAAATTGTAGCTGAAATTGCGAACTTGATTTTAGGCTTTTGAATCACCCAAATTGGACCTCTATAGCTCAAGTTATGGTTCATTTTCAGGGACTTCCATAGGCTGCCCTATACACTGTCTAGATTTTAGGACAGATTTTTGGTTAGGAAAAAGAGGGAATTTGGGCTTGTGTTCTTCATGGAAATATAGCTACATTTTTAAAATTGATGTAGGCTTTTGAATCACCCAATTTGGACCTCTACAACTCAATTTATGGTCCATTTTCAGGGGCCCACTTTGTAAGCAGGCTATTTAATGGTTTGTGTCCAGATTTTGGAACTGTTAGGGGACTAGTTTCTGAACTGAGTTAAGAACTATCCTGTGGTCTGTTATGGCTTGTTGTGTGGAATGTTTTGTGGGCATCTCTATGCCACAACTGGTCTTGAGGATCAAGTTGTCATTGCTTGAGTTTGAATGACATGCTTGGTGGTAATTGATTAGAGGTTAATATGTGTGTCCTAATGTATTGACATGTGATGAGTTTGTGTATGGATAAGGCCATTGCATGGCTTGCTTATAGGCTATTTGTGGACATGTTATGTCACAATTTGGTCTAGAGGATAAAGTATATCATTGCTTGATTGGTGATGACTTGTTGATGTTGATATATGTGTGTGCAAATATATTGACATGAAATGTGTGATCATTTGGAAATTTTTTGTTCATTGATATAATTGTCCATGGTACAAGGTGAAGTGTACGATTTTAGCATTGTCCATGTAGCATTCATTATGCACGTGGCATGATATAACATGTAATGACACATCGCATTGCATATGCATGGGGACATCGCATGAAATGGGTGTGAGTGCATGATATGGATAAACACTGCGTTTGGTGTTTGATGGTGGACTCGGTATTGTGGGATGACGTCCAACAGAGTCGCACGGTTGCATACATGAAAATGAAAATATGTGTCGGGTAAAAGCAAGTAGGAATAGATACCCCATCGGGTGAAAGACTCGTTATTTTTGGTTATACATATGTGTCAAATGGGTGAAAGCTCGTGAAAGTGTAAGAAGGCGTGCGAAGCCTGCGGTGAGACCCAGAAAATTCGCTACCCACAAAAGACACATGAGTTTTGAATACAAATGATCATTGAGTTGTAACATCTAAAAAGCTTTTGGTTTGAAAACAAATGAATTTTTTTTGTAAAATGATCATTGGATGTAATCCAGAAATGATGGATTTTATCACGCATGGGCTTAGGCATTATGTGATGGAGTTGGTAAGGACTCGGGGCATGGTACATGGTTGAGTCTCATCTCATCTCATGGCATGTAGAATTCCAACCTAGGATTGCATAATCTTGTTTGGAATGTGTAAATTGTGGAACATGACCATTGCATGTGTACTTAGGTGGGGAGTAGCCCCTGTAGGAAGTTTACTCTACTGGGCATGACTCATCCTATATGGGAAACATTTCAGGTGCAGGACAAACATCGGTGGATGGCGCTCATTCGAGGCCACAATTGTGAAGAAGGCCGACATGTGGCCTTGTTACCATTTTGTAAAATATTTTGGGACAATCTTGTTCTAATATGTAATATTCGTAAGAGTGTTGTAATTAAACTCTTATGAATTGTTTTAAATATAATTTTGTATGTTTTAAATGAACATGGATAAATGGACCTTGAGTGGTCATTTTTACTCATAAGTGGACCCGGTGAGGTCATTGTATTATATTGGGCCTCGGATGGGCCATGTTACTATGTTTTGTACAGGTTGGATTTTGGATAGAGCTCCCTGTACAATGGAGACTCTGTCTGATTTTTTGTGAAATTATGGATTCCGGTAAATGGGACATAATAGTGCGGTATCGGGTCACCCGATATCCATGAGTTTTCCACAGGTTGACGGTTGATCAACGGACCCTCGGGTTTTGGGGTGCCACATCTCCTATGGACATCCAAGTATGCAAAGTCAAGGAAGTTAAAGTTTCTATTATCAAGTGCAATTCCGACAACCATCTGATGAAGAGCTATTCCTTGCATTGAAGGAAGAAATTAAGAGGGATAATGAGGTTCTACAAAAATACGGTTGCCAATTATGGAAACCAAGATGGACGCCAACATGATAGCAGACATGGGCACTAATTCGAAAAATCTCAATAGAGAAATGTATGCTATCATGGATAGATCGGTAATACAAGCCGAGGAATTGAAAAACTTCAAAAGGAACAATCTTCAAAGCAACTCCCGAGCGACCCAAAGAATAATGCCATATGAGAGAGTGAAAGCATGTCTTTAAGCCTAGAAGAAGAACTTTCGAGCCCGACATTGTATGAGGATAAGAAAATAATGGAATGTGATAAATTGCCTTAGGTCCTTGAGGGAGAATTGAAAGACCCGACATTGGTTGAGAAGAATGACCTTGCTATTGACGAAGAGCAGTCATTGAAAGAGAAGCAAGTTGAAAAGCAACATCTGGAGCTTATAATGGAAAATATCTTATTTGGAGTTGAAGACTTCTATTTCCCCATTGATTATTTTACTTTTGGCATGGAAGAGGACCGATAAGTTTCATTTGTAGAAAGACCTTCCATTGCCACAAGTCAAGGGTGGATTGATGATGAACATGGGGAAATGACACTTCTTGTCCGTGAGAAGAAAATGAAGTTTGACCCCCATCAAAGAAAATCATTAACGGATGAAGAAAGGAGGGCATGCAAGAAGATAGAGAGTTAATTTCCGCTCATTGAGGAGCAAGCACCTAAGATCCTTCAAGAGGACACTCTTGAAGAATATAAATGTGAGGCCAACTCTTTTCCCACCAAAGAGTTGGCATTTGAGCTTACATTGTCCATTATGGATGTAAGACCCGAGAAATTCCAATTTCTGGAATAAGGGCAAAATCGTAATTTTGATTACAAAAGTGTAATTACGGTTAAAAATCCGTAATTAATTCTCTAAATCTCGGATGACGAAACGGATTGTACCGTTGGAATCGTTTCGCGAAATCTAGTTAGCACGTAAAATTCGCGAATTTTACGAACGGTCGGAATCGACACGTTTTTGAGCATCGCGTTTCGGGTGCGAAGTAATCGGTTTACCGATGCGACGAAGCGCGCCTGCGTGTACTCGTATGTAAGTGGGCTATGGTGAAATGATGAAAATGGAAGGCCGAGAAATAGTCTTAGAATATCGATTAGGTAGAGGGACATAAAGGTCATTTTAGAAATTGATTTTAATTGACTAGAGGACGAAATAGCAAATAGTGCTTCATCTTCTCCATTTAGCCAAGACAAGAAACGTGGGGGCATTATTTTAGATCCAGTAGGTTGGTTTTTGAGAGCTTTTTAGAGAGAGAGTGTGCTTCTCTCTAGAAAATCGGGAGATCCGACCGTCGGCAGGCTTCGGGACAAGAAGGAGAAACGTTCTACGCGGAGCGGAGCTCACGCGTGGACCTACGAGTTTCGCGAGTTTTGACAACTCCAAGAGGTAGGATTTTCTCCTACTTGCGTTTTATTCCCCCGTTTTAAGGGTTTTATGTTGAGGATTGGTTTGAGGGCCGTGAGGGCCGTTTGATCGGTCCCAAAACATGGGACCGGGTATTAAAGAATGCCCAGGGATTTTTATCACCATCGAAGTGACTATGAAATTTAGAGACTATTTGGGTCTTTAATTACGGAAATTTTGCGATAAAATGCATGCTTGATAGTGAGAAAATCTGCAGGGAATGGGGTGTGATCGGTCTGAAACATGGGACGAATTATGGAGAAAAAGTCTTTGGAGATTTTGGGCTGTCCATGACGGTCAAGAGGAAAGCTGATAATGAAATTTTGTATGTGTGGGAAATTAAGAATTAAATCGTAGGTTGGTATGTATGAGATCGGGAATAGCTATGAAAATCGATTTCAAAAATTGGAACCGATGTAGGATGAGTGGGCTGCCCGTGGACAGCCCACTTACCTGTTTAGGAGGCGTAAAAAGCGATCCGGGTTTGAAATGGATAAAAATTGTCCATGTGTTGTGTTAACGAGTGTATGAATTGAATGGCTTGGTGTGTGTAAAAATAAATTTGGAGAGTTGGTCGATCAAAGGAATTAATGGGTTAATGCTAAATGTGTTAGAGAATGACACAATTATATGGAAATTAAATTGTGTTTGTAAGCCGTGGAGATGATTTATGATTTGCTCGATTAGGCTAAATCGGGTGATGATTGATGTGTTGAATTACATGCGTGTAATTGTAGTTGATTGAAAATATGCATATTGACATATTGTGTAAATGATTTTGAAAATGGCATAATGCATTTTCATATGCACTGGGTAACCTAGAATTAGGTGTGAGTGCATGACATGGATTTTTGTAAAAACGGGCATGTTTGCGAAAGGAATTTCACAGGATGATATTCCGGAGAATTGGGTTGGGAGATCGTAAATGATCCTTTCGGATAGGGACCATGGCCCCACCCCGGAGAAAGCTCACCGACCAATTCACCTCGGAGGAATTTAGTCCCATATTTATGCAGACATTTCGAGCCAGTGTATTTTCAAGAACAACGGGGTTTTGTTTTGAAAATGATTATTTTCTCATACATGGCTTGGGCAAGTGTAGGAGTGAGTCGGTGAGGACTCGTGACATGGGGATGACATGTAGACATTGAGTAAGTCACGTATTTACTTGAGTGTGTGTTTAATTTTGGAGGCGTTGCACTACACTTGGTGGTGAGTAGCCCACTTAGGGCGGTCTCCTGCGAGCTTTAGCTCTCACCCACGTCGTGGGACCCCCCTTTGTTTTTCGGTGCGAGGAGGCGCTCGGGGAGACCGGCTCGTTTGAGTTAGTTTGAAGAAGAGTAGGTTTGTGAAACTGTGATGGTTTTGGACATAACATGTAGCCAAATTGTAGATTTAATATATGTTTTGTATAAATAAAAGTGTAATCAACTATTGAATTATTGGGAGATAATTGAAGAATAGTTATGATAATTGATTTTATGAGTATTGGTTTATAGGCCAAAGAGGCATTTTTACTCGTATTTGGGATATATATTGCATATATTGGATTGTTTGGGACGGAGATAGCGGGTTTTGTAATTGGGTAGAGCTCCGTACAAAGGGAGACTACGCTGGGTTTTTACAATGAAATGGCGTCGGGTGGCAGACGTCCACTTGTTTTCAGCGGTGGCGGTGAATCAACGGACCCCGGTTTTGGGGCGTCACGGCAGTGAGCTTAGGTATCACGAATGCACAGGGGCTCGGGTTTGGGTATCCATCACCACTAGGTGGTTTGATGTGGAGTATAGGTGTGTGGAAACCTATAGATAGAAAATTTGTGCTTAGGCCATAGTTGAGGAAGAGCATCATCACTAGGTGTGGTTCGATGTTCGGTTTAGGTATGGGATTACCTAGGAAAATCACGGGACAAAACTAGGACACTACGTGCACGTGTGTTGATGTGTTTTGTGTGATTTGGTGAATTGTTGTGTGATTGATGAAATGTTGTGTGAATATTTGATGATTGGTGTGTATACCATGTCATATTGTATGATGGTGTGTTTGTCATGTTGTGTGTGAGTTGTGAAATGATGTGTGCTTGGTGATTAGCACATGAATGTGTAGAAAATGAAAAGAATAAATTTTATAAATTTATTTGGCCTATTAGGTGATGAAAATAATTTTCTAAGTTGGAAAATTGAAGAAAAAATAAATTTTGATAAATTTATTGGAAGAGGATGAAAATGGGAAAGAAAATAGAATTTTTATAAATTTATTTTGAGTGGAGAAAAATTTTAGGTGGAAGCTGGAAAAAGAAAATAAAATTTATAAATTTATTTGGATTTGTGAGATGACGAAAATAATTTTCTAGGATTTTACAAGATTATCAAATTGAAGAAAATAGAGAAAATAAATTTTTGTAAATTTATTTGAGTGTAAAAGAGAATGGAAAAAAAAAATGATTTTTGTGATTTTTTGTGATTTTTCCAGATTGCTGGAAATAATGAAAAAAAAAAATTTTAATTAAAGTGAAAAATGAAAAAAAAAAAAATTTAGTGCTTGAGAGAAAAGTTGATGGGCTCTTGCCGTTGTATTCTGAAGGGAATGAATTGTATTGCAATAGAGGCGACCACAGGCTGTGGAAGTCTTGTATTGCAATACGAGTTTGAGTGGGCGGCCGGGTTGTATTGTGAGCTTTGAAGGCCAACTGTCAGCAACGATCTGACATGGGGCGTTGGGCGTCTTGAGAGGGGCGGCAAGCGTAGGCGCCTTGTGTTTGAGCTAGGCCGAGCACAGGCGCTGAGGTGGCCTTGGGCGACCACCAGGGTGCACTCGGCCCCATTTTAGTCATTTTGACTCGTTTTTTTTTTCTGAGTCACCAAATGAACACCGTTCATTGTAAAATAAATTTTTTTCGAAAAAAAAATTTATTAAATTGAATAAAATCAAATAAATTTTGATAAAATTTTCGAAAAATAAAATTTTCAAAAAAATAAAATTTTTGAAAATAAAATTTTATTGAAAACAATATTTTAAACGTGAAATTGATTGCGTATACACTGAGTGGTGTGTATGATTAGTGTCTCGAGTACGTGGTTATGCCTTAGAGACCTTTGTATTGAACTAACTACCACCAATTGAAATCGTAATTTAACGCGGTAGTTCAAGTGAGGAAATTATATGCATGGTGAAATGCGTATAGGAAAAAAGGGTAAATACTAAGGTTATGGGTTAGGACCTTAGGGATTTGGAGACTGAAATGAATAAGAGAACTGTGAACCTTATTGAAATAAATAAATTGAGTGGTTGGAATTTAGCACCACTTAGGAAATGAACGGGTTAGTTCATGGTTGTCAAGTCTATTAATGTCGACATCGTATTACTAGTTGAATTTGAAGTGAAAGTTAAATGACTCTTGTTGCCATTGAACGGTATAGATGGCTAGTAGAGGCGGGCGTCGAAATTCGACCACAGGATTTGCGGTCGAGTTCGGGTCGAGTTTGGGCGGATGGCGATGTTACCATTGCGCCAACTGGACATATGAGGCGAGATTGTCCTGGGAGCGGGACGGAGATCTCATGGTACGGGGCGGCGTTGGTTGAGTCGGATGGATGTGCGGGAGTCACGTCTTTATTCACCATGGTGTTGACTAAGCGTAGTGTTTAAATTGGATGCATCATGTTCATTCATTAATGCATCTTGTGTAATAAGGTTTGAATCACGATACAAGCTTCACGGCAGCATGAGGTTAGGGCCTTTAGAAGCGTAAATAGTGGAAGAGTCTTCCTAGGAGATAGGAGGATTTGATTTCTCTAAAGATCGAGGTTGCGCGGTAGCGTGGTGGACCTTAGGGAGTGGCAGTAGACATGTTGGTTGTTGATGCCCGGGCTTGACACATGGGATGGGGATGACAACCATCGGGTTATCGATAGTGGGACCTTAAGCTAGGGTCATCATACCAGGCAGTCTTATGGGTTAAAATGGGTTACATATGCATGGTTGGATGTGTATGCGTAGAATTTCGGGTTGAAATTAAACTTAGAGAGAGGGAGAATGTAAGACTAGAAATTCCAATTCTGGAATAAGGGCAAAATCGTAATTTGATTACAAAAGTGTAATTACGATTAAAAATCCGTAAATTAATTCTCTAGATCTCGGATAGTGAAATGGATTATGCAGTTGGAATCGTTTCGAAATCTAGTTAGCACGTAAAATTTCGCAATTTTAAAGACGGTCGAGATCGACCTGCACGTTTTTCGAAGGCATCGCATTTCGGGTCGCCTTAGTAAATCGGTTTACCCGATGCAGTAGAAGCCACATATAACATGTAATCATGTACCATAAGTGGTATGAGTAGAGAAATGATGAAAATGGAAGGTCGAAATAGTGCCGAATATCAATTCTGGTAAAGAGGGACATAAAGGTCATTTTAGAAATTGATTTTAATTGACTAGAGGACGAAATAGCAAATAGTCTTCCATCTTACTCCCGATTCAATAAGACAAGAAACATTAAGAGCATTATTACTAGATCCGAGTAGGTGGGTTTTTGAGAGCTTTTTAGAGAGAGAGTGTGCTTCTCTCTAGAAAATCGGGAGATCCGACCGTCGGCAGGCTTCGGGACAAGAAGGAGAAACGTTCTACGCGGAGCAGGCTACTCGTGGACCCCGGGTTTGCGAGTTTTTGACAACTCTCAGAATTGATTTTCTCTACTTTGCGTTTTATTCCCATTTTTAAGGGTTTTTCCACATGTTTACGATTGGTTTGGTAGTGAGAGCGTTTGATGGGGATCATGAAAACATGGGACCGAACATAGAAATTCTTAGGATTTTATCACCATCCGTGGCCCCCTTGAAAATTTAAGAGGCTATTTAGGTCTTTAATTACGGAAATTTTACGTCAAATGCATGCTTGATATGAGAAAATGCCGGGAATGGGCTGTTGATCGGTCCCAAAACATGGGACCGAATTATGGAAAATTCTTTGGAGATTTTTGGGCTGTCCATGACAGTCCAGAAACTGTTGTGGGCTGTATGTGTGGGAAATTAAGAATTAAATCGTAGGTTGGTATGTATGAGACCGGGAATAGCTATGAAAATCGATTTCAAAAATTGGAACCGGTGTAGGATGAGTGGGCTGCCCGTGGACAGCCCACTTACTCTGTTTTAGGACTGTAAAAACAGTCCCGGGTTTGTGTGAAATGGATAAGAATTGTCCATGTGTTGTGTGCTCGAAATTGTATGAATTGAATGGCTTGGTGTGTGTAGAAATAAATTTGGAGAGTTGGTCGATCAAGGAATTAATGGGTTAATGCTAAATGTGTTGAAGCCAACCTGATTATATGGAAATTAAATTGTGTTTGTAAGCCATTGGAGATGATTTATGATTTGCTCAATTGAGCTAAATCGGGTGATGATTGATGTGTTGAATTACATGCGTGTAATTGTAGTTGATTGAAAATATGCATATTGACATATTGTGTAAATGATTTTGAAAATGACATAATGCATTTTCATATGTACTGGGTAACCTAGAATTAGGTGTGAGTGCATGACATGGATTTTTGTAAAAACGAGCATGTTTGCGAAAGGAATTTCACAGGATGATATTCAGGAGGGTGGGTTGGGAGATGGGCCGAGATCATTTCGGATGGGACCATAGGCGACCGGAAAGCTCGCCCAGCCAGGTCGCCTCGGAGGGTAGTCTCATATTTGTACCCGAACATTTCGGTGATGTATTTTCAAGAACAACGGGTTTGTTTGAAAATGATTATTTTCTTTATACATGGCTTAGGCAAGTGTGAGTGAGTCGAGTGAGGACTCGTGACATGGGGATGACATGTAGACATTCAAGAAGTAGGATCACGTATTTACTTGAGTGTGTTTAATTTAGATTTACTACACTTAGGTGGTGAAGTAGCCAGCAGGCGATTCTCCTCTTGAGCTTTGGCTCGCGAGTCGTGGGACCCCCTTTATTTTCGAGAATTACGGATAGGCGCTCGAGGAGACGGCTCATTTTGAGGTTGATTTTGAAGAAGCTAGGTTTGTGGCTTGATGGTTTTGGACATAACATGTATTAAATTGTAGATTTTAATATGTTTGTATAAAATAAAAGTGTAATCAACTATTGAATTATTGGGAGATAATTGAAGAATAGTTATGATAATTGATTTTATGAGTATTGGTTTATGAGCCCAAGAGGCATTTTTACTCATGTTGGGATATATATTGCATATATTGGATTGTTTGGGACAGGATAGGCAGGTTTTGTAATTGGGTAGAGCTCCCCCGTACCGGAGACTACGCGGGTTTTGAAGTGGCGTCGGGTAACCCGACATCCACTTGTTTTCCGCAGGTTGACGGGTAGTCAACGGACCCCCGGGTTTTGGGGCGTCACAATGGAGGTGGAGGAAGTCATCCTCACGAGCGATGAGGATGAAGAGGGAGTATTGTCCACAATGGATGAAGGGTTAAAGCAAAGATCTCAGACTTCCCCAATGAGTCTAACTAGACTTTAAAAACGGAGCAGCTCTTGGGAGGCACCCCAAGAAAAAATAAGGATTTTTATCCATTTAGTACTTTAGTTGTTTTTGTTTAGTTATTCTTAGTATGTGTTGCATGTTGATTTTATTGGAAGTGTTTATTTGGTTTTTTCTTTTCAGGACATAGAAGTTGATTCTTAGTGAGGGAGTTTCATCAAGACCCACCACACTCGAGCCCAATGGTCACACTTGATCATCTAGGGGAGTCCTCTGTTCTTACTTTTATATTTCATGCATTGAGGACAATGCATATTTTAAGTTTGGGGGTATTGGCGGTACTTCCCTTTGTTTTTAAAATTCTCCAGCTTCAGGTATCCTATCTTTAGTGTTTTCAGTTTTTAGGATTATTTATTTATTTTTAATTTTTAGGTTGATTTTGTTTTGGTTGAGCTGGTTTTGAGATAATTGTGATGTCTATGATGAATAATGATTGAAACTTTCTTTCATATGAAGAAAAAGAGGGATATTTGAACATAAAAAAAAAAAATGTTTTGACCTTGTAGTTGATTATTTAGGCTATAAGTTCTTTTCAATTTGAGCACAAGTCATGTACCCTTGATAGTCAATTTTGCTTGGTTTAGAGAAGAATTAGGTGAATATCATTCTATTTTGATCTCACGAGACTCTAGAACTAGTTTAATTATCACCTGAGGCGAAATCCTAGGCAAAACGACAATTAGGAAATGATATAGGCTATCTTTAGACCGGTTGAGCCTTTCTAGCTAACATTTTTGTACATGTATCCATAGTCACCCAAGTTGAGCCATATTAGCCATTTTTTTCAAGAAAATCCAAGAATAAACCCCTTGCCGCTTTTTTTGTTGTAAGATATCTTTCATTTGATCAAAGCCCTTGTTTACCCTAACATGTTGGTTTCAATGTTATATCTTGTGAATACATGTAGTGTGAATTGAGAGTTTGGTTGAAGTGGATGTGCTTTGAATGTGAACAAAGGAGGTTTAGGGTAGAAAAAAAAAAGAAAAAGAGATAAAAATAAAGAATGAAGCAAGGAGGAGTCAGTTTGGCCTCGAAGCCTTCCTACTTTGAGTAAGTAAGTTCTTAGGGTGTTCTACACCTAATACCCTAAGGCCAATTGGTCTAGGAGCTACTAACCTAAAGCTCGCTACATGAGATAAGTAGAAAGCTTAAAGGGGTTGAACATTGCACTACTCCATCCCTTGTAATATGAAAAATAAATCTCTTGGTGTTCTTTTGAGGATGGTAAAAATCATGCAAGTTTAGGGGAGCTATGACATAAAAAGATGCAATAAGTTAAGTTTGGGGGAGAGCTAGAGAGCCAATATGAGATACCAAATGATGAGTAGTTGAGGAAAGAAAAGAAGAAAAAGATGTATGTTTTGGGTAAGCTAAAGCTTAAATGACCTATTTAACTACCTTTACTCAAGCCATACACTATAAGCTTTTGAAGAACTAATTGATCCTAAGAGCTGTGTGTAACCTACATTAGTGGAGAGTGATATGCCTAACAAGCTTATGGAGTCTTACACACTCAAGTGAGAGATCCCCATTCCACTCAAACTCATCTAATTCCATTCGAATTGCAATTGACCAAAGAGGGGAAGACTACACACACACTTGAGAACTTTAGTTTAGATTGTTCAACTTAAGGTTAATCTATTATTTTTGAAAACGGCTATCTCAAAGTTTTCTTTGTGTTGTATGAAGGTTAAATCCCTGAGGCAATTGTCATACATTATCTCAATTTCATGCTCAACATGTTTGTTAGTTTTGAATAAGGAAAATGAGTTGTTTCTTTGCTTGAGGACAAGCAAAATGTTAAGTTTGGGGGTATTTGATAGGTGTGAATCATACTAGCATTTATAGCATGCTTTTCATGTGGTTTTGTGATTTAAATGCTAGATCCACACCTATATTCCTAAAGATTACACTAATCCCCCATTTGCTTATATTTTGCAGCATTAAAGGGAAATCAAGCAAGGATATGGTAGAAAGCTAAGAAGAAGAACTTGTTGTTCGAAGAACTGATTCGTCGAGGCGAGGAGGTTCACCAAGGCGAAGAAATCCTTCACCGAGGCGAATGGGGCATTAATTAGAAGGCACCCCTTGGGTTCTCCAAACGAATAAGCCTTCACCGAGGTGAAGGACGAACTGTTGGAACAGTAATCTCCGACGTTTGAGCCTAATTTTTGCCCATTTTCTAACTCCTATAAATATCTGTATTTGAGACTTGTTTAGGGTTCGGTTTTTGAGAGGAAAAAAACGCCCTCCTTAAGGTTTCTCCTCTATTCTTCTTGAATCACTTAGGGTTTTTTATTTTCTTTAGTTTTACTTTGTTTTGGGTAGATTTTTGAAGGCTAGCTATAGAGGGTCTTGCGGTGTGGTGTAGAGTTTGAGACAAATTTGATCTCTCATTTGTTTTGTATCTCTAAACACTACTCTATTTGTCAATCTTTCAGCATTATATTTATCTTAAATATGATTTTGTTGGATTACTTGGTTGCAATGAATAGCTGAACTTCCCTCTAGGGCTGATTGTGGAAGTTGATGTATGGTTTATATATTTTATGATGATTTTGTGAATTCATGCTTATGCGGATGTTAGTTGGTGTATTTCTTAGGATTATAATGGTTTTAATTAATTAATCCATATTGAGAGTTGGGTCTTCGATCCCCATACTAGGGCATCCTTGGTGATGCTTGGATTACGCCCTAAAATCTACTTTCGGGTCTCTTAAGGTATGAATTGAAATACTAATTAACCTAATCAAAGAAGCCTAGGGAATTGAGAATACCTAGTACTAGATGGATTTCATTAAGAGTAGCACCATCTTAGCATTATGTGAGGATCATATGGACCGAGAAGTGATATGTTTGAGCATAGTTTGGGTAGTCCTATTATATGGACTGAGAGGTAACCAATAGGATTCCCAACGAAAACATTGCCTTATAAAAGTACCATACTTAATGACCTAGATGGACTAAAAGGAGAATAGGGAGTGGGTATAAGAAATTGAGAGGAGACACGAAAGTGTAAACCTCATACTGCTTTCCTTGGACAAACAAAAGTATAATTGCACTCAGCCGATACTTTATGAATATAAATCATAATTGCATCAACGGAGACAATTAGCCCTAGCGTCATACCCTAGAGCTTTTTTTTTTTTTTTTAAATCAACCCATTTACTTGTGAATATTTGAAAATCTAAATCAATTTTAGATTTGCTTTGTTTTAGTTTAGCTTTGTTTTAGATAATCACATTCCAAATCACCCTTCCGCTCAAATAGTGAACCACTTCAGTAGCCGAGGTACTCAATCCTCGCTAAAACTATACCTTCCCTGTGGGATCGATATTTGGACTTATTAGTCCACTGTTACTTGTGCGACTCGTGCGCTTGCGGAAAATCGCTAACAGTAGTGAATGTGAGGCAGCGTAGAAGAGGAACAAAACTTTGTTTCTGCAATTTTATTAATTGAAAAGAAGATATTGAACACCTAATAAAGTGACCCATATATATATAATTATCCCAAATATTCAAAATTATTTATATAATTTGGAAATCTAATTATCCTAATATTTAAAATTATCTCTATAATCTTAAACTATATCTGTAAGATATAGATTTGGAGAAAGCATATGACCGGTTGTCTTGGGACTTTATCAAGGATACTCTAAAAGAAATTGGGCTTAATCATGAATAGGTGTGCAATATTATGGCATACGTTGAAATGTCTAATCCGGGTGTTCTCTAGGATGGTGAGCAGTTGGATTGGTTCACTCTTGAGAGGGGTATCCGCCAAGGTGATTCTTTGTCCTCGCACATTTTTGTGTTGTGCATGGAACGACTTGGACATATTATTAATAGGGCAGTGATGAATGGGGTGTGGAAAACTATTAAGTTGTCGAGACATGGATTCGCTTTGTCTAATTTATTCTTTGCTAATGATTTGGTGTTATTTGCAGAGGCATCAATTGAAAAATTGTAGGTAGTAATGGGTTGCCTTAATTTATTTTCTCAATGTTATGGTTAGAAGGTCAATTATCACAAGTCTAAGATATTTGTCTCACAAAACGTTGATAGTGAATTGACTCAAGCTATTTCATCTTTGTCTGGAATTCCATTAACATCTAATCTAGGACGATGTCTTGGCGTTAATTCTATTCATGGTAGGGTGACAAATGACCTCTTTAATAAAGTGGTGGACCGTATTTCGTCTCACCTAGAGGGTTGGAAAGCTCAATTTTTAAATTTTGCAAGGAGGCAAGTATTGGTGAAATCTGTTTTGAATTCAATTTCGTTGTATGTTATGCAGACGACTTTGGTTCCCCTTAGTGTTTGCAATAAAATTAAAGGGTTGATGAGGAGATTTCTTTGGGGAGGTACCCAACAACAACAATCTTGTAGTCTGGTACGTTGGGAGATGGTGAATGAAGAACCTATATAGACAGTGGAGGGTTGGGATTGAGATATCTTCATGAATTTAGTCTTTAGCCTTTATGGCTAAGTTGGGGTGGCGTATATATGTTACAAGATAAAAACGGTCTTTGGGTTCGTGGGTTAAGTGACAAGTATGCTCATCACTAGATTGGTCCTCATGATTTTAAAGCTAAAGCGGGGGCTTCCAATGTCTGGCAGGGTATTGTCAAGGGAAGCTTGATTCTTTCATAAGGTATTCGTAGCCTTGTTATTGATGGCAAAGATACGGGGTTTTGGACAGATATATGGCTTGAAGATATGCCTCTTTCTGAATATTTACTTACAAGGATTAGTTTAGTTAGCTTGCATAAACGAGTTTCTGATTATTAGGTGCCTGACATCGGTCGGAATTGGGCTACACTTTCTGGTTTACTCCCATCCCATGCAGAAGATAGACTTGCGGCTGTTATAATCAGGGATGATGATGATTTGTGTTGGGGTTACAATAATAATGGCTTTTTTTTTTTTTTTTCTTTCAGTTAGCTCTTTTCTATTGGTGATATATTTTTGAATGAGAATAGAGGATGGAAGATTGTTTAGAAGCTCGCGGTTTTGAACCGTATTCAAGCATTCATTTGGTTTCTTAAGCATCAAAAGATTATGTGCAATGCTGAGCGAGCTAAAAAGAGCTTTACATCTTGTGATGAATGTACTATCTACAATGGTGACACTGAGGATGTGAATCATATTTTTTCGATGGTGCTCGATTGCTGAGCAGGTCTTGAAATCTTTGTTACTTGTTTCAGAGTTGCAAACACAACAGGGTTTGGATTTTGATGGATGGCTTTCTCACAATTTATATGCATAATTTTCTTTTGGTTTTTGTGCATATTGGAATGTTGTGTTTGCTATTGCTTAATAGTAGTTGTGGTGTTGGAGGAATGCTTGAGTGTTTTGTAAAGAGAATATCTCACATGAAGCTAAAATTGAGTGGATTAAGGCAAAGGTAGTGGAGATTACTAATGCTCTAGCAATGCCTTCAGGGGTGTTTAATGATCGCTCTTATAGTACTATTGTGGTTAGTTGGATTCCACCTAATAAGGGGTGCATAACTTTGAATACTAATGGCTCACGTATGGGAGGCTACGAGGGTGTAGTATTGAGAGATCGATAATATAGTTTCAATAAAGGAGTTTGTATTTTGTAATGTATTTATTTGATCTTTTGATTATTGATCAATTGTTTTTTGGGATTAATAAGTACTATTGATTTTACAAAAATAAGTTAGCAAGTGGAGTACTTTATTGGTTATTATGTGTGGGATCAGAGGTTCGGGGTTTTATTGCCGTCGCACACCACTAGAGTGAGTTAGATTCGGGTTGGGCTATCGATTTTAAGGATGATCTTGAGTCTGACCCCGAGGGCTAAGATATTGTGTTCAAGGAACACCCCGTTTTTATTCCTATGTCTATTGCTTCCGCTCCAATCTCTAGCCCTGTTGTTGACTAGCATCCAGTAGTCACTACCGATGATGATCCATTTGAGGATTTAGATCCAATAGCCCTATATGTAGATCCAGTAGCCTTAGATGTAGCCATGGATATACCCTTGAGGAGGTTAGAGAGGGCGCTTAAGCTCGCAATTTCATATGACTATTTTGTCTATTTGTAGGAGCATGAGTATAATGTGGGTGATGTATCATATCTGACTACCCACAAAGAAGCCATTTTTAGTCCTCAATCCAACTTCTGGATCGATGCAATGAAAGATGAGATGATTTCCATGTCACAGAATGAAGTGTGGAGCTTGGTAGATTTTCCAAATGGCTGTAAACCTATTGGGTGCAAATGGGTATTCAAGACCAAGCGCGATGCCAAGGGACATGTAGAGAGATATAAAGCAAGATTAGTGGATCAGGGTTACAGTTAATGAGAGGGTATTGATTTTAAGGAAACCTTCTCTCCCGTGTCCACTAAAGACTCTTTACGCATTATCTATAGTTGCTTATTTTGATTTAAAGTTGCATTAGATGGATGTGAGGATAGCTTTCTTGAATGGAGACTTAGTTGAGGATGTTTACATGTCTCAACCTATTGGTTTTTAGGAAGTTGGTAAGGACCACATGGTTTGTAAACTCCAGAAATCCATTTATGGTTTAAAGCAAGTTTCTAGGTAGTGATTCTCAAGTTTGATGAAGTTGTCACTGCCAATGGTTTTAAGGAGATCATCGTTCGATCAATGCATATATATGAAGGTTAGTGGAAGCAAATACATATTCTTGGTTTTATATGTTGATGATATCTTGCTCGTAACCAATGATATTAACCTATTGATTGAGACAAAGCAATTATTATTTATCCATTTTGATATGAAGGATCTTGGGGAAGCATCTTATGTCTTTCGCATACAGACACTTCGCGACATACCTAGTGGAATTATGAGATTGTCTCAACAGACGTATATTGAACACATTCTAAAGAGGTTCAATGTGTAATCATGTTCTTCTGGTAAGACATCAATTGTAAAGGGTGGCAAATTTTCCAAATGCCAATGTCCTCATAATGATATTGAGAGAGATTAGATGAAAGAAATCCCTTATTCTTTAGTTGTGGGCAGCTTGATGTATGATCAAGTATGCACACGTCTTGATATTGCTTTTGTTGTCGGCATGTTGGGTAGGTGCCCGAGGTGATCTTGGTCAAAAGCCCAGCTGGAAGAGCGGCTAGAAAGTTTTGAGGTATCTTCAAGGTACCAAGGATCTCATGTTGACATATCGGCGTACCACACTCTTGGAGTGGTTGGTTTTAGTGATTCCGATTATGCAGGCTACGTGGATGATAAAAAGTCTACTCCTGGTTATATCTCTGTGATGGCTGAAGGAGCTGTTTCGTGGAAAAGTGTCAAGCATACACTTACAGCTTCTTCTACTATGGAGGTAGAGTATGTGACGTGTTATGAGGCTACTTGTCATGCAATATGGTTATAGAACTTCATTTCAGCTTTGGAGGTTGTTCACTCCATTTCTAGACCGTTCAAGAAATTGTTTTGTGATAGTGCATGTATATCTTTCTCTAGGAACACTAGGAGCACTTCTCACTCCAAGCACATTGATGTGATGTTCTTTTTTATGAAAGAGAAAGTTGTAGAGTCCTTCATTTCAGTTGAGCATATGCCTACGTCTAGCATGTTGGCAGACACACTAACCAAAGGCTTACCTATTTGTGTGTTTCAAGAACACATCACCCGCATGGGATTGTTATAGAATCTTTGTTTTGAGTGGGAGTTTGCCTTTCATGTATTTTGTAGGGAAACTCATATTTTTAAGTTATGCATGTGCACATTTGGCGTTTGTCATTATCTTTTGATTTTGTGTCATTTTGACGTTTGTCATTATCTTTTGATTTTGTGTCATTTTGACCAGTTGAATAATAGTGTAACACCCCAAATTATACTATGACAGTTTTATAACATGTTTAAGGTATAATAAAAAGTAAATACTACTCTTTTCCATAATAAAATAATGCTAAAAATAAAATAAGCAAAACCGAATTAATACAAAGTCAGGAGTAAAATTGCTAAATTGCAATTAAGGACCCAAATGACATAAGAAGAAAAGATTGTATGTTAAAGAAGGAAATTGAATAAGTTAGAATGACAAATAGATGAGAAAGGGAGGACCAAATAAAAAAAATATGGAATTATGTCAAAAATTGGATAAGGACAAACATAGCCTTATCTTAAGACCCAAAATATCCCATTTTGGTAGGGCTTTTACGTAGAGGAAAAGAGAAGAATAGAAGAGAGAAAGAGAGAAAGAGAAAGAAAGAGAGGAAGAAGAAAAGAGAGAGAGGAGAAAGAAAGGGAAAAAGAGAAGTTAAGGAGAAGAAATCAGGTATGGATATGTAAGGAATTTTGGTATGAATTTGTGTATGGAATTTTGTATGGATACTTGGTTAAAGGATTGGAATACCTCTTTTTGTGTAGAATCCTTGTATGAAATGGTTGTTTCGTTTGGTTGTGGTCCTCAATAGAGGAAAAATTTGTATAGAGAAAATGTTGGGTTTTAGGGAGATGCGTAGTTTTTTTAAACCCCCGTGAGCACTGTTTTAACCATAACTCGGCTATCACTCATCCAAATTGAGTGATTCAAAATTATAGGTAAACTAGAAAAACAAATCTCCCTGAAATAGGTGTCTCCAAATTTGGATCCCAGGGTACCCATAAAGTTCACCAAAGTGAGGCTCTATTTTCGGGTCAATTCTGATACAGTTTTGGGTTTCAGAACAGTTTTCGTATTTAGGCCATAAGTTTCATTTCACTCATCAAAATTGAGTGATTCAAAATTATGGGAAAACTAGACATCTAGAAGAACAAATCTCCCTGAAATATGTATATCCAACTTTGGACCCCATTGGACCTAGAAAAGTGCGTCAAAATAGGGAATAGTCGGTCCACGAAATGCATCTCGAAACAGTCCCACAGGCTGGGTATTCCGATTGTTTTAAATCATAGCGAGTTATACTCATCCAAAATGAGATGATTCAAATTTTTGTACAAACTAGAAATATGAGAGAATACTTTCATGAAAGTATGGTTAAATTAATAATATCTAATGTTCCCCGGAAAATTTTCAAATATAGGATGCAATTCAGTGCATTCAAAATTGTCGGGAAGCGATTTGGAATATTTAGACCATATCTCCCAAATTAAAAGTCCAAATTACATGATGTTTAAACCATAAGAAACTTAAGACATAGGGTATATTGAGTTAGAAGGTCACTTTCTCTAACAATCCCGTTTACATGATCAAAATTGTAGTCGAAAATGGACAGGAGTTGCACAGGCGTTCGGGTAAATTGGTTATGAAGCGAAATTGCTTATAAAAGTTATATAAATGTATTGTTATATAGAAAGCTAAAGAGAATACCGCGTATAATTTTGTTATATGAAAAAGTGCAAAGTACAGTTAAATGTTTATAAGAGATTATTTGATAATGCATATCTCATAAGTATACATGATATCAGTAGTTATTCATGTATATGAGATATCTTTTCTGATATCTAAAAGATTGTTAAGAAAACATAATAAAACTGATTGCCTACTTATAACTGGGTAGTTGGATAAATAGGCATGCCTATAAGGATACAGTTGGTGCAACACACAGTTTATAGATATCGAGGCCCCTTTTGGGTCGATGACATGGATCCTGTTTTGATCATTATAGTGGCCCCGTTTGGGTCATACAGATATAAATCATTGTCTCGTACAGTGATAATACCTTTGGGTACATACAATTCTTTCCCGTATCCACTTCTAAGGTATTTGCAGGCATGAAACATAAAAGAAAATAACAAGTATACGCAAATGAGATGTATATAATATATAACATGATATGAGAAGCATAACATTGCTATGTGATGATAGTATACGTTACAAGAACAAGAAGTAAAATGTAAGATGACACGAAAAGTATATGAAATATGATAAGAAATTAAACATGTTATGAAAAAGTAGATATGAGAAATGGATAAGTATATGTAAATGTTATATTTGTCATAAGTATATGCATGTGTCTAAAGTGAGATGATTCTTATTAGGGGTCGTCCATGTGACACCCCAAATTCCGGGGGTCTTTTTTTTGTTCACAGGTAACCTTCAATAAGCTATTTAATAGCCTCATTCACGCATATTCACGTGTCACTCAATTATTAAGCAATGACACATAACAGTCCATCTCATTCAAGATTCTAGTAATTAGTGCACTTAGTGCAATGATCAATTTTTCAGAAACTATGTGAGCACCAAATGCCATCCTCAGGAATATGGTTAGATTCTAGACTCATAGAGCTTTCCATAGAGTCCCAGAACACGCAAAACGGACTTCGGACGAGGAAGTTATGGTCATCCGAAGTTGGCCTTGCCGAGCTCATTCCCTAGACGAGGTCAGCTCAGCCAAGGATATCAGTTCTAAGCCCAGAAGAGGTCGGCTCGGCTATATTTGAGCACTTGGTCCATCCTGAGGCATGTAATTTCAGATTCTAGACTCAGGAGCTTTCCATAGAGTCTAAGAACACCTGAAAGCGGACTTCGGACCGAAGTTATGGTCATCCAGTTGTACTTCATATGAAGCGACAAGCGACGTCTGCGAGGAAGCTAAGCAGGCACCTACTGTCTTTCATCTTTTCCGAGACACAATATGAGCTCAGATTATATTAGGCCATATATAGATGGATTCTAGACTCAAAGGTCTTTCAGTGGGAAGTCTGGCGTGAAGCGGACTTCGGACCCGAGAGAAAGTGTGATCGTCGAGTTGGCGCGACCCGAGCTCATTCCCTCTTGAGCTCGACCGGGAGGGAAACCCAGGTCAAAAGGAGGAGTCAGCTCAGCCCTCCGCACAGCTCATGCAGAAGAGCTTAGCACAGGAGGTCAGCTCGTGCAGCTCAGCACAGAGGTCGGCTCGGTGCGGCTCGTGTGCGAAGAGGCTCGGCACAAGGAGGGGTCGGCTCATGCGGGAAAGGCTCGGCCTGAGAGGAGGTCGGCTCATGCATTTCACGGGAGAGCTCGGCCGCAGAGGTCAGCTCATGCGGCTCATGCGGGAGGCTCAACACAAGAGGGTCAGCTCATGCAGCTCATGCGGGGAGGCTCATGCGACTCATGCGGGGAGAGCTCATGCGGCTCGGCACAAGAGGTCGGCTCATGCGGCTCATGCGGGGAGGCTCGGCCGCGAGAGGTCGGCTCATGCGGCTCTGTGTGGGAGGCTCGTGCGGCTCGACACAAGGAGGTCGGCTCGTGCGGAGGGCTCGACACAGGGAGGTCAGGCTCATGCGGAGGCTCGGCTCGGCCCGAGAGATCCGGTTCACGGCGGATGGGGCTCGGCCCGCGGCTCATCCTCTCGGACCGCCGAGTAAAAGGCCATAACTTGGGCTGTAGAGGTCCGATTTGGGTGATTCAAAAGCCTACATCAAGCTTATTGATGTGGCTACAATTTACCAGAAGGAAATAGGGCCAAGTTCCCTTTTCTGCCCAACGAAAAATCAGTCTTAAAGTCTGATGAGAAATAACAAAGGTGAGAGAAAACCTTTACCAAATTGTATTAAACATATGAACTGAGTTTAATTACAATTTATCTCACTATGTTCTGAAACTGGATATGATCCCGGTATATAACAAGAAAATCGGGTTTTACGCCGGACTTTTTACAAAATACATAACAAAGCCATCTTTGACCTTCTTCTGCCGACTAAGGCCTCGTAGAGTGCCTTCTCTTGGTGTACACCTCTAGTACACAGGAAATGTTTTCCAATAAGGTGAAGGCTATGCCCGATGAAAAGTCTCCTACAAGGGGCTACTCCCCTAAGTGCACATTCAATGACATAATCCCACAAAATCCATTCCACACATTCATATAAAATATGCATATCTCTATATGAATGTCTGTAATCAAATATAGTTTCAGAGTCCTCAGAGCTCCATCACACATCTGATTGTCATGTATGAGAAGCTATTTTTTCAAAACAAAAGCTTTTTTGTTTTAAATCCCTTTGGACCACCTCGAGTATCAAACCATTAAACCATCTCGAGAACCCTTTTATTGGACAACCCTCTGATAGAGTTCATTGAATGAGCCTCGATATAATTTATTGGACAACCCACCGGATAATTTATTGGACAACCCTCCAAACTCTTATTCTTGGGAACCCTCAAGTACCCATTTATTCATGCACTCACACTGATTTCACGATATGCAGAATTGCACATGCGATGACAATGGCATTGCATAATATCTCATGTTACATGCATCTTGAAAACACATGCACTTGATTATATTCATGCTTCATCTCAAGCATCATGTTAATATATCAAACATGAGTATATCAACATCAATATTCACACAATCTGCATGTTATTCAAATAAGCAATAACACACAACAAGATCATCAACATCAGATTCACGTATCAGCAGCAAAATTAGTTTCGAGCGTAATTAAACTACTGAAACACGGACCCGAGAGAGCCGGTCCCCACCCGACAACGGTTTATGTGTTGTTCTTTGAACTGACCACGTCACGGAGCTACACCTCACTTAGCCATGTCATGGCTCTGAAATGAAGATTAACCCGGAGTAGGAGAGGGCCCTGCCTCTTAGGGCGTAGATCCGTTCCGCTAATTGCAACTCCTGCATTAAGTAAATGGAAGCTGTTGGTTCCCTTTTTTCCTTCATTCTCTTCCCCCTTTTTCCTTTTTTATTCTCTTCCATTCCACCGATTAGATTTCTCTTAGGTGGAGAAGACTTCCCTAGGTGTAGGACACCTCATGCTTCCTTTGACACTAAGCATGCCACATGTCACCATATCCCACTTCATATAAAGCTTATCTTTCATGCATGATTTAAACTTGACACTTAGCCTCCACTAATGTGCCAAGTGTCCTTTCCTCAAGTGCCACATGGCATGCAATCCTCATGCCACGTGTCCCAGCTTTCAGGTCAGTCCATTACCTCGAAATACATGAAATTCGAGTGTTTTGGAGTTGTGAAACCATTTGTGTACACAGATTTCGCGAGGCAGACTGAAAGGTGTGATCCGTGTCGTCATCTGAGATCTAGAGAAATTCCCAGGTTTGCAACCTGTATCTATCGTTTTACTTTATCCGGGGTCTCATAGTCCACGAGTATTATTCCCACTAAGTTATAAGCTTAGCACGGGTGTTGCATTCATGTAGGTACAAAAGAGGAAACCAGAGGACAAGATAATCCGCATCCGCGGTCAAAGTCAACACATCACTAGGTGTCCATTGGAAGACCATTTGGTATAATATATATGTATTCTTGTTTCTTTTAAGCAATGTAAATATTGTAAATGTTGAACACTTCCATGTATGGAGCTTGGATATATTTTATGTAATCATTTTTCTGAATATAAGTGAGTTAAATGTTTAACATTATATGAATGAACAAGCTTAAAAGTTTATAAGTTTATAGCAAGCAGGGAAAAAAAAGTGACACCCTCGCGTCTTTGGGTGTGTCGAGTTGGGGAGCGTCTGAAGTTAGTGAGTATCGAGCCTAGGTTTAGAGTGTGGAAAAAGACTAGATTTAGGCGGTCTAGATAGAGTATAAGATTAAAAAGAAAAATGTTTAGTAATGTATTTGGCGATGTGAATGTCCTTGTGTTTTGTATGAGTGGTCGTCCTCCAAATCTAGTGAAGAAATGATTTGAGATTGGTAACCCGGGAGATCAAGGGTTGCCCGCTCCCGGATCATACGAGATCTGTCAGGAAGTAGGGAGTCATGCCTCGGTAGAGACCAAATGAAGTCTTGTTGAGGATATCTCAGGACATGGCTCGGGTGTTGGAAAGTTAGTGACTCAAAGCCACAGATAGATATGGTAAGAAGAGATGGGTGAGAATTCCATGGGTCGAACATGGAAGAGTCGATAAAGCTAAATTCTATTTGGAAAGCTCTGAAAGAATAGTGGAGGAGGTGAGATGCCCTCTGGATCAAAGTGACATGTGCGGAGTTTCTACATGTCAAAGCGGTGTTTATGCTTGAAGTGAGCAGTGTTGAGGAGTCGAGGGCTTCCAGATCCCATACCATGGGATTTTTAAGTCGAGAGTTCGAGGGCGAATGTATCGATGTGTATAGGGAGACCCAGTGGAAGCGGGTTCACGAATGCGGAAGCAAGGAATTTGCTCGAGTGGCGGATTATGAGAAAGAATTCATCCATCTTAGCAAGTACGCACTTGAATCAGTCCTCACCGAGGAATTTTGGTGTAGGCAATTTGAGGATGAACTAAATGAGTCCATAAAAAGATATCTGGAGCCTATGACAGTACTCCAGCAAGTAAATTTCTATCAGTTGGTTCAAGCGACAATGAAAGTGGAGAAATCTAAGGCAAGCAGTAGAGAAAGATTTCAGAAGAGGAAGCTTTCTAGAGGAGCTTCTTCCTCCTTGGTAAAAGAGCTAGAGAGACCCAAACTGAGTTAGTACATAGTTTTTGCTTGAAGTAAGGGGAGAGACGAGGAAATACATTAATTACTGAATGCTTGGTAAGAGTACTTTAGTGGGACTAAGAGAAAATCCAGAGTGCCCTCATTGCCATCAATGACATTTGGGAGTTTGCAGATTGTTGATAGGAGTGCTTGGATGTGGAAACTTGATGAACATTTATGGCAAATTATCTCAAAGTCGTGAGACCAATGGAATCCTTAGAGTAACATCAGAGGGAGGTCCGCGGCACCATCATCGACTCGAAATAGAGGTAGAGGTCGAGGGGGCTAGAGCCAGCATAGAGGACGAAGAGGCACAGTGTCAAAGGCAGTAGATTGTCCTATGCTTTCAACGCCAACACGAGCATATGCTATGAAGGCTCGTGGGGACCAGGATGCACCAGAAGTAGTTGCTGGTATAGTTTCTATTTATGGTATTGAAATGCATGCATTAATAGACCCTGGATCTACTCATTCATATGTATGCATTGAGCACGTGTTCGATGAGATGACAACAGTGGAGAAGCTATCATATGATATGCATGTGACCAGTCCTTTAGGGTACAGTGTCAATGTGAATAGAGTGTATAAGAATTGCCTTATAATTATTCATGATCGGGAATTTTATGCTGATTTGATTACTCTACCATTTCGTGAATTTGATTTGATTTAGATGGATTGGTTGTCACACGTTTATAATTGATTGGGATAAAAAGATAGTAGTGCTTAAATGTTCTGATTAGTTTGAAGTGATAGTACATGGTGTTCGGTCGCTGATGTCAATGTGATTTATTTACATGAAGCCCGACGAATCTTTGAGAAAGAATGGCAGAGGCCTTTTTGGCTTTGGTGATTGACTCTAAAGAGGTCAAATAGATTTGGAAAATATTATGGTTGTGAAAGATTTTCCGGATGTGTTCCTCGAAGAGTTACCTGGTATTCCACCTGTAAGAGAGTGGATTTATCTATTGAGATTTCACAGGAACAATACCGCTACAGGGCACCACTCTGGGATGGCTCAATTGAGTTGAAAAGAGCTAAAGATTCAACTACAAGAGATTCTGGATAAAGGGTTTATCCGACCCAGTGTTTCTCCCTGGGGTGCACCTGTTTTGTTCGTGAAAAATAAAGATGGCACCTTACGGATGGGCATTGATTATCGACAAATCAATAAGGTGACATTGAAAAAAAAATACCCATTGTCGAGAATTGAAGATCTCGTTGATCAGTTAAAAGGAGCGGGTGTCTTCTCAAAAATAGATCTACGACCAGGGTATTATCAGTTAAGAGTGAAAGATGTCGATGTGCCGAAGACTGCATTTAGAACTCGATATGGCCATTATGAGTTTTTGGTAATGCCATTTGGGTTGACTAATGCACGGAAGCATTTATGGATTTAATGAATAGGGTATTCCGACCTTATGTGGATCAATTTGTTGTAGTTTTTATCGATGACATCCTGGTGTATTCTAAGGATGCACAGGAACATGAACAACATCTGAGAATAGTCTTGGAGACGTTAAGAGAAAAGAGGTTATATGCTAAACTCATAAAGTGTGACTTTTGGCTAAAGGAAGTTTCCTTCCTAGGTCATATTGTGTCGAAATTTGAGGGCCAAAGTGGAATATAAAATTGGGGCCGTTGTAAGTGGAAACCGCCTCAGGTATGGCAACAGGTGAGGGTTTCTTGGGCTTTGCTTGAGGATATTATAAGAAGGTGTGAAGGATTTTACATCGCTAGCTTCTCTGCTCACCAAATTACTCAAGAAAGGAGTAAAGTTTGAGTGGTAAAATAAATGTCAGAATAGTTTTGAACAGTTGAAAGAAATGTTTGTTGAAGCACCAGTATTGACGCAACCTACCTCGGGAAAAGAGTACACCTTATACAGTGATGCTTCAGGCATTGGTTTAGGATGTGTGTTAATGCAAGATGGGAAAGTTGTGGCTTATGCATCCAGGCAGTTGAAGCCACATGAAAAAAATTATCCCACTCATGACTTAGAGTTGGCTGCGGTAGTGTTTGCTTTGAAAATATGGCGACACTATTTATATGGGGAAAAATGTAGAATTTACATAGATCATAAGAGTCTCAAGTATTTGTTAACGCAGAAGGAGCTTAATTTGAGACAACAGAGGTGATTGGAGTTGTTCAAAGATTATGTCTGCATAATAGATTACCACCCCGGAAAAGCTAATGTGGTAGCGGATGCCTTAAGTAGAAAGGCAATGGCTTTTGTTAATAACCACGATGAATGGAGAATATTATCTGATAAGTATAATGGCTCGATTAAAAGTGCAGCCTGTTTTAAAGCAAATGATTATAGATGCTCGAAAAAATGATGAAGAGATCTGAGAAAAAAGGTGGATGGTCGAGATGGTGATAAGGCTGATTTTTTTAGTAAAAGAAGTTGGAAGTTTGTATTTCCAGAACAGATTATGTGTGCCAGATGATAAAGAGCTAAAGAAAAAGTTACTATTTGAAGCTCATAATATGGTATTTACCATGCATCCTGGAGGTAATAAGATGGACCAGGATTTGAAACAACATTATTAGTGGAAAGGAATGAAAAGAGATGTTGGCCCAATTACGTGTCCTAAATGTTTGTGATGTCAGCGAGTGGCGAACACCAAGTTCAGCAGTGCAGTGAATCCCTTTCAATTCCTCAATGGAAGTGGGATAACATTACCATGGATTTTGTGTGGTTTCCCCTCACGCCCAATAAAAACATGAGCTTTATGCAGGTGATTGTTGATAGGCTCACAAAGTCGGCCTATTTTATACCAGTCAGGATTGACTATTCTATGGATCAATTAGCTGAGTTATATGTGGATGAGATTATGCGATTGCATGGTGTGTTGTTGTCTATTGTGTCGAATAGAGATTTGCGATTTACATCAAGATTTTGGAAGGAATTACAGTTAGCCTTAGGAACTCGACTTAATTTCAGTACAACATTCCACCCGTAGACAGATGGACAGTCCGAGAGGTTGATTCAAGTGCTCAAAGATATGCTTCGGGGATGTGTAATGGAATTCACTGAAAGTTGGGATAGGTATATTCCATTGATAGAATTTGCCTATAACAACAGTTATCAATCAAGCATTGGCATGACACCATACGAGGCTTTGTATGGCTGGAGATGTAGAACTCCTGTGTGTTGGACATAAATAAATGAGTATAAAGTGATTGGTCCAGACATAGTAAAAGATACAGAAGCAAAAGTTTAGGTTATTTGGCAAAGGTTAAAGGCTGCCAGTGATCGACAAAAGTCTTATGTCGATTTGAAAAGGACAATGAATATGGAAATTGGGTGATAAAAGAGTGTTCTTAAAGGTATCTCCATG
Source organism: Tetrastigma voinierianum (assembly GCA_016808115.1). Taxonomy (NCBI): domain Eukaryota; kingdom Viridiplantae; phylum Streptophyta; class Magnoliopsida; order Vitales; family Vitaceae; genus Tetrastigma; species Tetrastigma voinierianum. The sequence continues at coordinate 889,920 of JAEQBH010004115.1, forward strand.
GAGGAAGGTGCTTAGATTTGGGAAGAAAGGGAAGTTGAGTTCGAGGTTCATTGGCCCATATGAAGTTTTGGAGAGAATAAGACCAGTGGCGTATCGGTTGGCACTCCCTCCAGAGTTAGCCAAGTTGCATGATATGTTCCATATGTCTATGCTTTAGAAATACCATTATGATGGGTCGCACATACTACCAGTGCAAGAAGTACAAGTACATGCAGATTTTTCATATGATGAGGAGCCAAAGGCTATTCTGGCTAGAGAGGTGAAACAGTTGTGGAATGAGCAAGTACGGTTAGTGAAAGTGCTATGGCAACACCATGGTAGGAAAGAAGCTACTTGGAGAAGCTAGCGGCTAGCAAGGCTAGCCGATTACCTACAACTCTTGAATTATCATGAATTTCGAGGACAAAATTCTTTTTAAAGGGGGGGAGGGAGTTGTAACACTAGAATTATACCATGATAGTTTTATAACATGTTTAGGATATAATAAAAATAAATATATATTTTTTGGAATAAAATAATGCTAAAAATAAAATAAGCAAAACACAGAATTAATACAAAGTCAAGGGTATTGCTAATTGCCAATTAAGGACCCAAATGACATAAGAAGAAAAGATTGTATGTTAAAGTAGGAAATTGAATAAGTTAGAATGGAAAATAGATGAGAAAAGGAGGACCAAATAGAAAAAAATGGAATTTGATGTAAAAAATTGGATAAGGCCTGTAGCGTCCATTGCGTTACCAATACTTTTACTTTTAAGATAAATTCAAACATCAATACAAATACAAATACGTTTTCAATACCGGAGCTCTATGCTACTTGTGCTCTGATATCAATTTCCATGCCTTTTTAAATACAATTACAAAATATTTATGGAGTTTATCTTGGTTGTCCATAATAAGTAAAATACATTTCCATGCTTTCAAAAAGATATAAAAAAAAATGTGATCTTCTTATGAAGACTTTTATATCCTTGAGTTCAATGCAAAATAGTTACAAAATATCATGAATAAAATGATATGCATGAGGTAATTTACATTACTTATATACCTACGTTTGACGGTGACTCTGCGGCTGACGATCTTCGGTCTTGCCACTTTCTACTTGATACCTGTGCGATGACAAAAACAATGCGCTAAACATTTTTATGCTTAGTGGTTCTATACAATTCTCTCTTCATTTAAGTTTAAATCAATTCATGCAATGTTTATAAAACAATGATTTTGTATCTTTTTCCCGATAATATCTGATCTAATATATATATATATATATATATATATATATATATATATATATATATATATATATATATATATATATATATATATATATATATATATATACAATTCGATGATCATTTCAAGTTATGCAATTTCATATGCACTAAATCATTCAAATCACAAATCATGCACTTTTAGTACTTGTATCATTTTGCCCATATCGAATTTAACGATACTTTCGGTCTTGCGAGGATAGCGAATCGTGGCACGTCTCGTTGGGTTGTTGATTGGTTATTAAATCAATTTCATGAACACTAAAATCTGTCCCGTTGGAGCTCACGAATCGAATTGACACTTCATTACATTATTGCCCAGTCTTGCTAATTTGACCCTTATTGGTATACTAATCTATCTTTAACTCGAATTTAATGGTTAACATTATATTAAGGACGTTCAAATCATTAATAGCAAAATACAATATAGTATATACATCTATATACAAATAATTCATTTTTCAATACTCATGCAAATTTTCATATGTAATTTATTTCGAAATCGGTAGTCTCAAATCAATTTAAAAAAAATCAATATGCAATTTATGATAAAGCATTTCAATATTTCATAATATTTCACAATCAATTTTGAAACAATGAAAGAAGAGTGTAGATCAAACTTTCTACAAATTTAGGAAACAAGAGAAATTGAAGAACAAACTCAAAAGGTTGTGGATTCTTCGATTCCTATCCCTCGAATCCGTTCTTAGGTCGAGATTCCTGTCACCAACCCATAATCCATCCTGAAATATGTCACCAGTCAAAAACGACCCAAGAAAGAAAAATCGGTTGTGTATTCTAAGTTTTTGGTTAGGGTTGATGTCTGCAATACTCCTTCACTTGAAAATTTTTCTGGGGACACATAGGCCATATTTTCTAAATGCTTTCTTCAAAGAAAATGATATCTCTATGAGTCTATTTTCGTGAGTGGAATCATCTCATTTTGGATCACCCCAGACTCGAGTTCGACATTTTAATGTCAAACTGGTTGATATGCCCAACTCCTTGGATCCCTCTTTGTTATTTTTCGATTTTTTGGGGTCTTAAATCTATAAAATTGGTAATGGTTCCTTCACTCATTTGAATCTATGATTCTAATTTTTTTCTTCTCAATTTGAATCATCAGATTTGGATCACCAAAACTCGAGTTATTGCATTTTACATCTAGACTACTCTAATTTACCATGAGAATCTGCACATAGCTCCACTTTGACAGATTTTTGGGCACTTTAAGGTTACAATTTAATTATACTTCCTTCAAGTAAATTATTCCCCTAGAAGTCTAGTTTACCCAAAATTTTGAATCACTCAATTTGGATGAGTGAAACTCAAATTATGGCTAAAACACCACAACTACACCCAAAACAGAGCATACCCATGAGCTACCCGAAACTCACATTTAAACCCATATTCGGGAGCCTTAGAGCTACAATTTGTACCCTGGTCCCTTCTATACATTTGTAGCTCTAGCTCTTATGGTTCTTTACCAATTAGAATCACTCCATTTTGATGATTATAACTTAACCTATAGCCAAAACAAGAACAGGGGTTTTGAAAATTTTTTGACAGCAACTCCTTTGAAAACACAACATTTTTCTTTTTACAAACATTTCTCAAAACCAATCCAAACCAATACCAACCAACAATACACTTCAAAACTCAACCCAACACAACCCCAAAACTGATCTACAATCAATCAAAATCACCTTTATATAAGGTTAGGGTTTTTCCTAAATCGAACACAAGAAAAGAGTTCTAGGGTTTGTGTTCTTACTTTGAATCTCTTGAAACTTCTTGCTCTAGCTTCCTCCTTGAACTTTCTTGTAAGATCTTGCACCAAAGAGCAAGTTCCACACCAATCTCTTGATCTTCACTCAAAACACTAACTTTTCTCTCTCTCAATCTCCAAAATCGTTTTGCCTGAATGGCCGTTCAATAGACCAAATGTGGTCTTCGTCCTTAACATAATAAGGCCATGTTTGGCTCTAAAACCCATTTTTGAGTTAAGTTCTCCCAATTTTCCATATAACCCATATACTTTCTCTATTTGCATTTCAATTCTCACTATTCACACTTAGACATATTTTCTTTATTATAAATGATCCTTAGGTCCTCATTTGATAATTTTTCCCATTTTGCCCTAAACACTTGGGTAAATTCCGGGTTCATTCATTGAATCATAATCAATCATTTATCATTTAACATTTAACATATGATCATTTAACAATACTCGAAAAATCCCCTAATTTGCTCAATTTATACCCTAAACACATAATAAAAATATTATAAAAATACTAGGGTATTTTTGGGGTAATTCTGAATGAAACATGACCTTATCTTAAGACCCAAAATATCCCATTTTGTTAGGGCTTTTATGTAGAGGAAGAGAGAAGAGGAGAAGAGAGAAAGAGAGAAGAGAAGAAGAGAGGAAGAAGAAGAGGAGAAGAAGGGAAGAAAAGAAGTTCATGAGAAGAAGAAATCGTGGCGGATATGTAAGGAATTTTGGCATGAATTTGTGTATGGAATTTTTTGCACGGATACTTTGGTCGGAGGTTTGAAATAATTTCTTTGTGTAAAGAATCCTTTGTATGGGAAATGGTTGTTTGGTTTGGTTATGGTCCTCAATGGAGGAAAGATTTGTATAGAGAAAATGTTGGGTTTTAGGAGAGATGCTATCCATTTTTTTTAATCCCATGTTTTTGTTTTAGCCATAACTCATCTAAATTGAGTGATTCAAAATTCTGAGTAAAATAAACATCCAGAAGAACAAATCTCTATGAAATTGGTGTCTCAAAATTTGAACCCCAGGGTACCCATAAAATTCGTCAAAATGAGGCTCTATTTTTGGGTCAATTATGATACGCTGTTTCACGCTTTGGCATTTAAGCCATAAGTTGCGCTTTTAATTGAGTGGATTCAAAAATTCTGTGTAAACTAGACATCTAGAATAACAACTCTCCCTGAAATAAGTGTATCCAAATTTAACCTCATTGACCTAGGAAAATTCACTGCGCATGGGAACAATTCATTTTCCAAATATGTCTCAACAAATTCCATGATTTGGAGTAATTCCGATTGTTTAAATCATAACTTGAGTTATACTCATCCAAATGAGATGATTCAAATTTTTGTATAAACTAGAAATCTGGGAGAATAACTTTCATAGAGAAAGATGGTCACCATGTCTCACGTTCCCAGAAAAATTTTCAAGATAGGGACACACCCAAATTCTGCTCTCGAAATTGTCTGTGAGCAGCTTCTAATGTTTAGGACTATATCTCTCCCATATTAAAAGTCCAAATGATATGATGTTTTGGAAACCATAAGAAACTAAGACATGGTATATTGAGTTAGAAGATCATTTTCAACAATCCCATTTATGTGGTCAAAACCCAGAGTAAAAATGGACTTAGAGCTGCCTCTGAACCCGTTTAGGCGCACTGGTTGCGGAAACCTAAAATGGCAAATGTTATATATATGTATTGTTATATGAAAGATAGAGAAAATACACGTATAATTTTTGTTATAAGTGAAAAGTGCAAAGTACGCTTAAATGTTTATAAGAGATTATTTGATAATGTATATCTCATAAGTATACATGATACCTGGGAGCTATTCGTGTATATGAGATATCTTTTTTTCTCTCGATATCTAAAAGATTGTTAAGAAACATAACAACCGATTGCTTGCTTAATCGGTAGTTGATGACAGTGATGCCCATAGGGATACAAATAATGCAGCATACAGTATACAAATACGAGGTCTCTTTCGTTGACATGCATCCAAATAGACACTATAACGGCCCCGGGCTTCGGTTATACGTATAGAAATCACTATCTCATATGATAGTACTCCTTCGTGTATACATGCGCTTCTTTCTCAGATCCACTTATGGCGGTATTTGGCAAAGGAAACATAAAAGCAAAATGTGGACAACATACGTAAATGAGATGTATATACATATGACATGATATGAGAACAGCACCTATGGATGATAGTATACTCTGCCATAAGAACAAGAAGTAAAGTGTAAGATGATTCAAAAATATATGAAATATGATAAGAAGTGAAACATGTTATGAAAAAGTTAGACAGATGAAATTTGATAAGTATATCTAAATGTTATATCACACATATATGTTCAAAGTGAGATGATCCTTATTGTGGGTCATTCCACTTAGTATTATTCCCACTAAGCTATAAGCTTAGCATGAGTGTTGCATCCATAGGTACTGAAGAGGAAACCAGAGGACATGACAATCCGCATCAGCAGTCAAAGTCAACACATCACTAGGTGCCTTACCGGGAAGACCATATTTGGTATAATATATATATATATATATATATATATATATATATATTTGTTTCTTTTGTAAGTAAATAAATATTATAAATATTGAACACTTTATGTATGAAACTTGTATATATTTTGTAATCCGAATACATGTAATATACTACAAGTTAAATGTTTAACATTATATGAATGAACAAACTTAAAGTTTATAAGTTTATAGTAACAAAGAGGAAAAAGTGACACTGTCAATAATTAAAGCCGAGTCAGCGCTGCCGTGATAGAATGATTTTTTCTTTATTGAATCAATACTTTGTCATCAAACGCTTCAGATCAACATTGATTATGCAACGCGAATATAACTTGTGCGTAATAATCTGCAGATAATTCGTTATGGCTATCGCAAGTCTTCAATACACTGGTGCCAAGATTTTAATAGCAATACCACCAGGTTCGATTATGCATCCTCTAGGTGCGCGAATTTACACTGATTATGACCGCAAAATTTATTGAGCATTCGGTGTTACTATGATTACGCCGCCTAATCGAAGAACGTTAGACACCACAATTATCGACCACATAACTGCTATTATACCCTTTAATTGTATAATTGTGCATGCCAATTGGCGAGTAATTTATGAGATAGTTTATTAATTGGTTATTGATGAGCTTTTAAAAGTCATCTATTTTCATTCCATTTTTCCGATTGATTTCTTTATCTAAAGAGACTGATTTATGTGCGTAGTCGTTGAATAATCTCAACACCATACAGAAACAAGAGAAAGAGGATATTACAAATAAAAGGAGCAGAACTCGTCGAGGCGTGAAATGACACGATCATCAATGATGCTGCAACAGAAAATGCACTGAGAAGAAAGTGACTGTTAGAAGCACATTGACAAAGTGATGAAGATTCACATCAAGGTCGCAAAATCACAAAACTCCAAGTCGCAAACTATACCATCAAGAACAAGATATGATGTCGCGAACACAATTTTGAGGTCGCGATGTAATTGAAGGCCGAAAGCAAAGTGAGACATGGAGGTCTTGACACCAAATGTGGCTGCGAGCATAAGATTCAAGAGATCAACATGTGGGTCGCGCTGCCAGCGCGTCGGAAGCGGGTCGCGACATCGCTGGTAAAGAACTAAGGTCGCCACCACCAAAGGGTCGCACTCCGCCGAGTGGTCGCCACATCGCCGGCGAGAATCCAAGGTCGCACAATCCGCCGGTCGCCACACGCTACGAGGAATTAAGGTCAGCACGCTATTCAGCGGGTCGCCACACGCTGCAAAGAACTAAGCGTCGCGGACGCTATCTGGTCGCATATCACCGCAAGGAACTAAGGTCGACATTATACCAGCCGGTCGCCGGCATCGCCGCGGTAAAGAACTAAGGTCGCCACGCCATTCGGTCGCCACATCACGGCGGGAATTAAGGTCGCGACCGCCATTTAGCGTCACGACACTGCATCCGGGCGGGATGAAAGTAAAGGCAAAGTCTTACTAAATAAAAGCTCGCGATTTAGCCGAGACAATCGAGGTCGCGACAAAGAATCGTAGGTGCGACACAACAACTAAATGGGCCGCTAACTGAATCCACTGGCGAGGTATCGTTAGGGCCCAACTTTTAACTCCTATAAATATGCAAACAATATTGAAGGGAAAGGCTTCCGCCACCAAAAGAGTAGATTCAGAAATACGGCTCTTGTATTTTTAATTTCTTTTCTTTTGTTTTGTTTTTATTTTTAGATTAGTATGTTATTTCGCTCAAATTTGATCCTCGACGTTAGTCAGCAAAGTAGAAGTCGAATGCGCACTCTATTTCTTTCAAATTATCGGGCCTCGGATTTGTTCCAATTCCACACCTGAATCCTACTAGTTCATTTGATAAAGTGGGTTTTCGACCGCCAGTCATCAGAGGGTGTAATCTAGTGATTTAGAAACCCAAACACTGAACAGACTCCGCTGTCGAATCATCTTCCTTCAGACACCACCGCTGGCCTAACCATCAGAACTACTACCGGTTCGAGCATTCAGATCGATCCCAATGTAAGCCGTTTTATACCCATAATAGGATTGTCCTGCATTGTTTCCGATTTCCTGTGGAGGCCTCCGAGTGACACAGAGAAAGCAATCCCGAGAGGATGGACAATTTCAAAGGTATGCGATCCGATAATGGTGATCTAATGAGTTTCGTGAATTTAAATCGGAGCAAATCATCTTCACTTGAAATCGTAGAATGAGTCAACGATTTATCCATTTAAAAACAAGCGCAGAGTTCACTCGACCACCGCGACGCTCAATCCCCGTGTTAGTATGGGTCTAATTGGCAAAAGGATGAACTATTCACTGAGGAAGAGAAACGTGAAGTAAACCCATGCTATACCTATGTCTTAGAGCCAAGGTTTACAACACACCTGGATATTATATTGAAAAGAAAAATACCCGCGTAACAAGGCAACCCAGATTAAAAGAAGCGACCAATCCCTCGTCTTCGAAAAGAAACAAAGATCGTGATGACGAATAAAGGGCGATGGAGAAATCCAACTCCACTATCATATTCCTCGACAGTTTTTAAATCGTTGTTCATGAAGCAAAGTTTCGTTGAAATCGTTGCGGAATCGATGTTCACAGCGTGGCATTTTCAATGCTCCTTTAAAGATGACTGCTTCAAATAATTTGTTATTTTTAAAATTTTCAGTTTTAATTCATTTGTTATTAATTCACATATCTTGTGCTTTTTACATTTTGGTTGTCTGCAAAGCCTAATCCACCGCTATCGCAGTCCAAAATAGTATAGAGTTCGAGTAGTCGTGGTAGTTGATTGAGAATTCTTGAGATCCGTGGATCGATATCCGGACTTAAATCCAATTTACATTTGTTCGACCCCGCACACTTGCAAAGATCCTCGGATCAAAACTAAAGAAAATGATTTACTCTTAAGAAACATTTGAATCAAGACAATATATGAACACAACAAACAAGTCATGGTATTGCCACGGATTAGATAACAGTCCCTGAGTAATAACGCCATAAATTTGTATAGGTATTTTGTCCATCATCGAAAGAGGTGAACAACTGCGGCCTATGGTTTTACATTTTCCCTTACTATGGTAAGCCCATTGGAGCAAATCCAATTGTTCTCATATATATATATTTCGTAGTCCAGAATTTGCTGGGCGGTTCAAAGTGAAACACACTCTTAGGGAGAAGGAAAACTATCTTCAATCCTAACCCTCACCTCACTACCATGATTGGGATACAAATGACAACCACACTTTATTCAGCGCTTTATATGTTTTCTACTAAATGCGAATTGATATGCTTCACTGTTTTAATAAAGTTTGTATGTTGTAATGTATTTATTTGATCTTTTGATTATTGATCAATATTTGGTCTTTTGATTATTGATCAATTGTTTTTTGGGATTAATAAATGCTTTTGATTTTACAAAATCAAGCATTGTTATACGAGCGCTTTCAGAGCTTAGCTTCACAAGGCTTCGACGGAGCTACCAAGAAACATAGGCATCCACCATCCCACCTCATGGTATGATCTCTATGATTCATGTCTCCATTCCTTCACTCAATTCTCGACACACTGAAGGATCCTCGCGCCACCTTTATGCCGCTTATGCAAAGGATCCTATCCTTCATTAATACTAAATTACTGGGCTACTTTAAGAGCAAGGCTTCATTTCTGAAAGTGAAGTGGGTCTCATAGAATACGTTGACATTAAGTTTGAGGAAGAGTACTTCATCACTTTACATTATATAACATTTTTTAAAAGAAAACAAAATTGACTTAAAATTAAGTAAAAGAGTCTATTTTTTCTTCTTTCATCAACTAATAAAAACGCCACTAATATGTAAAATCCCGAGAAAATCGAATTTTCTAAAAATGGAAAATGCCAATTACTATAATAGCCAAGTTGAAAACCCGAAAATTTTCTAAATTCTAATTACGAAACAAAACTACCGATTCGCCTCACTAAATTCAGTTACTCTGCACACTCGCCAATCAGATGCGCGGAAGATTTCGCGCTTTCAGACATGATAGTGTCCAAAGGACCCTCAAGGACGAGATTGTTTACGAAAATCTTGAAAGTTGGGAAATGACTTAATTAAAGTTCATGGGATATAATTTGAACTTGAATCGACGAATATATTGCTTCTTTGACGAACTCCACCCAGAAAAAGGTATGGCACGATAATGTACATCCAACTTAAGCTTAAGTTAGGACAAAAGGGGAATTAGGGCAAAAAGAGCCCATTTCCCTGGTTTTGATCCAGAGAGAGGAGAAAAGAGAAAGAGGAGAGCCAAGGCTTCCTCCCAAGATCTACGGTTCCTGGCCTGGGCCAAATAAGAACAAGTCTATCGTGATCGACGAGTAACGCGTGGTACTGAAAGAGGGATTTCACCAAGATCCAAGAAGGATCGGAAACGGCGTTGCTCTGCCTGCGAGGCTTCCACCCCGTATCATGCTCCTAGAGGCAAGATTCTTCCTACCGCTTACTCATCTTTGAGCCCGGGACAAGAATCAGACCCGTTCACTAGCGAAGGAGGGTTTTCGCCAAAGTAACCCGGACCGGCTAAACGTGAGCATGTTATGGCTTCTTGGTCAGCCAATTTCGAGGCCTGGTTTATGACTATTTACGGCTTGTTTTTGGGCTATCAGATGACTGTTTCGAAAGTGTGTCATTACTCGACTAAGAGTGATTACGTTTTGATGTCAATATGTATGTTTTAATATGTCGACATGTGACGGTTTCCATACGCGAAAACGGCCGCGACATTTGGCTTGATTGTGAGGTGCCAATTACTTTACAAATGTAGTCGACCTTATTCTTGATGTCAATGTGAGTACTCCAACGTGATCGATATATGATGAATTGGTATGCACGCCATTACATATCGTTCGTGTTTGTCATCGTTTGAACATAGAACGACATGCTGAACGCAACGTCGAGATATCGCGATGATATATCGACATGAATGAAACAATGCGGTTAACGCAGTGATGATTATCCATGACACCGATATGGTGGATCATGGTCATTCATGTAGTATTCATTATGCATGTGACATGATATAACATTGCAATGACATATTGTATTCGTATATGCAATTTCCGGATATCGTTGCTACATGGAGTGTGAGCGAATGATTGGTAAACGACACCGACTGGTGTTTGATCAGCGGCTCTGCAAATGGGACAATGTCTACCGCAGTCATCGCTGAATAAAATGGTAAAGAAAATACGTGGTCGACATCGCCAAGAAGGGATAGATCCCTTCCACCAGTGGAAGACCACGATTATGGTCATATAGTCTCACCGCGAAAGGTCATGGGTGTCTAGCTCTATGAGCTCGTATGGACACCAAAAATCCGCTACACACAAAAAGGTGCATGATTTTGAATATGTAAATGATCATTGTGGATGTCATCCAAAAGCTTTTGGTCGAGAATAGAGGAAATTTGTTTCGAAAATGATCATCGGATGTCATCCAGAATGACGGCGATCGCAATGGCTTAGTTGTGCGATGAGCTCATGAGGATCACGCGATATACATGATGAGTCTCATTCATTTCTAGCGGCATGACATGGTGATCCCGCGTAGAATTGACATGTTCTTATTAGAATGTGAATGTGAAATGTCGAAAGTAAATATCGCATGTGCACTTAGGTGGGGAGCAAACAGTAGGAGATATTCTACCGGGCGCGGCTCACCTTGCTGGACAACTTTTCGTGCGTGGTCTGACGGCGCACCACGCCGCATTTGCGGTCGTGATTGTGAAGAAGGCCAACACGTGGTTTTGATAAATCATTTTCAGAAAAGGTGTCGAACAAACTACTTCTAGCATCGCACTTTGTGATAAAAGAATTTTTAGTTCCAAATCTTTCGACTATCACAATATAATACATGCACAATGGTTATAGTCATGACCTGACTACGATTGAAATTATGTATTATTCTCATATTTTTAACTTAAATATGATGAGTGGTCCCGATAAAGGGATTATCGAGGTGGTGCCGAGCAACTATGTCCATAGTCGGGGTACCGGCTCGCATCAAGGCTAAAAAGCCACGATCTAGTAGTATTCGTAGTCGACGGTGCTATTAACTGCACCCCGTTTAAAAATGCTACATCTCGTATCAAAAAATGATATAAGATACTACTACTTGTGGCTTATTTTGATACGCATAGGTCATTAGATTCATTGAGTTCTTATGTCACATTTTCAGGAGCATCGCACATAGGTACAGGATTACCAGTGGTCTACGGTACGGGTTTAGACTATCATTCATTGTGCGATTTATATTTGTGCGAAATGTGCTACAGATTTGGTGTTGTGCGTCAGGTGAATTATATATACGGTAAATCGTATAGAAAAGAGGAACACCAGAAAGAAAACATAACCTATGTCTAAAATAAAAGAATGATAGTTCGGGATGTCGAGGTTTTTCTTATTAGTAGTTGGCACGTACTACTTAGTTAGATAAGAAAAGGACCCACCTGTTATTTGACATGTGTAGATGGTAAGTCTATAGAGATTTTAGGAGGTGGTGGACGAGGCAACAACCAACCACCACCAACCTTTGATCAACAAGCCTTCATGAAGGCTATTACTGTTGCGACTGCTACCATTGCGCAGCGAAGGCGCCAGGACTACCACCATTGCAATGTGCTAGTACCGTGGGCTAAGGAGGACCGAGTAACTCGCAGGTTTAAGGCACATCATCCTCCAACCTTTCTCGTGGGAGGAGGGAACCGGCGGAAGCTGGATCATTGTTCCGGCAAGTCAAAAGATATCAAGGCTGCGGTGATCACCTTCGATGCCATTTAGGATAAGGCACCGCATTCCAAATTAGCGGGTGAATCCTGCGCGCGTGACTGGTCAAAGCTCATGAACTCTGGAGGCAATGACATAGGAAGAATTCAGAGCCTTCACATAAATATTTCCCAGATCCGAACGACATGCAAAGCCAGTGAGCTCCAGAGTTCAAACAAGGAATGATGATTTGGGTAGTTCTAATACCACCAAGTTCATAGAATTCAGTACGCTTCGTGAATGATTACGTACAACAATACGGCCAAAGTGAGGAAATTTGAGGATGGTTTGAAATTATCCATCCGGGTAAAATTGGTGGGACTTCCAATTTGGTGCTGGGCATGGACTGATGGTCAAGACAACTACGGCCATAAGAGGGGCGTGGATGATCACCTACTGACCATCCACGATGCGTGTTAAAGGATAAGAGGAAAGAGAGTCAACTCTCTTCCTTGAGCTCGGGAAAGAAGTCGAGGACTTCTACTCCGCGAGGGTTTCAGAGATGGTCACGGCTACTGTGGCTATGTCAGATCACTATCCCAAGATGGAGACACTTCTGCAGCTCCCACCAGCCATGGAAAATGGGGGGCATATTTCATTGCCACTACCGATACTTGAGAGACAGATTAATCTGCAGGATCCACATGCATTACCACAACTGGGGCCATCGGCGAGCACGCAATAAAATCAGTTTGTTCCTTCCTACCCCACCGCGGCCAAAGGAAGACAGATAGTTCAGTGAGTCAGACAAGCACCTACCGTTACGCATGTGCCACACGGGCAAGGCATGGGTCTAGGTCGAGGTCGAGGATAGGGCTTTGATGAGTGTAAAACTCATCTATGTTTTGAGTTCATTTCACAAGCAATTTTGAGCATTTTATATCCATATTCATGTAAAACTCATAACATTTCCTCTAAACTTGGTTTTTCAGGAATTTTGATGGAAAGCAAGGATTTAGTAAGAAGATGCAAAATGTTTCCAAAAAGAAATAACCTGATGTTTCACAAGGCATCATTGAGAAGACAATTTCCTTTATGTATCATCTGAGTATCAAATGGTTCAACTTTACTCATGGTTATATTCTACATTCAAAGAGCTTCCAACAACACCTCACACAATTCCAAACTGGTTAAAACTAAGAAGTTATGGCGACAAGTCGGACAAAGAAAAACCATCTAAACAAAGAGAAAACTCTCGCCGTGACAAAGTTCTCGCTGCAAATGCAGAAAACTCTGGTTTAAAAGGGCTTTGTCGCACAAAGAAAACCCTCGTTCTTACCGAGAAAACTCGTCGCTAACAAAGCTTTCATTTGCAATGCAGAAATCAAGCCGTGACAGTTTTTGTCTCGACAGTAAATCGCCGCGACGTTTTCTACGCGCGAGCAAACTTTGTCGCAACAGAGAAAACTCTGTCGCGATAAAGTTTTCTGTTGCAACAGAGAAACTCCGTCGCAACAGAGAAAACTTTGTCGCAACAGAGAAAACTTTGTCTCAACAAAAACATTGGAAAAATCCAAAAAAGCCCAAAATTTGTTGTGTTGGACTGTTTTCAAGCCCATTTCATTCTAGAACTATAAATACTGCTTTTAGAAGTTTTAGTGGGTAACCCGGAAGGTGGGAGAACACCTATCACGGTTCTCTTAACCCATTCATTTTCATTAGTTTTGCACATTTTGATTTTAATAGATCTTAGAGTAGTTTTAGAGCAGATTTTTATTTATATTTAAGAGATTTCGGTGTTGTATAACATAGATTCAGATTTATTACCGTTCTCGTGACAAAATCTTGAAGCTAAAAATCCTGGATTTTTTCTTCTCACTCTCGTTTCCTGGATTTTCATTTTCATTATTGATCAAGACACTTAATCAAAGAATAAGACAAAACACCTAGAGGTGGATTAATTTCTGTTGTTGAACATTCAGACATGGGGCTTTTCAGCTTATTTTGTGGTTTGGTGCTAAATTTATAATTTGGTACTATTCATATAATTAACTCGTCAGAATATTAGCAGCTTGTACCCTAAAAGAGCTCAGATTCTTGCCGATTTCTTATGCTCGTGAGTTTGACACAGTAGACGGAGATTCCCGAGAGTAAAGAATAAGAACTTAAAGTACCTAGACTAATATTATGGAACTAATGAACTCTAAAAACAATACTTTGATAGATCACAATTTCCACTCACGGTGTAGATTAATTAGATGATGTATCAATTTAATCTTTAGAGGTCTCACCTTAATCTGATAGAATGATCTTGATCCTTTGTTAGCATAGATCTAATCAAGGAGAGAGAGAACTTTATTAGATTTGATGGTTGAGATACCAATTACATTAGAGAAGACTTGCATTATCCTATCAATGAGGGTAAGAATTCTTTAGTCCTAAGAAATGGTTGTGCTATTGGAAAGAAACAATCAAATCTAAAGAGGGTCAAATTTACAAGTAGCTATTTAGATCCATCTTGTCTGTTAACATAGATCTCTAATTAGTGAAATGTGGTGGGTGTATGGAGAAATCCGTTATACTACATCGCTTCCGACAAATCCAAGATTCAACTCACAAATGTGTCAAGGCAAGAAAATGAAACTGCTTTTTTGTAAATAATTATCCTCATCCCTAGTGCCCTCTCTTCATACCTTCCTTTAGAATTAAGTAGTTGTTTATTTGGTAGATTTTGGGGATTAGTTTTAAATCAATTTTTATTTCAATTAAATTGATTTTATTCCACATCCTATTTCCGTCAAATAATAAATAAGAGCCCTTATAATCTAGAAGGTGATCAAATTCCAACTGGAGAACCTCCAATCCTCGTGGGTACGATATCCTAGACTTTCTGAAATTCAATTTTATTACTTTAGATGACCAAAGCAAGACTCAGGAAAAGCCAATGAGTGCTGGTAATACTTTCAGCTTCCCGCCGAGCACACTTACTGCTTCAAATCATTCGAGGATTTACCACATCCACTCCCTTGGCCATATTTTCATATATACATCATTTGGTCAACAGGCTCACAAGCCGGGACTTTAGGGACCCAGAGGCGTGTCTACGCCATAACACTCGGGGATGAATAGAGATCATGGTCATTCAAAATACTTCAGTTCTTTTCACATGGGTAAGAGTATTGTTTGATTCTGAAGTGCATCTCACTCATTCATTGTTGCATCATGCAAGTGGAAAGATTTTAGTTTAGAGGTTGGAAACCCTTGAAAAGTCGTTAGGAGTGTGAATTCTCCCCGGGAACTAGTGGTGTGAGGTAATGGAGTAGATATTGCTTTCAGATTGTTGTTTTAGATTCAAGGATTCTACCTAATCGTGGACCTCGAGGGTCATAGACATGTCGAGTTTGATGTCATCCTTGGATGGACTAGCCGGACAAACATTACTGAGTCACTGGCTGATTGTGATCGTAGGAGTGAAGTTACTTAAGATACACACTCGACGGCAGTACTTGTGTTACGCTTCGTGATAAGCATGACGCCACCTTTGAGCCGTGGTACTAATTTCCAAGTGGCAAGGGGAGTTTCGGGAGGCGCGGCCGGGTGTTTTTACCCTCGGAAGACGAGGTGAGACAGACTTGGATCTACTGGGTGATTTGGTGAGTACGAGGATGTTTTCCAGGGATGAATCACGGATTATCTCCTTGCGGATGCAGACTCGTTATCGAAGTTACACTACGTTACATCCCGCTTCTACGCGACCGCGATAGAATGGCGATGCCGAAAGCCATGGTGGAGCTCAAGGCTCCAATCACAGGAATCGCCGACGTGAGACTCCATTAGAGCCAGCACTTCACCTAGCGCGCCTGGTCGTCAGGGACAAGACTCTTCACTGTGTATAGGATTACCTACAAACTGAATGTGGCTACTGCAAAGAATAGGTATCCTTGCCATCGATCAATGATTTATTTTTGATCACTTGAGAGGGTGCTGTCTACTCCAAGATAGATTCTGGCCACCTGGCCACCACTGGGCTGAGAGTTGTGAGTGGCACACTCCAAGACCACGCTTTAGAACGCGATATGGTATTTCCTGAGTTCACATCGATGTCGTTTCATCGGGATTATCGCCCACCTGGTATTCATGGATCTTATGCATGGCTGCCCAACCTTTACTCAGACGATTCATCAGGTTTTTGTGGATGACATCTTAATCTACCTAAGTTTGATAGAGGATCACGAGGGTCACTGAGGGTCGCTCTCGCATCTCGAGAGAGCATCAATTGTATACCTCAAATCAAAGGTGTTGGGGCACGTGGTATCGGCTTTGGGAGTATCCGTGGACCTAGAGAAGGTTGAGGCAATTATGAGTTGGGAGAGATTGAAGTTAGTCTTCAAGATACGAAATTTCTTGGGATTAGCAGGGTATTATAAGAGGTTCATTGAGGACTTCTCCTGCTTATATGTGATTATGACGAGGTAAAGCGGGAAGGAGGTCAAGTTTGAGTGGAATGACTTATGTGAGAGGGCATTCCAGGAATTAAAGAGGAGGCTTACTTCAACTCTTATTTTGATAGTCCCAGAGAGGGGACAGAGGTACACAGTGTATTGTGATGCCTCTAAGGATGGACTAGGATGTGTTTGATGTAATTGGGAGGGTTGTCAGCTTATGGTTCTCAGTAGTTGAAGAACCACGAGCAGAGTTACCCTACACATGACATGGAGTTGGCGTCCTTGTCTTTACCTTAAAGACCTGACGCCACTATTTATACGATGAGCAGTTCGAGGTATTTTTTGATGAAATTAAGAGCTAGCATGTTTTCACGCCGGGACCATAACACGAGGAGCAACGTAAGGTGGATGGAGTATCTGGAGATTATGACTTCACTGCATTTACTATCTAGTAAAGGCAAATGTAATTGGCCCGATGCACACTGTTTAGGAGTCACGAGGGTGTTGGCTGAAGTATAGCTTCACAGGGTAAGCGGGATGATTGAGGCTGTGGAACGATTCGAGCTGTGGATATAGTGATCCAAGCTTAAGGTACGTTGGGAGTTTAGCATTGGCTCGGCTTCCTACCCCAGGTAGAGTAATCGAGTTACGAGGGAGCGGGACGTGCATTATTGTCACCGCCAAGGGCGAGAGCGGTCGTATGCAATTGACAAAGGCTGGACCATGCACTCAGATGATAGTCTTTGGTATAGGGGAAGTGTTGTGGTTCCCCGGTCAAAAGATTTGAGAGAGGAGATCCTCAAGGAGTTCCATTGCTCTTGTTTTACTGTGCATCTAGGTGGTAGGAAGATGTATCATGATGTACATCGCCAGTATTACTAGAGTGGGATGAAGAAACGTGTTGGAGATTTCGTTCGACGATGTCTCACGTGTCAGCAGGTCAAGGTTGAGCAGGCTTACTCTAGCCATTGGAGGTAGCTGAGTGGAAGTGGGAGGACATCACGATGAACTTTGTGACTCACTTGCCATGGACATCGCAAGGGCATGACGCGGTGTGGGTGATAGTGGGCCCAGAAACACTAAGTCGGGATAATTTATGGCTGAAGTCTTTGGATGACAGCCTTCGCTGGAATTTTACAAGTTGTACGTGGGGTGATTACATGAGTGCGGTGTCATAGTATCGGTCGGTCTGCGTTTACAATATGCATTTTGGAGAGTTTCTAGCTAGCCATGGGGACACGGTTGATGATGAGCACAACTTTTCATCCCCAGATGAATGGTCAGTTAGAGAGGACCATCCAAACGTTAAAGGACATGCTATGGGCATGTGTCCTCGATCTTAAGGGTAGCTGGGAAGAGCATTTACCCTTGGTGGAATTCGCCTACAACAATAATTATTAGGCGAGCATAAGATTGAAACTCTGAGGCATTATATAGGAGGCCGTGGTGATGCGGTTTTGTTAGATGGAGAATTGGGAAGAGAACCACACCCAGATTGGGTTGTTAGAGACACCTTTGAGAGGTGGATTTGATCTGAAGCATCTTCTCACAACCGTGAGCGCAAAGCTCGCCGGGTGAGCAGCGACCTCTGAGTTTGAGGTGGATTGCAGTCATGTGTCTTCTTTGAAGGTGATGCTGAAAGGAGTGAGTTTGAGTTAAACAGCGAGGAAAGCTATCAGTGGTATGTGGAGGCCTTTAAATTGCTCGAGAAAATTAGATGCAGTTGCATCTAGGTGGCTTTACTCTAGTTTATCGAGTGTGTGCGGTATTCCATGTCTCCATGCTCAGAAGTACATCTAGATTGACTCATAGTTGGAGGCTTGTTGTTAATGTAGATGGGACCTTCGGGGGACTGTGCGTATCATGGATAAGCTAGGGATAAGGTTTCACGAAGCAGATCGTGAGGCTAGTGAAGTGTTATGCGACACCGTGGGAATAGAGGAGGCAACATGCGAACACAAAGACATATGTGCCCGATTATCCACTTCTTGTTCTAAGGAAGAAGGTATGTTTTAGTCATTTATAATAAATAGTTGTCATCTCATGAGGTCGTGTGTGCTAGCCATCTAGAATTTGAGGTGAAATTCACTAAGGGAAGAATGTAAAACCCGAGAAAAATCAAAATTTTCTAAAAAAATGGCAAAATGATAAATTGCTAAAATAGTACATGTTGAAAACCTGGAAATTTCTAGATCTCGGATGACGAAATGGAGACTGCTTTGTTGGATTAGTCTCTCATGAAATCTAAAGTACCTGAGCAATTTCTTCAGTTCCAAGACGATTGATTTTCATGTTTTTAGGTGAAGGGTGTCTGAAGTGACTCCTAGGGGCCAGAGATTGTTTGAAAATCACAGAAGGTGGGAAATGACTTGGGGTTAGAAAGTTCATGGGATATAATTTCAAGTTAATTGAGGATGAAGAAATATATTGCTTCAGGGCTGGTGAACTAGGCAAAGGTGGACCGTGCCACGACGTGGGCCACACATCCAACTTAAGCAAGTTGGACAAAGGGAATTAGAAGTAAAAAGGCCCATTCCCTAGTTTTGATCGAAGAGAGGAAAGAGAGAAAGAGGAGGCCAAAGGTTCCTCCGAGATCTCGGAGTTCCGTTGGTGAGGTTTTGTCGGGCGGGTGAAAGTTCATCCCATCGACGAGGGTATGGGTGCCTAAAGGGCTTTTAAAGGGAAGATCGAAGGGAGATTTTGGGAAATCGAGGTTGTCGGGTTTAGGAGGCTTCCTACTCGTGTATCACGCTCCTAGAGGTAAGAGATTTTTCTTACCTTGGCTTACTTTCCATATTTGAGCCCGAGGACAGGAATTAGGGACCTTTTGGTTTGCCTAAGCGAAGGAAGGCTTCCCTTTAAGAGCGGAACGAGGCTAATCATTGTAGCATGTTATGACTTATTTGAGGGGTGGGTTGAGACGGTTGTATTTGTTATGGCTTGTTTTAGGGGCCATTGTATGACTTGTGAGTGTGAATCATTTAGCAACTAAAGTGACATGTTTGGGTGTTAATATGTGTGTTCTAATATGTTGACATGTGATGAGTTTATATGTGCAAATGGATATGACATGGCTTGATTGTGAGTGTGCCACTACTTGACAATGTAGTGACCTGTTTGGATGTCAATGTGAGTACACCAACGTATTGACATGTGATGAATTGGTATGTGCAATGGCAATGTGGCTTGCTTGTGTGTTTGTCATTACTTGAACATAGAATGGCATGTTGAATGTGAATGTTGATATATGCTTGCATGATATATTGACATGAATGAAATAATGTATGGAAGTCATATGCAGGTGATGTGATTGTCCATGGAACCAATAAGTGGTGTGGATTGTGTTGTCCATGTAGCATTCATTATGCATGTGACATGATATAACATGCAATGACATATTACATTGCATATGCACAGGGACATCACATTAAATGGGTGTGAGTGCATGGTTGGTAAATCGATACTGCGTTTGGTGTTTGATTGGGTGGGCTTGGTAAATGGAATGACGTCGAGTCGCCTGAGTTGGACCAAAATGGTAAAGAAAATATGTGCCGAGTATCAGTAAGAAGGGATAGATCTCCCTTTGGATGAAAACCCTCAAATTATGGTCAGACATAGTCCCCAACGGTGAAAGGTGCTAAAGTATGGGTTTGCTGGAACCTAAAGGGACACCAAAAATCACTTCTTATAAAGATTATGATTTTGAATATATAAAATATTATGATGTATCATCTAAAAAGCTTTTGGTTTATAAACAGATGAAATTTGTTTTGAAAAGGATCATTGGATGTTGATGAGTCTTAAACTAATCTATTTTGAATCTATTTTTCTAGCTTGTTTTTAGCATTTTCAGAGCTGTTTTAATGCCAATTTATGGAATAATTACAAGCTTTGTGTTTTGCAAGAGTAAATTAAAGAAGGAGAGATTTCTAGCAAGAAAAAGAAAAAGCAATTCTAAGCGATTCACATTAAGGCCAAACTTGGAAGTCGCGCCAAAACGTCTAAGCAAATGGCTAGAAGCGTAATAAGTAACATATTTTATGTGTCGCGACCTGAGATCTAAAAAATTGGCGGATGGGCTATGTCACAACAAAAGATGGCGTGTCGTGACAAGAAATGGGAAGAAGCCCGAATTTCGAGACAAAGATCAATTATGTTGGAGCATAATGAAGGTGAAGGTAGAATCTATGTCGCGACAGAATCTACTTTGTGTGACAACGATTCTTGCAACATGGAGGAAATTTGGTTGAGACAAAGAGCATTGGAAGAAGAAGTTCGGTCGTAACAAGAAATTTATGTCCGCGACTAGTGGCGCTTTAAGCTGATGAGCGCAGTTGTAACAAAGGGAACCCGGCGTTGCAACATACTTCAATTTGGGGAGGTCGTCTATGTTTAAGGCATGGATCTTAATGTCATGACACGGAAATAAGGCTGAACAAAGAAGCGAGGTCGTGATAGACTTTTATATGTTGCGACAAAGGTTTCAACACAATGCAAAGAAGTTATGTCGCGACATAACAAACTGGATCATGACCAGGCAATTAGTGAGACACGAGAAGAGTCTTGTCGCGACATGAAAACTAGGTCGCGGCAGCAAATATTGACAACACCAAGAAGTCACGTCGCAACATCAGAACAAAGCTGCAACAAGAAGTCAAGTTTAATGGCAACAAGCCTCTGTCGGGAGCGAGACTTTGCAGGTCGCGGATAGAAAATACGAGATAATACATTGATGTTGCAACATAGCTGAACGAGAGATCTTGTCGCGACATGAAACTTAGGTCATGACACTAACTTGCCCGAGCACTTGCGAAGAACTATGTTGCGACATGATTATCGATGTTGCAACATAACTGTTTGAGGAATGCACAAAATATTGTCGCGACAAAGGAAACTTTGTCGCGACAAAGTTATCATACCGAAAGAAAGAAGAATGTCGCAACAAAAATACGTTGTCGCAATTGAAGCAAGAAGGAGCACAAGATCTTCAAGTCGTGACCAGGACAAGGCGCATACCTCTGACAAAGACCTGAGGCTGCGTCGCGACCACGGCTTACAGGTCGCGGCGGAGAGAATTCAAATCTAGGCCGTAATTTTTAGGGATTCACACATAGCCTCAATTTGGGATATTTGAGCTTTTAGGGCTCTATAAATGCAGAAATGGCTAACGGATAAGCGAGGCGGTCGGTCGACATCAGGCTGAATCGGAGTGCACAGGGGTGGAGTGCTCTTTGTATTATATATTTTCTTTTCTTTATTTTATTTTGTTTTCTTTTCTTTGTAGATTGGAGTTTAGCGTGGGATTTTTGATTCGTTTATTGGATGCGAAGCGATTAAATTGTTCAAAGTTTTGAAGTTAAAATAAAATCTTGAAATTCATTCAGAATTCTTGTTTAGATTCAATGAACTGGGACAAAAGCTAGAAATCATTTGCGATTGATTGCGATTCTGATGGAATTTCTTGATCGGTATTTCGGTGTATCTTTGTAATCCGAGTTTTCGAGAGCATAACTTGCATTTGGAAAGATCTGATGTTAGTTATGGTCTTTTCTGCACAATGAGAAGAAAATTTCCTAAGTTGAATTTTGAATTTATTTGAATGGCTTGTCCTTGAAATTAATTGTTCTTAATTTTAGTAGTTTATACCCATGAAAGAACTATTGTTTGGCTCTGATTTTCAGGAGACCTTCTGAGTGACATAGAGATGGAGATTCTTGAGAAAATAGATTAGTTACTTGGGAGTATGCTAGACTAATATTGAAGAACTAATGAGCTCTGAAAGGTTACTTAGATAAATCCTCAATTTGCTCATGGTTTGAGAAGGGTTGAGTGATATATAAATTTAATCAATTAGAGATCTCTTCTTGGTCTGGAGGAATGATCTTGATCCCGTGTTAGCTAAGATCTAATCAAGGAAAGGGAAAACTCTTTCAGATCCTAAGGATGAGACATCATTCATTTT
The DNA here is from genome assembly GCA_016808115.1 of Tetrastigma voinierianum. Lineage (NCBI taxonomy): Eukaryota > Viridiplantae > Streptophyta > Magnoliopsida > Vitales > Vitaceae > Tetrastigma > Tetrastigma voinierianum. The sequence continues at coordinate 912,666 of JAEQBH010004115.1, forward strand.
GTAGGAAATCTAACAAGCCCCCCTTTTTGTCTTGGGAAGCAAGGAGACTGGAGTCGTAAGAAATGAGTATGAAGTATTGGAAAAGAAAAATACTCAGATCTTACAAAGAAATTCTAATTGCAAGTAATTGATTAGAATCATGATTTAGAAATGAACATGAACTTTTACTCAGTGAAAAGTATGGTTAGAGGAGGAATCCAAACTATACTAACTTGCATCTTGACAAATTCAGATTCCAACTCAGGGGAAAATAGAATGAGATTATAATCGGGAATTGATAATTTCACGGCGGTGGAAATGCGTGTCTATTTCGGCCAAATAATCTAGTTCGATCGATTTATATTTAGGATTAAAAAATTTCCTATTATTTTAAATGTAGGATTCGATTGTTGAAATTATTATTAGGTTACTAAATTTACTGTGAAATGGAAGTTCAAATAGTGTAGAACTAAAGTAGTTGGGGTAGTTGAAACTTAAATTCTTTTCAATCTAGGTGGGAACGATATCCAGACTTATAGATCCACTTTATTACTTTACCATTTTATTACTTGGGTTTCAAAGGCCAGAACTAAATCTTTAAATGAGTTTAGTGACAAAACAATTCTTCTTATTAGCATACAAGTTATATATGGTTTCAACAATTTTTTAGCGTCGTTGCCGGGGATTAGATAATATTCCTTTGATACTTGATGCGAAATTTACAGCATATATACAAAGTTGGGATCTTATCAAGTTTATGGCTGGCTATTCTTTGGGGATTAATTTATAGTCTTCCGGTATGGTTTCATAAATTTGAATATGCACAACTTATGGTCTTAACCAAGTTTTGGTGTCGTTCTTGGAGCTATTTAGTCCTTTAGTAGCGGGTAACTGTTTGCACAGTTTGGTCTATACGAAAATTCGGTCAACAAGTTTTTGCGCCATTGCCGGGGATCGAAAGAATTTTAAAAAAATCAATATTCGACAAAAAAGAGAAATGCTAATTTGGACATTTTCTTTGTTGCAAAAATTTCGGAAAATCAACAAAAGCAGTTTTAATAGTAGTGGTAGGAATAAACTCATGATCTTTTGGAAGCTTAATGAATATACAATTTTGTTATCAGTGTAACACTTGAGGAAATGTACCATAGTAGTTTTGAACTTATTTAGGGTATATTATAAGCTAAATGGAATTTTTGAATAAAATAAAAGACCGAAATGAATATTAGAGACAAAATTAAAGTAATTATTTTACCACTTGTGAGGACATAAGGCATAAATCAATAAGTTTATATACAATTATGGAATTTGAGAAAGATGGGATGCCAAAGTATAATATATATAAGTTATATTGAAGTTAATAAGAGAGAAAATTTAAATAGCAAAAATGAGAAAAGAAGTAAAATGGGTTTTATTGTCTTGGCCAAACATGGCCTTAAGTCAAAAAAATCTTGATAAAAGCATTTGTGAGAGACCAAAAACGTAAAGAAGAAGAGGAAGAGGAAGAGAAGAAGAAGAGAAGAGAAGAAGAGAGGAAGATCAAAAAAGGTATGGATTCTATGATTTTTGGTATGGATATTACATGGAAAGTAAGGATCTTATGGTTTTGTAGCCATGGAATTCTAGGAAATTTTATGAGTTTAAACCTAGGGTTTAGTTAGGAATTGATCCTAACTCTATGTTTGAATGAAATTGAGTTAAAAAAAAAACTCTAGCTTGGTTAAAATAAGTATGGAATCCTCCATTTAAGGTTGGATTCATGGTTTAATTGAAAGCAATTGAGTTAGGGTTTAGAAAAAACCCTAACTAATCTTCATCATTTAGTTTTGTGTATGGAGTTTATGACACATATTAGAATGGTTTTGGGAGAAATTCATGGAAAAGTTTTGAAGAAAGATATATAATGAAAGATGAATTGAGAAAAATTGAGATTACAAGATGAATTTGAAGTGGTTTTGATGTGTATATAGAATATTGAGTTGATTTGGGTAGCAATATGGAAAAGGAAAGCCCACGGTAAAGGGCAAATTTCGAGAACACATGCTCCAGTGCAATTGGTTGTCTGGGGAAATACGAGGTAGTGTCCTGTTTTACATTTTTGTGCGATGTTCGTATTTTGGACATAACTTTCTCATTTCGGATCCGATTTGAGTGATTCAAGTTGCTACTTAAAATAGACTCCAAGGAGAACAAACATCCTGAAATAGATACCTTCTAATTCTGACTCTAGGTGGCCCAAAAATTCACTCAAAGTGAAATTTATGTTCAAGCGGATTTTGCCTTCAGTTTTGAACATCGTAGTCGGTTGTTCCAGGCGTAACTTAGTTTCGGTACTCCGATTTAGGTAATTCAAGTTGGAGGAGAACCCATAGCACCTTAGACAGAAAAATTATAAAGAACCAGTGTAAAAATGGAATCAAGAAACTAGAAAATGGTATACAAGCTTTGTCCCTAGTGTGTATTTGTAAATTGACTGGTTGGCATGAAAATGCCATAGCTTTTGGATTTGGATGATTCGATTGGAATGATTCGATTTAAAGTAAAAGTGAAATACGTAGAGGAAGAAGAAATCATGAATGATGTGGGATTACATAGGTGTCACAGCATACAAGTATAGGAAATGCCATATGTAATAGGCATGAAAAATGAATATGATATGAAACATGAAAATGAACTAAAACATGAACATGAACATGAAAGCTGATATGTCGTGAGCAATAATGGAAATTTAAGAATCGCGCATGGTATTACGTGCGAATAAAATAGATTATATATGATTACTATCACATATGGTATGCAGAGGCGCCTAAGGCCAGGTTGATGAATGACATGGCACCTGCAATTGCGTGGCGAGACACGTGAATACTTGATTGCTACGATTAGTCTGTGACACTCTGTAGTGCTTGACGTAGTAGTCGATGGCTAGTGCCCGGTACTCTACGATTAGTACTTAGTGCTCTACGATTAAAATCTGTTGCACTCGGCCGTGCCGGCACAGTAGTACTTGATTTTATTACTACTTGATTGCTCTCACGATTAGTACTTCGGTGCACTCCTACGATTAGTGCGACCGCACTCTATGACCGTGCTTCGACACATTAGTAGCCGGTACTCTACGATTAGTCTTGACGACACTCTGCGGTAGATGCTTGGCGTAGTACTTGGTACTCTACGATTAGTCTGTGCACTCCCGGCCGTCTTGACACAGTGGTACTTGATGCTCTCGTTAGTGTATTTTTACTCGTAGTGTAGCTTGTACCGGTACTCTCTAATTAGTGCAACGACACTCTACATCGGTCTTGGCACTCTGGCACGTGCTACGACACCTCGATCTTGTACCCTTGTACCTTCGGGTACTTATTGTGTGTCTACTCATTAAAATTGATAAGTGCAAGCTTGATCTAACGAGTTATATGATAAGACTTTGAATAAAGAATAAGAGTAAAGAAGTGAATATGGTAAAGATCTGAATGTACCTATGAGTACCTCTGTATCTGTTATGTAGTACCTACAGGTACTTTTGTCTGAAGTAAAATCACAGCCAAGTATCTACGGGTATTTAAAGTATCATTAATATAAGTATAGGATTACATGTGCCTAAGAATAAGTCTAAATGTCTGAAACCTGAATGCATGTCTAGTATAAGTTAGTAAGACAGTATAAGTTCCATAATACCGTATAAGATCGAAATACAAGTATAAGATTCGAGAAATACAAGAATAGGATTACATGTCTGATATAAGATCCGTAAAACAAGGATATATCTTGTAGTACAAGTGTAAGATACGAAATACAAGTATAAGTTATGTAGTACCTACAGGTACCTCTGTATCTGATTAAATTATGAAGTACCTACGGGTACCTCTGTATAAGTATAGGTTTTGTAGTACTATGAAGTCTGCCCAAACAGTGTAACCTCAGTAGTATAAGTATAAATACTATGGTATAAGTATAAGCCTTGTAGTGCCTAAGGGTGCCTCGTATAAGCATGGGAGTCTTGCCAAACCCTACGGGAGATGCGAGGATGAATCTGGTACCGATGCGTGTATGAGTATCTCGGTATAAGCATAGGATGCAGCAACTCTATGGGAGATGCGAAGACAGTATAAGACCAGATGAGTAGTGCGTGATAAGTACCTTAGATACAGTATGTATAAAGTTCGATCTTGTATATAAGGAATCTGCATAAGTATTGAGTATGTGTCGTACGAGGAAACAAGTATATTATGCATCCTACGGAGATAGAGTATAAGATCAGAATCTTGTAGAGTACAATGAATAAATAAGTCTGGTATAAGTGAAAGTTACGAGTAAGTATAAGATAAGAATCTTAAATTTATAAGCTTTGTAGTACGTACAGGTAATAAGCTTTGTAATTCCGATGGGAGATTCGAATAAGCATAAGTTTGTTATAAGTTTAAGTAATTGTATAAGTTCATTATATGAATGCATGAAAATTCTGATATTTGTTATTGTTTTATGATTTAAATGTGTATATACATAAGACATATGTTTCCCGCTAAACGTAAAACAGCACGGGTTCTGTCAAAGTGAGTCTGAAGGCGTCTGAAAGCTTAGCATCTGTGACGACACACTAGTAGGGGTTCACTACATGTAGGTTATGTGCTCACGAATTGTAAATGTAAAAGAAATCTGATTTTGTATTTGTAAATGGGACTCGATTATATGTGTATAGATTTGATGGACACGCTCGGGTGGTAGTTCTTTTGATGTATATGATATTTTGATCCCGGTTATATATAAAAAAATGATCGGGTAAGAGTCAGTATATGGTCTCGCACCCTGAACTCGGTTCGGATCCGCCAATCGGGTCGGATCGGGAATCGGGGCGTGACACTGACTCTATTTTATCTTAGTGTGTTTCCATTTTCAGGAAAATATTAAATGCATTAGAAAATCATAATTAGAGCCCCATTTGCACTCCTGAATCTGAAGTGGAAAGATACGAAAAATTTGAGGAAAGCTACGTGTGGAGATAGAAGTATGGATAATCAAATAGAAAGATTGTGAAGCTATTCGGAGGAAGAAGAAGAAGCAAAGTGACCACAGGCCTAACCTGATGGAGGAATTTTGGAAGCTTTATCATTCCCAGTACTGCGGTGAGCAAACCTCCCATTGAAGCAACTTGACATTATTGCCGACTTTGATTACAATGGTCTGACAACACCAGTTCTAGCCACCATACGAAGATCGAATGAGCACTGAGAGATTTATAGGGATGGCGAGCACTATGAAGCAATGAAGTAAGATTCGTGCGGCTTGACTCTTCCCATTCTCATTGAAGCATTAAGCGACCACATGGTTTGACTCATTGCGATGGGATCGATGAATACTTGGGAAGAAGCGGGTGGAGACGCGATGCGTAGGTAGATTTTTCCTCCGGCTCTCATTCTTTGAGAGAATAGGAGAAATCATTGTGTTCAAGCAAGGGAAGGATTAAGTCTCTACCTTTACACATGGGAGAGGTTGAAGATTCTTGGAAGAGGTGCCACATGCATGGGATAGATTTGTGACTCGATGGACATTTTCTACCATGCCGTGGTGCACTCGAGGGGTGTTGATGCATCTTCTTTGTGAAAGGTTTTAAAGAAGAAGTGCGAGAGGAGGCGAGAGGCGAGTTGTGAAGACCTTGCAGGTGCGACTCTGAACTCCATCCCGAGATCTTCGGGAGCGACGGGATAGGAAATGGGCCCATGATTGGATTGGATAGTGAGTCTGACCATAGAAGCCAGGCTTGATGTGGTTATGAGCAATTGAGGTAGCAATGAGGAGGATACTGCTTTGCACATGAAGTTAGAGTAGTGAAGGAAGGAGAAATGAGTGGGGAGTATGAGGAAGAAAGAGAGCCACTGCAGTTGAGAGCAAAGTATATGTGAGATGAGGCGGAAAGTTACCACTTGAGCTGCTTGACTTGCTAACACACTACTCCCGGCATTGAGGAACCACAAAGCTTTTCGTATGGTGGGGAGCTGAGCCTGAGCATGGGCGGAAGCTACCATGGGTTTGCCGCCGGCCACAGGTTCTAACAATGGCGGCAACCAGCCAGCCTTGACAAGCCAAAAATAAAGGGACAGCAGAGGAGAGTATCAGGGGCGAAAGAGCTTCGAACACTTTGAAAGATCGGGTGTTGCAATTCATGAAATAAAAAAAGGATCACGAATGTGCATGATAAAAAAAATTTCTTGAACTTGAGAATTTCGAGCTAACCTGTTGTGTTTCAAGCAAATATCAATCTTCACGTTGAAACTTGAGACTTAAGTAAGTGGTGGCCTTATCCTTACCAAAGCAGATCAGCCATTTCCAGTGATACTGGAGATCAATCCTAAAGATCTCACACCAATTGCAATGAGAGGCAGTGATGAATTGCAAGCAAGAAAATGTAGGACAAAGCATGCATGGCCCGAACCCGATGAAAAAAGCTCAAACTAGAGGAAGCGAAGCAAAAGGATCTTGAAGAAGACAAATTCGGCAAATGTTTAACTAGGGACACTAGCGACGAAACTGTAGGGAAGCGACCAAGCCGAAATTTTCATTTTTGTTTTTTGTTTTAGTCTAATTTAATTAAATTTTGAGTATTTGATGTTTGACAATGCGGTAGTAGTTTAATTTTAGTTGTTGTTGCTTTTCGAGGAAAATGAATGAAAATTCAAGAAGAACCATTTTAAACAAATTATTTCCAAAAGAAAATATGCAGAAAATGACTACAAGGGGGAGTAATTCTAATTCCCTAAACTTGTCTTTAAGGATAATGCATATCTGAATTTTTTGAGAATGTTATGTTGCTTGAATAAAAACATATTCTGAATATTTGGGCAAGGCAGATTGAATTAAGAATTTAGATGAGTGTTAATACTTGAAGTAAAGATTTTGATGGTTTAAACAAGTTTTCACATGTAGGTTCAACTGAGTATGAGTGGATATAGGTTGTTTTAAATGTTTTATGAGAGAAAACATGAGAAAGATGTAATTTCAGAAAACTTCAGTTAAGTGTGTCGCAACATGCTTTTTCTGTGTAGCGACATAGTTGAATTAGGAAGCAAATTAAAAAAAGAAAATTATGTCGCAACATAAATTTGTTATGTCGCGACATAAATTCAAGGCCCTCCACAGAAGAAATGTTGCAACATACTCTACTGTTGTGTTGGGACGTTTGTGGGCTATAATACACAAATAATGTTTAAAACTCTGTCGAAGCAGAATTTCTATATATGTCGCGATAAATTAAAAAGAACTATCTGAGACAGAGAAGGCGTATTTATCCATTTAATGTAGCACACAATGAATCAGTTGGCTTATAAATACTAAAATTATAATTTTATTCAATCCAACTAGGTTAAACAAAGCATAAGATGAAATATTTATATTATCAATCATATAGATACTCAAATGGGAAGCTATCCATAAGGTCCTAATGGAAGTGATGACAATTGTATATGCTTGATTTTTTGTTTTTAAGGGGTTGAGAACATCTTTTTGTACCCTTTGGGTCAGACTCTTTTTTAATATATTTCTTACTTATAAAAAACCTTCTTTTGAATGTTCAATATCTTTTTTTTTTTTTTTGCTTTTTAGATGTTTTGGGATGCATCTACAATGTCTCATTTTTATCCTCATACAAATCAATGTGAACTAGAAGTTCAAAGGATTATTCATTTGCAAAATCTGGCAAATCAATTACCAGATGTTTTGATTGATACAAAGAAAGTTACAAAGTCACATATCCCAATTGTGAATGCTCCAGCACGGATTGATGTCCCTAAAGGACAATTAACAAACGAGTCTAAAATACACCTGAAGCATGGGAGATCTATTAGATATAACTCCCCGAAAGAGGAGAAAACAAAGGAGAATTGATATCCCTGAAGAGGTACATGATAAACAAAATGCCCATATAGAGGCATATGATAAACAAAAAGCTCCTGAAGAGGTATATGATGAACAAGAGGTCCCTATAGAGGCATATATTGAACTAGAAACCCTTAAAGAGGTTCGAAATAAAGAAATAGCCACTGAAGAGGCACATGTACCTGAAAATTATGAGATCTCAATAAATTATGTGCACAATAGAGAAAAATGGGATCGAAATAAAATTGTTATCAATAATATTTTTGTTTTCCAAATTATTTTGGAATATCATAGAAATGATGAAGATCCCAAACCATAAAATTTGGAAGAATGTCGAAATAGAAATGATTGGCCAAAATAGAAAGAAGCTATGCATGTAGAATTAAACTCATTAATGAAACGAAACTTTTTTGGACTTGTAGTCTAAACAACTAAAGGTGTAAAGCACATTGAGTACGAATAGATATCATGCGAAAATAAACAGAAATAATGAGATCATAAGATATAAAGTGCGATTAGTAAAGACAAGGTCTCTCGTAGAACCACAGTATTAGTATGAGGAAACATATTCTCCTGTCATGGTATGAATGCTTTTGCTTTTTAATCGGCAAATGGAGTCTCTAAAAGGCTGGATATAAGTCTGTGGTTATCATCCTGACTTATCTATATGGATCCATAGATAATGACATATACATGAAAATCCATGAAGGATTTAGATTGTCTGAAGAAAATAATACAAAGCCTAATAGTATGTTAACCGATCAATTACAGATCTCTATGGACAAAGCGATTCGGACCCGCATGTGGTATAATCGCCTTAGCGAGTCTTTATTGAAATAAGGGTATGTAAACAACCCTATATGCCCATGCATCTTTATTAAGAAATCAGAAATCAGATTTGCAATTATTGTTATGTATGTTGATGATTTAAATCTTGTTAGGACTCCTGAAGAGCTCATAAAAGCAACAAAGTATTTGAAAAATGAATTTTAGATGAACGATTTTAGGAAAACAAAATTTTGTCTCGGTCTGCAGATCGAGCATTTCCCTATTGGAGTTTTGGTTCGCTAATCAAATATAATAGAAAATTTTGAAGAGATTTTATATGGATAAAGCACACCACTTTAAGTTCTGATAGTTATTGTTCACTTGATGTAAAAATGATCATTCATTAAGCACACATGAAAATGGTGAAGAATTTAATTCTTGAAATGTCTCATACCTTAGTACCATTTGTGCACTTATGTATCTTGCTAATTGTACTCGCTCAGATATTGCTTTATCTGTCAATTTATTAGCTAGGTATAGTTCCGTTCCAACCCAAAGACATTGGAATGGTATCAAACATATATTGAGTTATCTCCAATAAACAATTGATATGAGTCTATTTTACCAAAAGAAATCAAAAGCGACAATTGCTTGGATATGTGATGTAAGATCTATTTTAAATCCACGTAAAGTCATATCCTGAAACAAGTTATGTGTTTAATTGTAATGGAGCTAGTATTTAAATGGAATCTTCCAGCCAGTGATGGTGGCCACATCATGAATCATTTGAGATTATATTAGTGCGTATGAGTCATGAATGTATATGACTGAATCGATGATTCATCATATCAAAATCATGCGGACTCACACATGAGACAGTCCAAATAACATAATTTGAAGATAATGTTGCATGCATTGCATAGTCAGGAGGTTATATCAAAGGAGATAAGTAGACACATTTCTCGAAGTTAACATACACATGAGAGTGGTGAAATCGATGTTCGACAAATCTGTTTCCAGTCATGAGAAGCATTCATGAAGTGCGTGTCGATCTTAACATTCCGAAACTAATATCTGAGATTGGAATCGGTCGATTGAAGGACATTGACATGAGGAGTATGCTTATGACATAAATCATTAGTGTCTTTGTCTTTTTCGCCGTCCGGGTTTTGTCAAAGCAGTTTGTGAGGTTTTTAACGAGGCGTGCTTGCAATTAAACGATCTGTCGTATGAATATTTTCTTATTTTTAAGCCCATTTGGGTTTTATTCTACTTGGGTTTTCTTAACGTGGTTTTAATAGACATACACTTTAAATAGTAATCATTCAAAGGGGAGTGTGGTAAATGAAAGATGTGGTTTTATTACATTGATTATGTACTTATGAAGCTCTTTTATGAGACTTCATTCATGCACTTCTTTATGGCTTCATTCATGAAGTTCATGAACCTTTGATTAGAGAAGCCTATAAAAGGCTTCTCACCTTTTGTATTCAACTCATATTGAGATGATAAGATCTCTCTCCATCTATCTCTCTCTCTCCCTCTCCTTTCATTTGTTCTCTCTTTCATACACAAAGAGAAAAATATATGAAAGAGTAAAATATATTTATCTTGGTTTCCCATTTTGCCCAAACAATTTTATAACAATTTGATATTTTAAATTGTTTATTGAATTTGTTTTAGTGTTTAATTTTCCTACATTTTGAACCGAACCACAGAGGGAAGGTACCATTTTCAACAATGGAGAACTCAGCAAAATAGATTTTTTGGGCATGGTTTTGGGCGAACAATCAGCCCACCCACATGCCTACCTACCTCCATGGCTGCTCACCTTCGTGTCAGCAGTGTTCCAGAAAATTTCTGAGCAATGGAGGTTTTAGGGTTCGTCGGGATATTCAGAACGATGCGGTATCAATACACTCAGAAGAGAACTTTTTCGGAGGTTTCCAGAAACGGTGTCCTTCCGGTTCTTATCGTCGGCGCCGGACCCGTCGGCCTTGTTCTCTCTATTCACTGACATTACGAGCCTAAGCTCTCTGTTTGTTTCTATAGAAAATATAAACGTGCGACTAGTTTCCCTTGTTTTCATTTTTCGGTGACATGGGGAAAATGTTGGTTATCCTGGTGATTCGATGAACATCATATCGTATCGATCTAAATCATTTTGTCATGTTTGTTTGCTACGCAAGAAATCCGAGATTTTTATTTTGACTTTGAAATTGGCAATCCTTGTTCTTCTGTTAAATCTTTGTAGATATTATATAAATTAGAAAGAAATATTTGGTTTCTGTCTTCTATGTCATGTTATGAGTCACCTCCATTCCACATTTCTATTATTCCACAGTCCTAGGGTTTGCATGTTGCATTAGGAGCAGCAATCAGTTAATAACTTAGTAGTTTGGTGAGTCAAAATTATGCATTCAGAAACTTACTATGATAAAAGTTGAGTACTTGGACCTACTATTTGGAGTTAGCAACATGAGTTCACTTGCCATCTAGAACAGAGGTGATATAGGCAATGAGAAGTGAAGGTCTGTCAAGTAAGTTTTCTCTGCAACTATTCTTTTACTTGTTTTGCACCTTCATGTTGTTGCCAATTGTCTGCAAGAATACAGTATTTAGCTCTGCATAACTGTAATTAATGATGCAATTATCCTTTTCCTTTTTCATATTTACAGTTGTGGAAAGCAAAAGTGTTGTCTTAGGAGTTGAATTCAGTGCTTGAAATATGCTTGTGCTTTATGACCTCTTTAGGGGTCAAATGTGCAGTTTTGGAGAAGAGCAAAACTTTTTCTAAACATCCACAGGCACACTTCATCTTAATCAGTCTATGGAGTATAATTTGTAATCTGGAAGAGGTGGTAGGAAAATTAAATGTTTAGTTCTCTTTTGATCGTGTTCTTTTAGGTGTTAGAAAGTTGGTGTTTGTGAGAGGAAGTTAAAAGTCTCAACCTCCAGTAGATTTGTGGAGAAAGTTCATATACTGCACATCACTCTTTGGTTCTGTTCTTGGGTCAGTGGACCATATGCAACCTCAAGGTATGGTTTGTTTTCCATATATATAAACATTACTATAGTAAGTTCTTGGGGCCCTTTGATCTGTTTTCCATAGTCGTACAGGCAAAACTTTTTTTACTGATGCTTTTATGATTTATGTATATGATAAATATCAAATATTCATTCTAATGTTTTATTACTGCAGATTTTGAGCAGGTTGTCAGCCCCATCTCAGTTGCTCACTTCTCACAGTACAAACTTGCATTACTTCTTAAGCTTAGCTCAATCTCAGTTTCATGTTCATAATTGGGAGGCGGGAAGATTGTATGGGCATCTCAGGGAAAGGCAGATATTGATGGGACATGAGTGTCTATATATGGATGCCACTGATAATTGTATAAATGTAACTGCATCCTTTCTCAAGGAAGGGAAGTATAGGGAGAGAAATATACAGTGTAGAATACTTGTTGGTGCAGATGGTGCAGGAAGTACAGTGAGAAAACTTGCAGGAATAACTATGAAAGGTGAAGAAGACATGCAAAAGCTAGTCAAGCATTTCCTTTTGGCTAAGAACTTTGGACCTTCTCAGTAGAGACCTGGGATGTTATTCTTTATTTTCAATACTGAAGCAATAGGGGTTCTGGTTGCTCATGATCTCAATCAAGGGGAATTTGTATTGCAGGTAGCGCAAATTTTGAAATGTTCAGAATCTTCTTGTATTTATTTAACATTGCTTTTATATGTACCATATGCTTACAATATGATGTTTACTTGTTATCTAGTAGACACCATTCTATCCACCTCAGCAAAGCCCCCAGGACTTCAGCCCCGAGGTAATTTTCTTTGTCTAAGATCAGTTTCTTTGTTCTGTATATTCCCCTCAGTAGCTTAGTCTATAGGATAACCACCAAGGTTCACGTGAGAGGATACACAGCAGCCAATCACAGTATTACTCTATTGTTTCCCTACTAGTGATAGACATGCCAGGCATTTAGGTGTAGCTAAAAGTTATGTGAATAAGGATATGTTCTCCATTGTAAGTAATGGTTTCTTTGAAGGATTTGATTCTTTGTAGGTATGTGAGAAGTTAATCTTCAGTTGGTTGGCCGAGAACTTTAGACGTGATGTAATCGACAGCAAAACCATGGGTGATGCATGCTGAAGTTGCTGAGAAGTATGTAGCCTGTGACCATCGAATAATACTAAATGGTGATGTACATGGTTCCCTCCAGCTGGTGGTTTTGGTGATTACCCTCTTAGACACAATGCAAAAATTCTGCGTGTGTATATTTTATAAGAAGTTTGTTTCATGTTCTGTGGCTTATTGTAATTTATATCAAATAATAATTATTTTATCTACGAGAAAATGAGAAAAAGCTGGCAGCTTTCTCATAAAAATTTCTTTCAGATGAAAATATAGTTGAAGAGTCAATGTACATTTGAGGTGATCTCACACCAAATAACCAAAGGAAAAAGGAATATAGGTGATCTCCTATTACAAATGACTTGTTGATAGGCATGAGTGTTTTATTATTCTAAAGTTTTTATGTGTGTGTGTGTGTGGAGTCATGAATCCAAACAGAATAAACTAATGAGAAAAGTTATTACCTAGCTAAAATATGTGTGAGAAATGTGATAAATGTGATAAATGTTTAATTTTGTTAAGAACTATAAAGGACACTTTTGGAATAAGCATGGAGTCATGAATCCAAAGAATAAACTAATGAAAGTTGTACATAAAAAAATAATAGTACTTGAGGAATGTAAGAAAATTATTTAGATGGAGTCATGAATCCGAAGAATAAACTAATGAGGAAGAGGTGTATTCAGCCCTAGAGAGTTTTAGTGGTAATAACTTTTAGATGGAGTTATTACCTATCAAAAAATAATAGCAATGAGAAATGTGATAAATGTTAATTCTGTGACCTAGAAAAGCAGTTTAGGAGAGTATTCGGCCTAGAGTTTTTAGTGGGGATGAAACGCCGGGGCCGGATGAAGCTCACTTATGGTTTTGGCAATTCTTGTGGGAATTTGTGAAGGAAGAAGTGATGGCTTTCTTTAGAGAGTTCCATACTCATAGTCGTTTCATCAAGAGCCTAAATGCGACCTTTCTAGCCTTGATTTCGAAAAAAGGAGGAACTGAGGAGTTGAAGGATTTTAGGCCTATTAGCCACAGTGGTTTGTATCTGTTGAAAACACTAAAGTACTTCTTGAATAGGCTAAAGCGGTGCTGGGAGTTGATTTCAAGATTCCCGACACACTTTTGTGGGAGACAAATTCACATGTGCTTCTCTCATTGTTAATGAGGTCATTGACTCTGATGTTAAAAGTAAAGAGGTGGTGTTGTGTGGCTCGATGTGAAAAGGCTTATGATCATGTAATTTGGACTTTGTGTTTTAGTCATGAGTAGAATGGTTTTGGGGAGAAAGTGTAAATGGCGTATATCACGGCTTTCCTTTTCCATTTTGGTGAGATGGGACTCTAGCGGTTTCTTCCAAAGTTGAAAGGTTGAGACAAGGAGACGCTTTTTGTGATGGCGATGGAGGCTTTAAGTTGTATGCTTAAAGAACGTGGAAGGGTTTTAACACCATGCCAGTGAGGGAAAGGTAGTGAAAGAGTTGATGACTTCCCGACACAGCAGTTTGCGGACAACACTTTGATTTTGTAAAGGCTTCAAGGATGATATGACACATCTTATTGGTTGCTAATGTGTTTTGAAGCCATCTCTGGTCTTAAAATAAATTTGGAAGAAAGCGAACTATTCTTATTGGGTTCGGGGGATGACGGGGAGGATTTGGCCTTTGAGGTTGGATGTAAGGTTGGTAGTTTACATGCAGCCTTTGAATCGCATTTCCGTCGATTACGGCTTAGACGGAAAGAAGAGACTTCGAAGAAGGCGCTATAATGAAGAGAATCTACATTTCAAAGGGTGGTAGGATGATTTTAATTAGAGATCTGTGTTAGCCTTCCATTTATTTGTGTCCTTATTCACAATCCACTAGATTGATTGGAATGAGAATTGAGCAGTTGAAAGGAATTTTTGGGGAGGAGCGTCTTCAGAAAGAGAAGACCTCACTTAGTAAATTGGGAGGTGGTTTGTCGGGAGCCAAAGAGTGGAGGACTAGGTGTTAAGAAATTGTACATTCTTAATAAGGCCCTTCTTTGTAAATGGGTTGGCTTTCTGAGAGAATGGGGCCTTTTGGAATATTTTATTAAATTTATGGGAGGATCGAGCGGTTGGTGTACCAAATAGTGAGAGGTTGGTTATGAGTTAGAGTTTGGAAAGAGCTTAGAAAGGGATGGGATCTGGTGGCTGGAAAAATGGTCTTTGAGGTGGGTAATAGAGGGCGAGTGCTTTTTTGGGAGGATAAATGGTGTGGGTCGATGGCTTTGTGTGATGCTTTCCCAGTTGTTTCTTGTTCTTTGCTCACAAGACGTCGTGATTAAAGATGTGAATTGATGAGGGAGGAGGATGTTGGAATCCTCTTTGTTTAGACCCTTCAATGATTGGGAATTGGAGGAAGTAAACAATTTTCTTACTTGCCTTAGCCGAACAAAAGTGCAACCAAGCTTGGAGGTGGGTGGAAGAAAAAAATGGGCTTTTCTCTGTCAAATCCATGTTTAAAGTGTTTGATTGACCCATGGTTATTTCCCTGTAAGCTTATCATTTGTGACCTAAGATCTGGTCGAGTAGCTGCAGCTTGGGAGGCAGCATGGGAAAGGCCTGACTCTTGACCCGATTCAAAAGAGAGGAGATCCTTGGCTTATAGGTAGCTTTACTGTGCAAAGGAAAAGGAGAAACAATAGACCATCTTCTGCTTCATTGTTGTGTAACAAGGGTTTTATGGGACATCATCTTCTCTTTTTTGGTGTTCATTATTAGGTCCTTCCTAGTTTTGTCTTACAAACTTTGGAAGGATGGAGGGGGTCTTTCTTAGGCAAAAATAGAAAGTATGTGTGGAGGGCTAGGCCTTTATGTCTTTTTTGGACTATATGAAAAGCAAGAAACAAAATTGCCTTTGAAGATCACGGCCTATCCATCGAACTTAAGATTCCTCTTTGTGTATTTCCTTTGGGCCGAGACTTCACATTAGCCACTAAAGGGCACTAGCAGCTTATTGGAGTTCATTGAGTGGTAGGGATAAGGTGATTTTAGCGTTTTTGTAGCTTTTCCTTTCTGCTGGGTGTTTTTTAGGGACTGTTCACTTTTGGGCAGCCTCCCCATTGGTTGTTTTTTGTGCTTTTTTGAGGCTGGTTTTTTCTGGCTATATGTGGTGTTTCTATGGGGTCATGGTTTGTTTCCTTGTACTCTCTTTGAGTCACCACTTTGGCGGCTCTCCTCTTGAATATAATTTTCTTCCTAATAAAAAAAAATAAAAATAAAAATTCTGTTGGAACTAAAAGGACACTTTTAGGAATGACATGGAGTCATGAATCCAAGAAAAACTAATGAGAAAAGTTATTACCTATCAAAAAATAATAGTAATGAGAAATGTGATAAATGTTAATTCTGTTAAGAACTAAAAAGGACACTTTTGGAATAAACATGGAGTCGTGAATCCAAAGAAAAACTAATGAGAAAAGTTATTACCTATCAAAAAATAATAGTAATGAGAAATGTGATAAATGTTAATTCTGTTAAGAACTAAAAAGGACACTTTTGGAATAAACAAAAGTGGACTTCTTGTAAGTTGTCCAAATACCAACGTAGTTTCTGTAATAATATCCTCTTGGCAGTCACCCTAATAAGGACATTTTGGAATAAACAAAGTGGATTTCTTGTAAGTTGTAAAAATTGTCAAATAGTTTCTGCATCATCCCAACCATCCTACTTGGCAGTTGCCCATAGGAGAGGACTCTTGAATAAAATCTTAATAGGGGTTAAATAATATCCCAAAGGATTTTTAGACCTTGAATGGATCTAATAGCCTTGAGGATTAAATTCTAAAATCTCAACAAGTCATGTTCTCTGAAGGGACCAAGAATATTGATGGGAATGGATCTAAAAATAGGCTTTCCTTTTAGACCTTAACATTCAATCTATCTAATGTTTGCTTCATAGCGTTTGCGAAAAATGTCATTCATCATGTTACTTTATTATAAAATCCAAATTCAATGGCGATAATAAAGAAATCGTTCTCCATGTCTGTGGGGAAAGCAATACAAAAGCCTAATGAGTATTACCATTCAAGGGAGCATAAGAATAAGTTTTAGCAATATTCCTTGTACATTTGGTTATTAAACCGGAATTTTAATAATTATGAGAATAAAGAAAAGCAAAGGACCTGTGTATCTTATCATTATATTTATAAGGAAATTTATTAAAATAGAAATCTCAACTTCTGAGTTTAAACACTTCAGCATATATGACTTGGGGATATCATGAAAGGAAGAAAAGGTCAGACAGACAAAACATTTTTTTTTGTCAGTGACAAACAGACAAAACAATAGAAAAACAAAGTTCTATTTGTTTTGATCATATCCACTATGAAACACTCAGATCCTCTTATCCTTTCTTATCGCACAGATTTTATGGTTTCAGTATTAGTATTTGGACATTTTCTCATGTAAATCCACAGATGAGGGAAAGGGCGAGTCAAGAACAAGAAATGGAAACATAAATAACAGAAGGCTGAATAGAGTTATCTTCAACAAAAAAATGGGTATGGAGGTGCAGGAACTGAAGTTACTGTAAATACAAAGTTGGGCTTGTATTTTCTAATTCAATACAAGTCATAGATTATGCTGGTCTTTTTTTATTTTCTTTGTTCCTTTTGTGACATGGTTGGATATCTGTAATGTGATGACAATTTGGAGTATCTTGGAATTTCTATGAATCCTTGGAAGTCTTGAAGTCAAATCCCATTATTTCTAGGGTATGAATTGGTTGGAATTACTAACTCCTGTAATTCTGGGGATATGGACAGGCCCTCAAAAGAAAACACAGGAAACTATTGGGGGTAACCTGTGCAAATAACTCTATATTGGAAAATATCAATGTCATGAATTAGGATGGGTTTAGCTAGGAGGAAGCCTCCTGGGTGCTCAAAAATGAATTGTTATTGCTCACAATGTGCTTTTTCAGATCCATTTGTAGTTGGTAAGACATGCTTCTAATTATTTTTGGTCAGTATCCAAGAAAAGCATCATCTAATAGATTCCACTTTCACATGATTTATGCAGGAATGAATACGGTATTCAAGATGCTCATAATCTTGCCTGAAGTGCTTCTTTGGCAGAAGGGAATTGCCCCATCTTCAATTCTTCACACTTATGATGAAGAACGTAGGCCGGTATAGCTTTTATTCTTTTCTTGTACTTGGGTTGCACCTCCTTCTTAGCATCCTCCTGTCAAAAAACCTTCTATTTTTCACCTTTCCAAAAATTGGTCTTGCATTCTTTTCCCTGTTGTTTCCTTTACTTTCTAGTTAAAACTTAGATGCTTCAGAAAGTCTTATTTTTTGCTGTCAGATTGCCATTTTCAATACTGAGCTTAGTATTCAGAACTTCAGAGCAGCCATGGCTGTGCCTGCTGCACTTGGTCTTAATCCAACTGTTGCAAACTCAGGTAAAGCATCATGGTTTGTTGATATGGTCTTATTTCGCATTTCTTTTGATAACTTAATTATCAGTCTTTCTTTCAAATCCCTTGGACACACTAGCTCCCTCCCCTCACTGGTTGATAACATGTATATTTATTATCACAATTTTGTTTTCCCTTCCACGACCTTTTCTTTGGTGGTTTTTGCGGTGCATCAAGCTATCTGAAGGTATCCTGTTGTTTTCCGTTCTGAACTTTCTTTTGGGTGGTTTGCGGTACACCAAGCTATCACCAACTGGAATCGGTTTGCCATCTATGGACTACAGAGGGCAGTTTTGGATGGAATTTTCACTATAGGTCGTGCACAGCTCTCGGAATACCTTTTGAATGAAAAAAACCCAATCGGATCTCTGAGGTTTGCTAAACTAAGGCGTATATTTGAAGAAGGAAAGAGTCTTCGACTCCAGTTTCCAGCTGAGGATCTTGGTTTCAGGTACCACAATTACTTGCTTATTTCAATTCCAATCTATACCAGCTAACTCAATTTCAAAATATTCAATTTGTTTTTAATCTCATGCGAAATTTTAGTGGGCGTAAGCGGTCGTGGGTCTTGATAAAGCCAAATTTGATCCCAAAGTGACTTTGAAGTTAGCTAAATTTTATTAGCATGTCGGCCCAGTGAATATAAATTTTTATACGATACAAATACATTCTGTTTACCATGGCTTTTCTTGATAATTACGTCATATGCGCCGTTCATTTATATCGCTCAAACCTTTATAAAATATTTATTAGAGTATGTTTCATTATCAGTAAATATTTTTAAATTATTCTAGTTCTTGCAAAAAATAAAAGAAAATAAATAATTTAACTCAACATAGGGAAAAAAATCAATGTGTTGGGATTAATGGAAAAATATGTCCGTGTGGTGATAAATATGGTGCATATAAATCATTATATTTATCAGTATAACATTTATATTTATATTGTATATTGTTCACAAAACTATAATTATGTTTTAATTATTATGATTTTGTTATTACTTTACCAATTGAAATAAACCAAAATTGGCATTTGTGAAAGATATACTGTGTATGGTAAAAAAGAAATTAAAAATATCGAGTATAACATTTATATTTATATTTTTATATTGTTCTAAAATATAGATATATTTTTTAAAATTATTATGATGTTTATTTATTACTTTATCCCAGTGGAATAAATTAAAAATTTGGCATTTTAATGAAAAGATATACATGTATGTAAAAAAATTAAAAATATCAAGTATATCGTTTTTATAAAATTTTTGGAAAGCAAATTTTTGTCTCTTGCTCGGATCAAAGCAGCGTCGTTTGATGCGTGGACAAAGCGGCGTACCGTTTCAAGCGAGGCGGAAAAACAATAAAGGGCGGACCAAAGCGGCGTGGTTTGATTTGCTACTGGTCAAAGCGGCGTCGTTTTGATCGAGCGGAGACAAAAATTAAGCAGCGCCCGTTTTTGTCTACTCGATAATCAAAGCGGCTATTCGTTTTGATCTCACGCTGGTCAACGGCGTCGTTTTGATCGAGAGGAAACGCCGTCGTTTCGTCGCAGCTGGGCCGCTGGCGTCGTTTTAGGTCTTCTCAACATAAAAACGTGATTCATTGTCGGGCGAGATCTGAGGCGGTTTTTTGGTTCCATTTTCACGGACAGCGAAGGAGGAAGATGGTGCCTTTTTTTGTTTGAGTTTAGCCGTCTTTGCGGTTGTGAAGTAGCGGTCGTTGATCTTGAAAGGTTTGAAATTCTTCAAATCTTTGTATTTTGAACGGGTAATACGGACTTTGGGGGGTTCAAAAAGCGGGTTTTTATTTAGTTTTGGGGTTCAAATCTGGTAGAAGCTTTGTGGTTTTTTTTTGGTTTGAGAGAAATCTCTAAATTTCGGCTCCTGGTGTTTTTGGTTTATGTTGTCTGTAGACCTCCATTTTTATAGTCAAAAAAATGGACCTCCAGCTGATCATTGAGAGCTCAGCGGATCTTTCGATTAATTGTTGAGGTTATTTTAGGATTTTCATCTTCTTTTTGGATTTTGGGCGATGAAACGGTTTCTAAACCATTTTACTTGAGATTGCATTTATGGCAATTTCACAGTATTTTAATGAGGAAATATAGCTCCCTTCTTTGAACAATTTTATTTAATGTTTTGGAGAGCATCTCCAGTAGTGGAGCCAAAAAAAAAAATTGGCTCCAAAACACAACAAAACATGCTCTCGGCGCTATTTCCCGACCAAAAATGGCTCGTGAGCGATTCTGACGAATGCAGGCAAAAAATGGCTGAAGCTGTTCATGTTAAAATCAAGGCGAAAATCACGCCGCGCCAGCGGTTGGTAGAAAAAGATGGGACCTCGGAAAACAACGGATTAGTCACGACGCAAAAATGAGGTCTACGACAACGCAAACCAGCGCAGGTGCCGAACTCTGACGCGGCACTGCACGGTTGTTTAGTAACGAACCGATTTTGAACGGCGGCCGACGCGAATTTGACCAGGCGCTGCTGGCGGCTTGACGAATCGACAGCGCGAATGGTGACTGAGCAAAGGTTAAAATGGAACAAAAACGGTCGGTGATGGCTGATTTTATCACTGAAGGTAACGACGCCAGTTTCGTCGATGTAACTGGGCGGCGTGTGTTTTACTATTTACCGCATCTTTGGATCAAGCGGCGTCGTTTTGGCGAGACTCAACGACGTCGTTACAGAAGGAGTAGCGCAGCGGCGCGTGCCCTGTCTCGCTGAATAAGCGGCGTCGTTTGAAGCTTGGCCAGCATCAAAGCGGCTGATGATTTTGGTCCCGAGCCCACAGCTGTTTTCGCACAGCTAACGTCGCGATTTGTCCCTGCGAAAGATCAAACGGCGTGCCGTTTAATCAGAGCGATAAACTGCTCCAAAATTTTATAAGACTATGCTAATATTTTAATTTTTACATACATGTATATCTTTCATTAAATACCAGAGCCTAGTAAGAGTGATAAAGTAATAAATAACATCATAATAATTACAAAATATAATTCATATTTGTGATCAATATAAAATATAAATATAAATGTTATACTTGATATTTTTAATTTCTTTTTTTACCATACACATGTATATCTTTTCATTAAATGCCAATTTTAATTTATTTCAATTGGTAAAGTAATAAATAAAATCATAATAATTTTAAAAATATAATTCATATTTTGTGAACAATATACAATATAAATATAAATGTTATGCCAGTAAATATAAATGATTTGAGACATCGCTTAAAATATTTATCGACTACATTGGGTATATTTTCCATTAATCCCAACACATTGATTTTTTTCCCTATAGTTGATAAATTATTTATTTTTCTTTATTTTTTTGTAAGAACTACAAATAATTTAAAAAATATTTAGCTTGATATGGAACATAATTTAATAAATATTTTATAGTGTTTTGAGTGATATAAATGAATGAAAGGTATATGATATAATTATTGAAGAAAAGCTAGGGAGTAAAATTGGAATAGATTTAGAATAGATAAAATTTAGATCTTCATTCTTGGAGATCTTATAAATTAAAAATTTATTAAATACTCAAAAGTCGACTTTTGGGAGCAAAATTTAGACTTTGGATGAAGAATTTGGATGGCTATTTGGAGATCTTTGGTGAGTCGAAAACATACCTTTACTTAGTTATGACTGATTCAGAGCCCTAAAATACGTCCTTTTTGTTAAAATATTGATGGACTGATCACTAGCATGTGCTTTTTCTTCTGTTTGATTAAATTGAAGTATCTCTTTTGGGGAGCGATCAAAGATTATTCCTTCGCTAAGGGTCTTCTGATGGAAAGCCCATCTAGGCTAATGATTGAACAAACATACTCAAAAACTCCAAGACCACTAGCAAATTCTGTGATCTGATGGTGTTTGGAGAAAATCAGTCAATCACGAATCACGATATATATATATGTCAGTGAGTTGGCGGAGTTTCTGAACGTCTTTCTTGTTCATACATGTTAGGTATCTCAAAGGAGCCCTTGTCCCTGACAGTGACAGTGCACTAGATGCACTGGAAGCACCTACTGGCCGTCGAAGGGACTATATTCCTACAGGAGCTCCTGGGTCAAGGCTACCTCATATGAACGTGAGACTACATTTGTCAAATTTGACACTAGTGAGAGTATGTACTTGATCTGATCATAGTCCCTTTATTTTTTTTGTTGGTTATCTATTCTATCGTGTTTTACCCAATGAGTATAACACCTATAGCCCCAGGAGATTGAGTTTCTAAGCTTTGCTTGTAACATAAATTTTACTGGTGTCTGATGCCAAGTGACAACTTGTAGGCCTTAAAGAGGCCTTAGTTTAGATAGATTAGATGATTGCATTTTTGCATGAGCTTACTGTTTTTCTTCTTTTTTTTGTTGGGTAGGAGATATGGTCTACCCTGGACTTGGTATCAGGAGATAAGATAGAGTTCCTTCTCATTATAGCTCCAGTAAAGGAGTCCTACCAGCTAGCTCATGCCGCATTGAAGGTGGCAGATGAATTTAAAGTTTCTGCCAAGGTCTGTGTAATGTGGCCTAGTAACACCCACACTGGAGCTGAAATGAGTTGTGCAGCAGCAGGTGGGGCACTAATCCCTTACGAGAGCTACGTAGATGTGGTGGAAATGGAAATGGAAGTAGTTAAGAAGTCATCAAAGTCGTGGTGGGATATATGTAAGATGACTGACAAAGGAGCCATCCTAGTGAGGCCCGACGACCATATTGCTTGGCGTGCTGCTAAGACAGGAATTGTTGGGGATCCCATCTTGGAGATGCGAAGGGTTTTCTCTGCCATTTTGGGAGTGTAGACTTCTTCCACCCACCACCCCCCCCTACACATACATGAAAGAAGAAGTTAATGCTTAAGATGACAATATTTATAATATGTATTTCTGATTAGGAGGTAGATCACTCATCCTTCACTCGATCAATGCATCTTTGATTATATTATTCAGATGCTGAAGTTTATAGTAAAGGTGTTTTTTTGTTGGGTAAAAGCACTATAAACTTCCCATCCTCTTAGAATGGTTTTGTAAAGTATAACATTCATTTTAATGAGTAATATCAGGAGCTTTTCTTTTTTAAAGTTTCACCAGGATTATACCTCCAAGCATATACTGCAGATATTTAATCCATGCCCATGGGGTAAAGAGAAATGATACAGCGAAGAAAGAATTTTATTTTCCAAGAATGGTATCAAACAATTTCATTTCATTTCATTACACCAAAAATTACAATGACTAAAGACAACTTCATCTTTCCCATTACTAACAATGTATTGATATAAATTCAGCTACAAAAACAACAACCAGACGATCATAAATATTGATTTTTTTTTTTTTAATATTTTGATTAACTGCTATATCAATACTTCGATCACACCAAATCTCATGAATCAACAGCATCGATATTCATCACCTACAGGCTATATATAGCATGCTCCACAGTTTAAGCATTAGAGGTGGCATCACTCTAGAAGTAACAAAAGGAATTTGGCAATCATTTAGGATTTAGAAACAGGGGGCAAAGAAGAAAATGAAGATTTCTTAATAGATATGGGAGGACCGCAGTAGATAGTGTTACCATAAGCTGAAATTTGGATGGCCCTTCTTGATGGGCTTTTGTGGCACATGACATGACATTATGTGAACTACTGAGGTAATAAGGCATTAAGTTTTTTTTTGTTCCTTTTTTTTTTTTTTAAGGTAAATTTTTCCTCTTTTTTGTCCGGACTTGAATTTGGGACCTCCCATCTTAATCCTTTATCACTTGAGCCAAGACATTAGGATTTATAAGGGACCTTACATTTTAACTTCTTTATTTTAATAAAAAAGAAATATAAATAAATATAACAACAACAATAACAACAAAGTTAATTGATTTGTAACTTGAATTACAAGATAAAGATAAGAAATCGTTTGCACATATACAAAACTCTTACTAAAAGAATAAATCAATACAATATAAAATTTACCAATATACCTAACCTTTGTACAAAGCAATGTGGTGTGCTTTCTTTAGGGAACCCAAATCTCGAGATGCTGACCATCCCGCAACAATTATCCTTTACCACCCATAAATTCAGAATTACCATCAGTGACAATATTTGAACCTAAAACCAATATTTTAAAAATCGGATTGGTGACTGAATTAGAAAAGTTATTGGTTATTGGTTATTTATTCGGATCGGTGGTCGAGCAATGATTGAGCAAATTGATATAATAAATATATTATTTATATTTTAAAATATATAATTAATAATATTTTAGATATTATTATTTTTATATAAATAAAGTATTTTAAAAATATGTATAATCTTTAAATATAATATATTAAAAATTGAATAAAACTTATTTATATAAATATATAATTTTATTAATATACAAAAATAATCGTAATAATGACCGAGAAGTGGTAGAGTAGTTCGCTGTAACCATTTTAAATGTTCGAATCGTGGCCTTGTTGTATTTGTGTTTTAGATTCTGGCGCCCACAACGCTTCTGAGCACTACAATTCTAGTAAAATGGCGTCGTTTCGATGTAAAGCATCAACGACGTTGTTTAGTTGAAAAAAAAAAAAATATGAGGCGGCGATTCGACCGCGGTCGACCATTTGGTTCGATGCTTGTTTTATTGAATCGAGCGGTTTATGGCCGTCGATAATCATGACCGTCGAACCAGCCGGTCGATCCAGTTTAAAATATTGCCTAAAACAATATTCCTCCTGGGACCATACTTCCCAACATTCCCTGACAAAAAATGCTGAATCTTTGCCCCCAACGATTTGCACTGTCAACCCTTTAATTACATGCCAAATTTAGATTGATTTGAATAAAAGTGAAGGTGCCCTTGAGTTGGTTATTTGAAGCCCCGAAAGAGACATAAAAATATATTAAGTTCCAGCTAATCTCTAAAGTTAAACCCCTCTAATCCTAAAAATAAACTCTTCATCTTTTTTCCAACACCCTATCCCAAACTAAAGTGAGGCATGCAATTTGTCAAGGAGTACTACCTCTATTTGTCCTCCTAAAACCTAGACAGGAACCCGTCATCATCTGAAAAACAGTTCAAGAAAGGAAGGACCCATTGTAGTCTACCTATTCTGAATAAACTCTGCTGAAGCACAAAATTCATTGAACAGGTTCAAAGATAATCAACCAATTCACTGCTCCTCATACACACAACCCAGTAGTTGAGACCGTGAGGTCTTTTCACTCGTATGATGCCAGAAGGATTGACCTTCCCTTTGACAGCCAGCCACCGGAAAGCCTTGACCTAAGGTAGGGCTTTAGATTGCCAGATGACTTATGTTAGAGAAAGTAGACAGCCCAAACTGGACAAGGCTGAGAGGAATGATATCACGATAAATATATTTGAAGAAGATACAAACCGATCTCTCATATTAAGGACAAATGGTCTCAAAGATGCACAAAAGGGAAAGGAAATGAGTCTTTCTGGGTCTTCCATCTCCACATCAGTGAGGTCATGGCGAAAGTTACGGTTTCATGAAAAAGAAAGAGAAGAGCCAAGAATAAATGAAATTGGGGCATTTCCAACTGTCTGGCCTAAAAAAATGGAAATTGAGAGCAAAGAGGTTGATGCACCACACAAGTCTTCCCAAAAACAAATCCTTGCCTCATTCCCCACCATAAACCAGAAAAGACATAGGAAATCCTGAAAACCTCGTGCAATGGCCTTATGGGGCATTGATGTGACCATCTAATAACAATGCTGGCATTCCACCCATTTGGATGGCTCCAATACAACCCAATATTAATTACCTTGTGCCTATGACATCACACTCCCTCACCCTTCCAACTTGGGCTTTTTTTTTATGAGTAAAAGCAGAGATATATTCAATCACCAAAAAAGAAAGCAAGGGAACCCATTGGTATGAGACCAAGCTGTTAGGGTTTAGAGCAAAAAAGGATTTTATTGCTGTAAAGAAAACCAGGGGAGCAATTCGAGAGGCTCCCACTCTCCCACTTACGAGTATTCTCACTGCCTACACACACCATTCCACTTACCAAATAAATAAATAAAAGCAAAAGGATATTCTGTCACGTGCTTGGCACACCTCCTAATGTCTCAAATGCTGGATGTATTGACAGCCTTTGGAGTTGTCCTGTTCTTGAGTCTTGTGTTGGTGAAATGTATTGGGAGTCTATCACCTTCTGTATCTTAGGAGTATATAAGAGCACCAAGGGGAGACAGAAAGGAGAAAAAGAAAACAAGAAGAACCCACCGACCCTCAACTCTACCCGTTAGCCCTCATCTACACCCCATCCAAGTAAAAAAATCAAGCAAAGAACTAGGTCTATCAACAATGTACCAACTTGTCGAAAACCAAAAATTACAAATAAAAGAGTATTTCATCCTTGAGCAGAAACTCTTTCTTTGTTAAATAATGTTGTTTTTATGCCAAATAGTCAAAAATAGCTAACAAGGTTGTCATCAAGCTTTTTACGTCTTTCCCCCTGGGGTGCTGAAAGAAGAGTCTCATCCACTGCAGAAATCTACGATACTTGTGACAATAGCAAGTAACTCCCACAACAATCTAGCCTTAGAGCAATGCACTAACAAGTGCTCAACCGTTTCCTCCTCCTCCTCACAAAGGAAACATCTATTTGCTAAGGCTCTTCCTCTCCTTTTCAAATGATCTAGGGTTAAAATTTTACCCCAAGACGCTTCCCAAGCAAAAAAAAAAAAAAAACCCACCTTAGAGGGTACCCAAATATCCAAATAAACTTGTGAGGAAAAACAACTGCTCTTTAATAAAAAATTCCCATCCCTAGTCTCCTTCAAAAGCATCAAATCTTCTTGGCACGGGAGGACTCACTTGAAGGAGACACGAAAGTTCAGCACGTCAATGAAAGATCTAGAAAGGTTAGGGGACCAACCCCCCTCCTCCCTTGAAGATTCCCACACATCTGCCACTAAGGCCTCTTTGTTGGTTGTTAAAGCAAAAAGAGAAGGGAAAGAGTGACACAAAGCCCCCTCCCCACACCAAACATCATTCAAAAAACGTAACCTTCTACCATTCCTGAAGGAAAAGACAACCTCATAGTAGATAGTATCCCATTCCTTTCCAATCTCCTTCTAAAGGTTTATCCCATAAGCTCCTCTAAAGTCACATGAGCACCAACCTCCACTTTCTTCTCTGAACTTCCCACAAACGACTTTCCTCCAAAGAGAGTCTCTATCATTAGGAAACCGCCAACTCAGCACTTGATAATTTGTATTCAACATAACAGGCTCCTTACACTGACCCCCGTCACTTTTGTCTAAACAAGCCATTATCCATTTCATAAGGTTCAGGATTTTTCTCCAGGTCACCTCCTCCCCACATTAAGGTCCTTTGAATCTGCTCTAATCTCAATCTGACTCGTCTAGGAAACAAAAAAGGGACATGAAATAAATGGGTAAGTTGGCCAGAGTGCATCTGATGAGCATTATCTTTCCCCCTTAGGAGATATACTGTCTCTTCCAGCTTGGGCTTGCATACATGTTACTAACTAATTGTTCTTTTATTTCTCAGTTTCCAACTTCTCAAACCTAAAGCTCTTGAAGGAGAAATTAAATGTATGCTAAGCACCACAAGCAGTCTCTTTCAGTGGGAGGACACTGCAAGTGTAAGGTTGTTTTTGTAAGTTTTCCCTTTTTTCTTAATCGCAAAATCTGTCTCTTATTGGTCATAATGCTTCCAGGGAAAAACCTAATGTTCATTAATGGTTTCAGTCTACACTAGTAAATTTGAGCATTTGAATTTCATCTTGTAATTCTTATAAAGATCATATGAATCATTTGCAGATTTTTTTTTTTGATAAGTAAAAGTAACTGTATTAGAAAGGTGCTAAAGTAGGGACTTGGTAAATACAAAACATTTGCAGAATATTTTTTATCATTTGACAATCAATGATAATTGATATGCTATGTAAGAAATCAATTTAGCAGAAAAGGTAAAGTCTAAAGCATTGACCAAACCTGAGGAAAACTGAATAGCCACCTTTCTCATAAACTCTCACCCGTCTCAGCTTCTTTACTCAAGTCTCTCTCATCTCACTCCCTAAAACCCTAGAGTTCAAAAACCCTAACATTACCATATTTGATCCTACCACCCTGATTCCAAACCTCCATGAAGACATGGAAGAGTACACTGAGCTGGAGAATCAAACAGAGCAAGGTTTTGAAGCGGAAGCTAGGCAAGTTGAGGAAAGGGATGATGACAATGAAGAGAATCATCAAAAAGTGAATGAACTAAGAAAAAGAAAAAGGGGAGCGGATGAAGCCAGAGCAAGGAACTTAATTTTAGAAAAGGCAGCAGCTTTGATGGAAGGAAGTTTGAAGAACAGAGGGTTCATTGCTAAAAGAGGGTTCAAAAACATTATTTCTCCTTTTGCTGGAAGTCAAGGCTCAGGAGAGAATGCGTTGGGTGACACAAGGAATCTGGTTGTGCGTCCTTGGTAAAAGAATTCTATGCAAAAATGGTGGAAAATGAAGGAAAAATAGTATATGTCAGAGGCCAATGGGTAGAGTTTAGCAGAGAAAAGATAAACAGATTGTTCAATCTGAATGTGCATAAGGATGGTTTAAAGTTCAAGAAACAGTTAAAGGAACCAAAACACTAGAAAATAGTAGACCTACTCACAGCAGGAAAAGGCGAATGGAGAGGGACAAAGATAAATCCTTTTAGATCCATTGCAGAGGAGACCTAATTGAAGAAGCCAAGGTATGGTTCTACTTTATCAGTTCTGTCTTAAGGCCATCTAAGCATCTAAGTACAATTGGAAGAGAGAAGGCAATCCTCCTCTACGCATGCTAAAGGGTTATAAGATAAATGTGGGAAAAATTATTGAAAATTTTATCTTGGGCTACTTTGAAAGCAAATGTAGGGGGATGATTCCACACCCAGCAACAATAACCAGCCTTTGCATCCAAGGGGGAGCTAAGGAAGAGATAGGATCGAAACTTACCTAGAGCCTCCCTCTGACTTTAAGCGGGTATAACAAAAGGACCAAGGCGGAGGGAAGGGCGGGGAAAAACGAGAAGAAGGAAAGGAAGGGAGAGGTTGAGCTAGAACAATGGGAAGGCCAAATTCAAATGCAACCAGAAATCCTGAGAAGTCAAAATCCATTCTTAAGTGCATCCCCAGAGCTAAGACAAACTCATCAAGAACAAGCTGAAAGTTATGGGCAAAATTGCAATCAATCAGAATTGATAAAATTACTGATGTTTATGCAGCAGGAGATGAAGGAGAGAGATGACCAGTTAAAGACACAACTCCAGCTTAGGGATGACTATTTTGATGCAGAGCTCAAAAGATGGGACAAGAATTTAGAAAATGCACTGAAGAAAAGGGATGAAGAGTGGAGAGAAAAAATAGAAAAAAAAGGATATAAAGTGGAGAACAGTCTTGAGAGATAGAGACAATGCCTTGAAGGCAAGCATGGATTCAAGAGATAAAAACTGCATGAATGATGCAGGACCTTTTACTTGACAAGTTTTCGCATGATGAGCTATGAGGTTAAAAATAACAGGACACTCCTGGAATCTCTAGCTATGAGGCAGCGAGAACTTAAGAGCAATGCCAAGATCCTAGACTGGGCTATGAAAACAGTTTCCAGCAAGAAGAAGATACCTCTACTACAAATTTGGATCATCTTGTAGACCTACCTTTATAGTCCCCGAGGTGTCACGAGATCCACCTATACCCTATACCAGCTAGATTCAATTGGGGCGAACACTTCTACACTTAATACGAAACACAAAAGATAAAACTCCTAGAACATCGGAAAAAAGAACTTACCTAGTGAGAAGGTGAAGAATATCCTAAGGATGGAGCGGCCCAGCAGGAAATTTTGTAAGGAATAAAATGAACAATACACTCCTCAGGCTCCTCATCCTCTTTGTACTCAAAGCAATTCCTTTGAATAAAATAAATTTTTTTTTTTAACAAAAATTTTGTGTTCAATTGTGTTTTTGTTTGATTGGTGTGTTTTTGATTAGTTTCTTTTGCTTCATGTTTATCATCTGCTTGGTTGAATAAAGAAGAAATCAACTACCCGGATCAAATAGTTTATTTGCTGTAGGATGTTGGGGTGAAATGACTTGATTACAATTGTTGGTGTGTTGTATTGTTTTGAGCTGAATGCATGATCAAATAAACCCTTTTACTTGATTAGAACAACACAACAACAAACCTCATAACCAAACAAACCTTTGCAATTGAAATTGTGGTAGGCCCTCGATAAGATTGGAAAAGGAGATTGCATGAGTAAGCTAGAATGAAGTTTAAGGTTGGATTTAGGAAAATGTATTAAATAGGCGGCTTCATCTAAGACTTTTGAAACTGTTGTATAAACAATAAGGTCAGTGAAAGTCCTTAAAAACAATGCACAAGGTCAAAATGTTCCTTAACAAATTGTGAAGGATTAGGGACATCTTAGGTTTAGTCACGACCAAGCAGGTCAAGGTCTAGAACTTGTTAGATTATTAGTCAAGACGAAATCCTAGACAATACACCACTAACGAAGTGATACGAGCCATCCTTGGAAGTTTGAGCCTTTAAGCTACCCTCATAATATGCATAAGCATATATTCCAGTTTGAGCTAATTGTATAGTTTCTTCATTTAAAAAAGAAATTAAAGCCTCGACGCTTCCTTTATTCACAATCCTATAGTAAAGAGCCCTTATTTGCTAGGTTTCGGGACGGGAACTTTAAAATGTCTGAGAAAAGGACAAGTTTGGGAATGTTATGTTGATTTGAAAAGGAAAGCAAGAGATGAAGGATGGAAAAAGAAACAAATGAAGAAATGGAAAAGAATGCAGAGAAGAAGTCAAGATTGTAAATTGTCAAATGGGATTAAGTTTTGTCTTGTGGCCTTCCTCTCTTGAACAGTTAAGTTCTTAGGTGTGTTTCAACACCTAGTACCTTAATGCCAACTGGTATGGGAGCTGCTAACCCAAAATTCTCTAAGAGTGGTAGAAAGCCTAAGAAGACAAGACATTGCACTAATTCTAAAAATTTTTGACAAGTAAAAGAAAAGAAAAAAAGGGACTTCTCTGCAAAGATGCCAAGGCGAGAATATCACGGTATGATACATCAGGACAAGTTTGGGGGAATATATTTTAGGACATTAGTAGAAAAGAAAGGATGAAGGATAGAGGCAAAGATACACACTTGAAGAGTGGAATGCAGGTGAATTTTAGTCTAAATTCTCCTTATCTACCCAAATTGCAAGCCAAACTACACAAGCACAAAAAGACCTAGTGATCTGAAATTTATTTTTACCTATATTAGTGGAGACTAATATGAAAACAAGCATATGAGACTTTGAAGAGCTATAAGAAGTGATCCTTTGTGTAGAGTCCCGAGAAGATTAGGTAATCGTACGAGGAGGAAGGGAAAGAAAACCATCACACACACAGAGATCGGAATTAGTGTGGAATTGTTTACATATCGGGAATTCATTAGTTTGTTTGTGACAATAATTGAAAATTTTTTCTTAAGTTTGAACTAAAAATTTGAAATTAAGTTTATAATGACTAGTTTCAATTCAAGTTGCAGATTTAAAAAAAAATATTGTAGTGAAAAACAGAAAAATGTCCTTAAAAATAAAGCTAAATTGTTTGAGGACAAACAAAATATTCTTTTCTTTACTTGGGGACAAGCAAAACTTTAAGTTTTGGGGAATTTGATGAGTCTTAAACTCATATATTTTTAATTCATTATTCTGGCTTGTTTTTAACATTTTCAGAGCAGTTTTAATGCTAAATTATGGAATAATTACAAACTTTATGTTTGGTGGTGATTAAAATGAGAGATTTTATTGGGAAGAGAAGAAAAAAAAAAGCATTGGTGTAGTGAACCTATCTGACGGACTTTAAGGTCGACAAGCGTCTAAGCAAATGGCTAGGCGTAGCCGCAGCAATATTTTCATGTGTCATAACCACGAAGATCTAAAGTGGTAGATAGGCTATGTCGCGACAAGATAGCGTATCGCGACGGAAAATGGGAAGAAGCCGGTGAGACAAGATCGAGTTATGTTCTGCGACATAATGGGGAAATATCGAGAAGGCGAAACTGTGTCGACGAGAATCTACTTTGTCGCGACACGGTGCCACAGCATGGAGGAGAAATTTGGTTGAGGTGAAGAAGGCACTAAAAGAAGAAGTTCAATGCAACGAAAATTTATGTCGCATTGATTAACACTTTGTTGAAGCTAATCTGGTGTAACAAAGGAACCCAATGTTGCAACATACTTTAAGCTGATGAGATAAATCTATGTCTTGTAGAAATCTAGCAACTGCCTTGTCTTGGAAAGTAAGAAATTTGTAGTCATAAGAAATGGGTATGAAGTATTGAAAAAGAAAAATACTTAGATCTTACAGAGAAATTCTAATTACAAGTAATTGATTAGAATCATGATTCAGAAATGAACATGAACCTCTACTCAGTGAAAAGTATGGTTAGAGGAGGAATCGAACTATACTACCTGCTTGCCTCTTGACAAATTTAGATTTCAACTCAGGAAAATAAATGAAATTATGATCTGAGGTATTAATTTCACCAAGCGGTGAAATCAGTGTCTACTTTCAGTAATAATCTGGTTCAGTCCAGTTTATATTTAGGATTTAAAAATTTCCCTTTATTTTAAAGATAGGATTCCAGTTATTGAAATTCTTTTTAGGTTACTAAATTTACTCTGAAATGGAAGTTCAAATAGTGTAGAACTTGAGTAATTGGGGTAGTTGAAGTTTAAATTCTTTTCAATCTCCGTGGGAACGATATCTGGACTTATAGGTCCACTTTATTACTTGAACGACTTGTGCACTTGCAGTTTCTAAGACCGAACGAAATCTTTAAATGAGTTTAGTGAAAAAACAATTCTTCTTATTAGCATACAAGTTATATATGGTTTCAACAAGTTTTTTTGAGGCGCCGTGGCAGGATTAAATAATATTCCTTTGTAGTATGGTAAAAGAAATTTGTATATATATATATATATATATATATATATATATATATATATATATATATATATATATATATATATCGGTTGGGGTCTTATCAATTTTTTGGCGCCGTTGCCGGGGATTAATTTATAGTCTTCTAGTAATGGTTTCATAAATTTGAATACGCACAACTTATGGTCTTAACAAGTTTTTGGTGTCGTTGCCGAAGACTTTATTTAGTCCTTAGTAGCAGAGTCATAACTTTGTTTGCACAATTTGGTCTATACGAAAATTCGATCAACAAATGTCATCCAAAATGACGGTCTATTACAAATGGGCTTAGGCGTTGTGTGAGGGAGTCGGTGAGGAC
This sequence comes from Tetrastigma voinierianum, assembly GCA_016808115.1. Taxonomy (NCBI): domain Eukaryota; kingdom Viridiplantae; phylum Streptophyta; class Magnoliopsida; order Vitales; family Vitaceae; genus Tetrastigma; species Tetrastigma voinierianum. Next base: position 946,189 of record JAEQBH010004115.1, read on the forward strand.
TCGGGTGCATGGTACATGATGAGTCTCATCTCATTTCATGGCATGACATGTAGGATCTCATGTAGAATTGACATGTTCTTATTGGAATGTGAAATGTTAAGTGAACATTGCATGTACACTTAGGTGGGGGAGTAGCCCTTGTAGGAGGTATTCTCTACTGGGCGTGGCTCATCCTTTATGGGACAACCTTTGGTCTGCGGGGGTCTACATCGGTGGAGCTGACACTTTCCGGATGAGGTCGTGATTGTGAAGAAGGTCGACATGTTGCCTTGATAAATCCTTTTGCAAAAAGTGCTTGGAACAAACTAGTTATAGCACATAATTTTGTATAAAAGAATTTTAATTAAATTCTTTTGGACTATTACTAATATAGTCGGGTATGTAATAATGGTAAGAGGGTTGTGATCGGACTCTTTCGGACTGTAATTAAATGTATTATTCTCATATTTTTAATTTAAATATGGATGAGTGGGTCCCGGTAAAGGGACGTATCGGAGTGTTGCCCGAGAGCAGCTTCGGTGTCCACAAATGGTGAGTATCGGTTTGGTATCGAGAAGCTTAGGTGCGATATTCTAAGGTAGTGTTTCCGCGGGTTGACGGTTAGTCAATGGGACCCTCGGGTTTTAGGACGTCACGTGATATAACTGTGTTATATTAGTGTTATAACAGTGGTATAGTTGTACATTAATGTACCACTATGAGTTGGGATCTTAAGGAGTTGACACTAGTTTACAATCAAAATGTTCAAACCTCCTTAAAATCTTCTCAACATAGTGTTCTTGAGAAAGGTTAAGCCCATTAGGTGTTCTAGATATTTTGATTCCTAGAATCGCCTTAGCTTATCCTAGATCTTTAATATCAAACTTCGATCTTAGGAAACTTTTGATATCAATTACAATTTGTAGGTTAGTCTCAAATATAAGCAGATCATCAACATATAAACAAATGATAATGCATGAGTTATTTAACTTTGCTATAAATGCATTTATTAGGATCATAAATGGAGAATCCATTCCTATGCCACTATTTAGGTGTTTATTTTAACCCATAAAGTGATTTAACTTAATACCACAAACTTTTGCTCATCTCCACGAGAGCCATACACCCTTTAGGTTGATTCATATAAATTTCCTCTTTCAGTTTCTCATTCAAAAAGGTAGTCTTAACATCCATCTGGTGTGTCAATAGGTTATGAACCGATGCTAAAGAATTAACACCCTAATTGAGGAGATCCTTGTCACAAGAGCAAAGGTATCAAAGTAATCTACATCTTTCTTTTGTTTAAAACCTTTAGCAACTAAAATTTCCCTATATTTCTCAATAGACCCATCTGGTTTTAATTTCCTTTTAAAGATCCATTTACAACCTATAGTTTTAGCACCAGGAGGTAAGTCTACTATCTCCCAAGTATGATTGTGCATTATTGATTCAATTTCACTATTTACAACCTCCTTCCATAAAGGTGCATCAGGTGAAGTCATAGTTTCCTTATAGAATCTAGGGTTGTCATCAAATAGGAAAGTGTAAAAGTCGTTAGCAAGATTAGTCCCTTTTCTTTCTCTTTTACTTCTTCTTAGTTATGGTTTAGAAGGCTCACTAGACTTAATTCTAAGATTTCTTTGTATTTGTTGTTGGCCATTTGTTTTCCAAGGAAAAATATTTTTAAAGAAGTCAACATTCTTAATCTCAATTATGGAGTTTATTTCCATTAGGCCATTTAGGTTGATGACGAAATCTATAGGCAACCATGATTCTACGCATAACCCGATAAATCTTTGCATCAAGGTTTTAGGACCTAATTTTCTTTTCTTCAGTTCTAGAAGAAGCAATTTTGCTAAACATCCCCACATTTTTAAGCATCCAATGTCAAGCGTATATCCTTTCCATATCTCATAGGCAGTCTTATTATTCTTCTTGTAGGGTGTTCTATTTTGAATATGACATGCGAAGAGAATAACTTCCCCTCATAAGTTCAAGGATACTGCTGAACTTACTAACATGGCATTCATTATTTCTTTTAGGGTTCTATTTTTTCTTTTAGCTACTCCATTAGATTTAGGGGAATAAGGAGGAGTGATTTCATGTTCCTCACAAAAGGTATTGAATGGGTTGGACTCATATTCTCTACCTATCGGATCCAAGTCTTTGATTTTCTTACTTAGTTGGTTACGGCCATCATTTTATACTTGATGAAAGCATCCATTGCTTCATCTTTGTTTCTTAAAGATACACTCCTCTTGTATATCTTGAATAGTAATCTATGAAGGTAATATAAGACCTTTTACCACCTCTAGTCATGGTGTTTTTCAAGTCTCCTAGGTCATTATGAATCAAACTTAATAGTTTTGACTCTCTTTCTACCGGTTTTCAAGATTTCTTTGTGGTTTTAAATTCTACACATAATTCATTTTCCAAAGGTTTTCTAAGGACAATTTGGGAATTAAACTTAATTCACCAATTTTCTTAATATAAGAAAAGTTTACATATCCTAATCTACCATGCCAAACATCACAAGAATCAACTATGTAAGCATAAGAGGACGCTTTATTATTCAAAATTGAAACATTCAATATAAAGAGACCTTCGTTACAATAACCCTTCCCAACAAAAACATCATTCTTTGTTAACACTATTTTGTTTGAATCAAACATGATCATAACTCCTTCTTTCCCAATTAGAGATACTAAGACTAAGTTCCAATGAATATCTGGCATATGGAAAACATCACTAAGGGCAAGAAATTTTCTAAAGGTTAGCTTGAGGAGAACTTTCCCTTTGCCAATAGCTAGGGATGATCTCGAATCGCCCATGAACACTTGTTCCTCTCATTTCTTCACCGTGGTGTAGAAAGTGAATGCACTTTGCCATAGATGTGTAATATCCCGAAATATACCCTACTTGAGTTTCGGACTTGTTTGGTATATTATAAAGCTCATCATTGCAGAAATAAAACGAGACCAGGTGTCGAGCCAAGGGTAAGTGGTAATTTACCCTTGAGGACCCAAAGGTAATAAAGAAGCCCAAAGATGGGATGCTAAAATAGAAATTTAATAAGAGATGGGATTAAAGGCAAATATAGAAAAGATGGAATAGAGATAAAAAAAAAAGAGAAATGGGGATCAAAATGAAGTGAAAACTTAAGAATCAAAAATGAGTTTTGACTTGGCCAAACTATGGCCTTAACTAAAAAAGATGGTTAGATCAAAGTGGTCTCATTTGGGAGAGGAGGGAAGCTGAGTAGAGAGAGAGAGAGGGAGCGAGAAGAAGGAAGAAGAAGAGGAAGAAGGAGGAACGAGATCAAGGTATGGAACTTGGATTTGGTATGGAACTTGGTTTTTGTATGGAAACTCACCTTGGTATAGTTCTATAAGATTTGGCATGGATCTTTGGCTTGGTAGGATTATTATTGTCCACAAGCATATGGGGTTTTTGCTGGGGTTTCATCTTAACGAAAAATGATGGCAAGTAAAGGTGGGTGAAACCCCATATGGCACAAGAAGCTCACGAAATCCTACTGCTGAGGATGAATTCATGGTTAATTAAGAGTAATTGAATTAGGGTTTAGAATAAATCCTAATAAATCCTTGAGTTTGATTTGTGTATGAGTTATAACCCATATTGGAATGGGTTTTGAAGTAATTCATGATAAGTCTTTGAACTAAGATAAGTATTGAAGGAGGAATTGAATAGAAAAGTGATTCCAAAGTGAATTGGAAAAGGATTAGATGTGTGTTGGATCATAAATTGATTTGAGTATCAAAAGTATGGAAAAATGGGAGAAAACACACATTCTGGGCACTTTTCGGAGAGTTCTACGGTAAGTTAAGTTCTACCAGGTACAACGATTCCCCGGTCATTTTGGCCAAGTTCTCTGCATTAAAAGTTAAGTTCTACCGGTAGAACTTGTTCTGGTTTTCCTGTTCTGACCAGTTTTCGTATTTTGGCCATAACTTGCTCATTTCGTATCCAATTTGAGTGATTCAAGTGGCCACTTAAAATAGACTTCAAGGAGAACAAAACATATTTAATAAGTATCTCAAATTCTGACTCTAAGTGGCCCAAAAATTCACTCAAAGTGGGGCCATGTTCAAGTCAATTTCTGCATCCATTGAACATAGAGTAGTCCGAGTTGTTTCGGACGTAACTTGAGTCTCGGTGCTCCGAATTGGGTGATTCCAGTTGGAATAGAACCCTTAGCACCTTATCTTTAAATAAGTACAAGGACATATTGTCAAAATATGAAGTTAAGACTCCGGAAAAATGAGTAATACAAACTGTTCCTAGAAAATCGGTAAAATGACTAGTTGGCATAAAAATGCCATAACTTTAGTTTGGATGATCCGATTGGATTGATTCCAATTCTTAAATAAAATAGATTCATAAAGGAAAGAGAATATATGAATGAGGTGTGATCTCTGGGCATCATACTTCATGAGTATATGAAGTGCTATATGTAATAGCCATGAAACAAGGAAAATATAGAAAATACAATATGTATAGATATGTTCATAAAACATGAATATGATATTAATATAGGATATGTCATAAGATATGATAGAGTATAAGAATCATAAGATATGATAAGATATGATAGGATATGTCATAAGATACGATAGTCTAAAAATACACAATTGATAGGCACATATGAATATAAGATTATATGTTGTGAACATATGATTGTCATACATGAACGAATAGATGGAACATGATAGAAATATAGAAATAAATGAGTAGATAAAGACATAGCGGGAATATGTAAATGATAGGAATATAAGATAGACATGCGAAAGGAATAAGATGGAATTTCTTCTTAAGGCATATGATAGAAAGACATAAATGATAAGAACGATAGGAATAAGCAAAGATGACAAAACTAGGAATGAGAACAATTGCGAAATGATAGGTACATATATATGAAAATGTGAATGAGTGAAAGCCTACATGATAAAGATATAGAAATGCAAAGTAGCTAAAACATGATAGAAATGTATAAATGATATAAGGAGATATATAGAAAGCTATATATGAATATATATGAATACAAGTGCATAGATGCATTCATGAAATATGATAGACAAAGTAAATGATAGAAAAGATATGAATATATGTATTATAGATATATGAGAACCGTAATATGAAACTACAGATATGAGAACTAATACGAGTAAAGTGATGATAGTATATATGCATAGCGGTGTAAGTAACAATAGTTATTCATGCTTATGAGATATGTCTGAAAATGTAATAAAAGGCTGATTATGCTGCTTGGGGCGCAGTAGAGGGATAGATAGGCGTACTATAGGGAAGATCTGATTCTTCGCGGCATATTCATGGAAACGAATGTGAGGCCTCGTTTGGGGTCGATGATATAGATCCGTTTGGATCGGTGGCCATGAGGTCACACAATAGGCGAATCAGCGCACCGTGCGGTGATAGTACCTTCGAGATCTGGAGTAGCATATGACATAGGTCAGCATCTGCGTACGGTGATGATACCTTCGGGTGATAACGAGACGAGATCAGCGCCTCGTCAGTGATAGTAGCCAGTACATAGTTTCAGTATCCTTCTAGGTATTTACGAGACATGAAACAAAAGGAAATGATGTATAGAAGATATGACCCGGATATGAAACATAACCTTGCTATGCGATGAATCTGAATAGTTACAAGAACAAGTAGTACAGTATAAATTGATATGTAAATAAGTATATGAACACAAGAAAAGTAATAAAAGAGTATCTGAAAGCACAAAGTATAGGATAGATAGAATAAGAACGTACAAATGTATATGAAGTGTAGGAATAGTACAGGATAACAGGATATGAAAAGTACAAGATGAACACCTATAATAGGAAAGTATACAATAGTACAAGTATGAATATGTATGTATGAAAAGTATGGATATAACATATGCCAAAGACATAGAATAGAGACCTGACTTACAACATGAAAAAGACTAGAGACAGGTAAAAGACATATGAAAGAACAGTGTATGAAAAGTATAAGAATGTAGATAAACGTACAGGATAGTATAAGATAGGTTATATGAAAGTATACGAGACATGAAAGCATAGGAAACTTGCAAAGAACATGATACAAGAAATAAGATGGGAAATAGATCAAGTATACGATATAAGCAAGGAGACGAATAGGCAAAGTATTTGTATTAGATAAGGAATGATATGATATACGTAATAATGCAAAGAATGCAATAAATCCTTAGAGCAGAAAGATGAAAAGGTATAGACTAGAGACATGATGTGTAACATGAAAAAAGAATAAAGGAACATTAGAAAAGACATATGACAAGCGTGAAAGATAAACACATGACAAGTATAGGAATATGCAAAGTATAGAAATAGGAATATAGTAAGTATAGATAAGAATGGGAATGAAGTCATAGAGATAGAGTAACGAGAAAGATTGACATGCAATAGAAAATGTAGAGATGATAAGTAATTAAAGTTATATAAATGTGTATAGATAAGATAATATGCATATGTATAAGCATGACGGTCGCCGTTGGTGGTTGTCCATGCTTATGTTCAGTAAGCGTAAGCTTAGCATGGGTGTTAATCCCAGGTGTAGGTACGAAGCGAAGACAAGGATAGAGGACGGGACATTCCACATCAGCAAGAAGAGTGACTCGGAGATATGTGCTCACCAGCTATTCCTTCATAATCTACGATGTGTTTGTAATAGAAAGATTTTTAAATGTATAGGTAAATGGGACTGCGTATATGTGTATAAATTGTGATGGACACCACTCAGGTGTGGTTCCTTTGTATATGTACAAATGATTTTGTTATTCTTGAAATTGTTTGTGCACGATAGGTAATGCAATTGTTACAGCTGCGAGAAAGGCCAGGTCCAATGAGAGTCCCCCGATATATAGCATTATAGATAAGTATCGCGGACTTGGTTCGGATCATGTCCCGGGTGAGAGTAGGGATCGGGGCGTGACAAGATGTGCCCAGTAAATCAAAGTCTACTATCTAGTCCTTCATACCGATGACCATGCCCACCTCAGAGGAGACTACTTCTGCAATCTCCTTTGCTTTTTCCAAATTTGCCATTGGGTTAACTTTATCATGTCTCTTTTTGTTGTGACATTGAGGTGCATGGTGTCCAGACTTGCCACTAACAAAACAATCACCTCTATTTTTTAAAGGTAGGATTTTAGACCTTGTTTGATGAGTTGGGCTTAGTCCTAGGGTTTTGTCCCTTAGGCTTATTGAATTTGGGCCTCGGTCTCTCTTCTACCACATTTGCCTTGGAGGATAACTCCTTAGCTCTTTCAGCTTTGTCCCTAGTTTTATTTTGTTCTTCAATCCTAATAGATATTATAACATCTTCTAGGGACATTTGTTTCATTTTTGTGTTTCATGCTATTTTTGTAGTCTTTCCAAGAATCTGGAAGGGTCTCATAATTAAGGTAGCCAGCCACAAAAGGTTCAGGTAATTTTATGTCTTCAGTGACTAGTTCATTGATCAACAAGTGGTAGTCATGGATTTGAGATGATACATCTCTATCCTCAGTTATTTGGAACTTTCTAAAATTTCCTATGACATTTTGTGTTCCAGCATCTTCTACTATTTACTTTTTAGTCAAAGCATCCAGGAGTTTCTTTTTACCACGGCTTTATATTGACAATAGACATCAAAGAGTTCATTTGTGAGTACTAAGAATGACATGCCTAACTGTTTGTTCTCATTTTCCCCATATGATAAATCTTGAGTCTTAGGTTTGGGTATGTCAAGATATTCTCTAGGTTCATAACATCAATGACGAGAATATGCCCTTTCTTACCATCTCTTAAGAATGTCTCATAAAGGGTCAATCTTGGAAGTGTTGGGACGGTGTGAACTGGTAGGTCTCCGTCAATGCGAGAATAAAGTCTACTAAGATTGTTGGTTGAACTAGGTCTTTTGGGTGAACGAAACTAAGACGGTAGTAAGTGTGTTAGTACAACAGAAAGTCCCAGTGAGTGGAGGGGTCACAATGGTCCGCTATACCCCATTTTCCTTAAGCTCTTATCTCCTTGTTAAGAGACCTTTCCTAGACATATACTAACAAGTTACCACTTACTACCTTGAGCTCTGATACCACTAATAGAAGGTCTTTTAGAAAAAGATTAGGGAGTTTGAGTTAGCCCAACAAACCAAACAAGGAAAAAATGAGGTAAGATGATTGAGGCATGCAATAGCACTATCCTCGCTCTCCTTCGGTTATAACCTTGGTGTAATAGGGAACTGTGGGTGCCATGGTTTTCGGTCCAGGCCCTTTAACCAGTAGGCCCAGTACAGCTAAAGGGCCGGCCCGTAGCCCGACAGGAGCTAGTCAGATATCCTCCTTGGCCAGGAAGGGATAGACATTTCCACGGATCTGGCATCTCTGGAGAGGATTCCCGGATGCCATCTCTTGGAGAGGATTTGTTGACAAGTGTGCCGGATGGAATTCTCAGAAGTGTATCGCCACTTCCATGCCTTGCCATGAATTCAAGGTGGATAAAGCATCTCGGGGTCACATATTCGGGAATATGTACATTTAAAGGAGAACCAGTCTCCATTACGAGGCCACCGCCACCTTCCCCTCAGATCTCGTTTTAGAAGGAAGAACCGGTCTCTGCATGTGAGATATCGCCACCTTCCCTTAGATTTGGGAGGGGTATCACTGCGAAAAGTGGATCCTTCCTCTGATAAAAAGAGGTCATGACATGAAATAAGGTAGGACTCTCGAAACCAAAAAAGACTCGAATTTTGAAAAAGGAGAGATTCTAGCAGGCATCGGAGGCGGCAGCGAACCCTCACGTAGCTTTCTTAGTTGTTTGTTTGCGGGTTGTCGGGCGGGTGTGTGTTCGGAGCAATCCGGTGACTCAGAAGATTACGGAGACTACAGTGGCGCCATTGTGGGAAACACCTGTAAGAAATCACCAGAGCGATACGTGAGGCACAGGTTCATCCATGCTGATGATCTCTCTTTGCTTGAAAGCTTGGTAGTTCCGGTCATCCACGGGCTGAGTAAAGGTTATTACCATGTCCTGCAACCAGCGAATCCAGCCCATCGAAGACCCGAGTTTCTCCGGCATGTCGGAGATGGAGGCTAAGCAAAGCAAGCCCGACAGATGGCGAATTGCGTGAACATGCAAGCCATTCTGATAGGAGAGCAGTCGACACGGGCTTGCACACGGAAACCAAACGGTAGAAAACCCACAAGCGGCCCATGACACAGTACCCTAACGAGGCAGATAAGGGCCAAAGGCTTGCCCTGCGACCATAGTGATCGGCCCGGCCCGGATGGCGAGTTCTCTTGAGCGACTCTCCACTTCCCGTCGTTCCACCGCTAGGAATAATCGCGATAGAATCGAGAAAAGACCTCACCGCCCGGTCAAGCGGGCTATTAGTAGTGCGGCCTTATTGTATGCGAAGAGAGGCCAGGGGGCGGGCCCCCATTCGGGTGCCCGAAACATATATCTACCCGATTTAGGGTTGGCCCCTAATTTCTACGGCTTGACACTGTTCGGGTGCCTCACTTGCCTGCGTATAACGTTTACCACCTCTGTTCGGGGCGGAAATGCGACATCTTTGTCTTCTCCGTTGGGCCAGCATATTTTGGATTATGAGCCTCCTCGTGGATTTGTCATTTCTCCGTTTGCTATGTATCACGGCTCCTCTGATCCATATGACCATATGTTGCACTTTAACCAGGCAATGATCCTTAACGCCAGGAACGATCGACTCCAGTGTAAGGTATTCATTCGCTTTGAAAGGTCACCTAGCTCACGGCGTGGTTCCATAAACTCGAGAGGGATCTCTAAACTCATTCGTGAATTATGGGCCACATTCGTCTCGATATTTGTGCTCGGATTCGGCGAGAGAAAGGCTTGTCAGTTCGCTCGATCCATGCGAAGTGGGACGGCGAATCCCGTCAGGACTTCGCGGGAGATTAGGACAAGCGAGTCCGGCAAATTGATACCTATAGTATGGATGTAGTGTTACAAAACTTCCAAAGAAGCTTTGGGCCGACCACTCCTTTCTTTTAGTCCCTTTCCCTCGACCCACCTGCCACTATGGAAGAACCGTATCGGCGGGCAGACAAATACTCCACTCTGGAGGATAATGTCGGAGGCGCCTCACAAGCGGTGTGATAGCGCCCGGAGCGCGGAAAGGCTATACAAAGGCCGGCTGAGCAGGAAGTCAAAATAAGGGCCAAAAGCCCCAGAGCAGTCCCGGAAAAGAAAGAGAAGGATCCCCCGATTCACCCCTCTTAACATCTCCCTACGTTGTTGCTCCCACCATGCAGGATCACCACGAGTTAAATGGCCCCATCTTGGGCAAATCCGGACCAACGCAACCGGTCATAGAGGTGTGACTATCATAGGGACCACGACCATGAAACAAATCACTGCCAGAGTCTGAAGTTCTTGGTATAAAGATTAATCCGGGCAGGGCACCTCAGAAGGTTCATTCGGGAGCCAGGCAGAGAGCAGCGCCCTGTGGCAGCGAGCTATTGTTGCTACGGAGCATCCGTCAGAGCCCCGACCCGCCATAAACTTCGTACTGGGAGGCCCAATCGATGATCAGTACCAGTCTAAAAAGCAGAGACAAAAAATGCTCCACGCGGCCTCAGTCAGAGCCAGAGTAAATATCATCAGTATCCCGGAAGCGATTATAGCGGTTCAACGATCATTATTTATATCCTTCCTCCTATAAACCCAACACGGGTCATACCCCCTATGATGCGCATACTCACCTTGTGTATTACTTAGGTTTCGATGTGCCACGGGGTCTCGTTGATCCAGACGGTCGCGGTGAGGTTGTTGCACCTTCTAGCGCTTTATGCGGATGAAAGTCACCTTTCAGTCACCTCGGTTAATTTGGCAGTCTTGTCTAGATTCAATGGGTCCATATGACCCGATTGGGTGATATTGCTCTCTGTCAAGGCGGGGACTAGGAAACCCGACCAAATTACTTTTTAATGGTTGAGAATTTGGTATATAATGATATCGTGTGAACGGCTACATACCATGAAAGCAATTCCCTCAACCTACCACCAAACTATCATTTATCTCACGGAACTCGGGCAGGTTGATCTCCAGGGTAGCCAATTAGTTGCTCGTCAGTACTATCAGCGCCGATTCCTGGCTGTGAAAGGGAAAGGGCCTAGATAGCTCGCGCTATGACTCATCCATCGTCATAGCGATTGGGCCCGGTGCCAGTCCACATAGAAGGCAGGAACAATTGGCAGTAGATCCCCTGCAGCCCATGCTCATAGGCGGCCCGGACAATTACACTTATGTTAATTCCTCATTGAAAGCGAGAGCTATTTGCGAAAGTACTAAAGGCTAACGTCGACGTGTTTGCTTGGGCCCATTCGGACATGACAGGGATCAACCCCGCGAATGCCTTCCACAAGTTGAACTTTCTCTTATCCGCCAAACCCGTTAGACAGAAAGTACGGCGCTTCCACCCGGACCGCCAACAGATCATCCAGGGCGAGGTAGATAACCTTTTGGAGGCTGGGTTCATCAGAGAAGTAAAATACCCAAAATGGCTAGCTAATGTGGTGGTAGTTCCGAAGAAAGAAGGCAAATGGCGGGTATGCGTAGACTACACGGATCTTAATGATGCATGTCCTAAGGATAACTTCCCTTTGCCCCTCATTGATCAGATTGTCGACGCATTGGCCGGGCATGGCATGTTATCATTCTTAGATGCATTCTCCGGCTACCATCAGATCCCCATGTACCCACTTGATGCCGAGAAAACATCTTTTATCACCCCTCACGGGCTATTCTGCTACAACGTAATGCCATTCAGATTAAAAAATGGCAGGGCCACATATCAGAGGCTGGTAACCAAGATGTTCCGGTCACTACTCGGGAAAACTATGGAAGTCTATATAGATGATATGTTGATAAAGTCCAAAGAGCGGCCGGATCATACTACTAATTTGTAGTAGGCATTTGACCTCCTCAGGACCTATGGTATGAAGCTCAATCCCGCAAAATGTGCATTCGGGGTTAGTGCGGGGCCGATTCGCAGGTTTTCATGATGACTTAGAGGCATTGAGACTGACCCTTTGACTTAAGCCATCACGGAGTATATAACTTGGATCTAGAAAGAAGTGCAACAACTCAGGTCGGTCATTGCTTTGGGACGGTTTATTTCTCGGTTCATAGACTGCTTAAAACCATTTTTCGCCACCTTAAGGGGAGCTAATCGGACCGAATGGGATGAGTGTGTCAGACTTTACCCGAGATCAAGCGGTATTTAACCGACCCACGATCTGGCAAGCCCGAAGCAGTGAAACTCTCTTTGTCTACTTAGCAGTCTTAGATACAGCAGTAAGTGCCGAATTGTTCAAAGAGAATGAAGACAAAAAACAAAGGCCTATATTCTTCGTCAGCAAATCCTTAGCCGATGCGGAGACCCGTTACAGCCATCTTGAGTAGGTCGCTTTAGCCCTCCGGATAGCAGCCAAGAAACTTCGCCCCTACTTCTAGGCACACCCCATTGTTGTATTAACTAACCTCCCCCTCCCGAGCACCATACATAAGCCTGACTTATCAGGAAGAATGGCTCGTTGGGCAATTGAACTAAGTGAGTACGACATCTAATACAAGCCAAGGCTTTCAAAAAAGGGGCAAGTGTTGGTTGATTTCATAGAAGAACTCCCCCGGGTTCTGGAAACCCGTCAGATAGTTTGGATTGGTTGTGCTAAATATTGGCAGGCGTCTGAACCAAGCCGGGGCGGGCGTTGGTTGATTTAAATCCCGTGCGAAGGATAAGATCGAACAAGCCATCCGGCTCGAGTTTAGTGCTTCGAACAATGAGTCGAATCTGAGGCCATCCTGGCCAAGACTCTGTGAAGTAGCCTCCTTATCTGCTTGCGTGAGCTCCTAGTCGAGTGATTCCCAATTGGTGGTCGGGCAAGTTAACGAAGAATTTGAATCCCGAGACCCCCGAATGGCAAAATACGTCTCCCGAGTGAAACAACGCTTGAGTAGCTTTTCGGCATGGAAGCTGGAGCACATTCCTAGAAACTCTAATGAAAAGGCGGACGCCTTGGATTCTATGGCCGCCTCTCTACCAATCACTGAACATATACTTCTGCTTATCTACTATCAGCCAGCTTCATCAATTGCATCCCCACAAATAAATCAGGTGGACAAGGACCTCCCTTCATGGATGGACTCCATTATATCTAAACGCAGGGACAACTCGAGTGAGAGGGACAAGGCCCGCGAACTTCAAGTCAGTCAAATTTAGATTTTCCTTGGTCAGTGGGCAACTATTCAAGCGATCTTGGTGGCCCATTAAAATGCTTGACCAGAAACGAGGAGCCAGTATGTGTTAGTAGAGGCGGCATGAAGAATATGTGGAATCATCCTAGCGAGAACTTTTGGCTCATAAGGCTCTTACGAGGTGTGACGATCATGAGATCTGATGCATGATTATACTAAAGTGTGATCGTTGCCAGCTGACTTGCTCTCTTGTCACGAGAAATCACGGTGCAGAATCGATCTACATTGCGAGCCCCTTTGGCCCTTTGCTTAATGGGATCGATATAGTCGGACAGTACCCTCTTGCCAGATCTAAGAAGTTATTATTGGTGGCCACTAACTATTTCAGCAAATGGATTGAGGCCGAAGCATTCTCCTCGATCAAAGATAAGGATGTCACTCAATTTATCTAGAAGAATATTGTGTATCAGGTTGACGTCTCGGATCAATCGTGTCGACAGCGGGCCCCGGTCGCGACCATGTCTCTCAGGAAACTTACATCATGAATTAAATATAAAAAATCTATACTCTACCTCACGGTTTCTGCAGAGCAATGGTTTGGCAGAAGCCTCAAACAAAACCCTGTTGACAGCTTTGAAGAAGTGGTTAGATTTGGATAAAGGCAAATGAGTAGATGAACTCCCAGGAGTACTGCGGAGCCTGAAATACGCACATGAAGCCCATTGGTATATCCCCGTTTGAGATTACTTACAGGATGGAAGCTATAATCCCTACGGAAATTGGTATGCCTACCATCCAGACAGACGTCCCCGAACAGGGGAATACAGATTTAATAGTCAAGGATCCAAAAACACTCGATGAATTGCGAGAGTCAGCGGCAATCAACATAGCATCCTACCAGCGCTGGTTAGTAAATTCTTATAATAAACGAGTCAAACCTCGGCCGTTCCAACCAGGGAATCTGGTCCTAAGAAGAGTATTTGAGAATACAACTGATCCAAATGTAGGAAAGTTCCAACCCAACTAGGAGGGACCATATCTTGTAACACGAGCCGGTGAATCCGGATCTTACGCATTAGACAAACTTGATGGAACCCCTGTACCTAGAATGTGGGGCATTTCTACGCATCTTAAAGTATTATCAATAAAATGGACCCGAAGACAAACACAAAGTCGCGGCCGGTATGCGCGAAGATCTCGAACTAGCGAAGATGTGTAAGCGAGACAGTAAGAATGGAAAAAAGTAGCCAGTGATGACTCCCTACATACCAACCGCCTAGGACCTACGGGCGCATTAAATGCAATGCTAACTCATCACTCCACTAGTCGCTTCGCTTCCTGGCGACGCTTAAACTATTAGGGCACAAGGAGAGAATACGGGCCGGATTGGTGAGCTCTCTTGTTGTCCTAACTTGTTGGGCCCCCACCCAAAGCCGTTCCATTAACGGGGATCCTTGAATGTCCCAGCTGATGGCCAATGGGTTAGTCCTTGCCTCGAGATAGAAAGTAAAGTACAAAAATATAGAGGTAGAACTAAGTACATAAATGTCAAAAGAATCTGATTTATTATTTCTTATGAAGCATTTATCATTACATTATGTTAATGAGAAATGACAATGGTGTATTAAAGCGACTCTATCAGTTGAATCGAGATGCGACGGAGGCTAAAGAAGAAGCGATGCTTGAGGAGTCGAAGAAGAAGAAGAACAAGAAGCAGTAGCAACATCACTACAAAAAAAAAAAAAGAAGATGGAAAGGAGGCTCAAGAAGAGTAAAAGCCCCGTTGATTTGGATAGGGGTGTCTTTGGATGCAGAGGATTCCATTAAGTTCATCACAAAAGGCCACCTAGAGCAATTCCGACTCGCTCAAACCATGTAATCTGCGGTTGATTCATTGCTTGGAAAGCAACGCTCGAATATCGATCCTGATCATCGCCGTTCATGATGGCAGATTGATTCGACCTTCCAGTTATCCTTCTCTTGGAAAGGCATTGGATCTTAGGTGGAACAACGAACCTCGTCACCCTCTAGCCTTTTATAGCGACCTCAGTCTGGTCGACTTCAATGACAGTGTGCATCTAATGCACATTTAACAAAGTTAGAAAATTCAAAATTGGAAAATACCAACATTAATGGCCTACTATTCCCCAAGATATGACGTTTAAACATGTTCTATTTTTTCTACTAGGGACGATCGACCTCCCTAGTAGGAAAAAAAGGCATAAGTGGAGTGCCATAGTTCCGACCAGACCCATACAACCGGACGATGGCCCCACTAGGCTTAACCTAGTAGCCCAACTTAAGAACCCAAATCCAGATATCCTCCCCTAGCCGGGAAGGGACAGACATTTCCTCGGATACCATCTACTGAAGAGGATTCCCCGTATGCCATCTCTTGGAAAGTTGGGTGGCTAAGTATTGCGGATAGATTCTCGTATGCACCGCTCCACATGAATTCAAGGTGACAGCATCTTAGGTTCTGTTCAGAATATGTCATTTAAAAGAAGAACCAGTCTCCACATACGAGACCTATACCTATCGATCTCCATTTAAAGGAAGAACCAGTCTCTACATGCGGGCTATCTGCCACCTTCCACTTGGGTTGGAGGGGTATCACTTTCCACAGTGGATCCCTTCTCTGATAAAGGAGGTCTGACAAATAGGTAAGGACTCTCGAAACCAAAAGACTAGAATTTTGAAAGAGGAGATTCTAACTTGAGCATCGGAGGCACGGCGGGGAAACCCCTTCCTGCTTTCTTGAGATTTGTTGTTTGTTTTGCAAGTTGTCAGGGGTAGGTGTATGTTCCGACAATCCAGTGACTTCGAAGATTCTGGAGACTACAGGAATCGACGCTCTTCAACAAAAAGATCTCGCCTCGGGTGCACTTCTTTGGTAAGATACAATACAACTTGAACAATGATATTCTTCCAATGAAATGTGCTTGATATGAAAGCACTTGAAAATTAAGTGGCAGGCACTTGAAAGAGAAGAGTGCTTGAAACACTGAAAGTGAGAGGTGTTGAAAGCACTTGAGCAAGAGAGAGAGATCTTGAGAGAGATCTCAAGGTGAGAAGTGTGTTTAGAGGAAGGGGCACCTATTTGTTGAGTGAAGAAGGCCCCAACGGATCTCTCCATAAATTAAGAGAAAAGGTAAAAAATAATTAATTCACTAATTGAAAAGGCCATGTCTTCTTCCAACGTCTTGAAGGACTTGGTTTAGAAGCTAAATAAAAGAAATATTAATATTTAAAACCAATCTAATTTCATTTGAAATTCAGTTACTCGTAGGAAAGATAATTTGTTTAAATATAACCTTAACCAATTTGACTTAAAAGGATAATATTTTATTTAATAAACAATAATAAAATAAATATGTGTTTGTTTAACATGAATCTAGAAAACAAGACCTTTAGTTGTTGTGATTTCTTTCTTATGACTAAGATAAACGTTTATATCATATTATAAATGTTGTTACATTGGAACATATTAATTCAGAAGCAAGACAGATGTTAACGTTGAGATCATTAAGTGTTCATTGGTTGTTGCTCTCAGTGAGAAGACAAAGAATCAAACGTGTTGAAGGATAATTTAAAAAAAAAAAAAAAAAAAAAAAAAACCTTGGATGTTAAAAAGAATGCTTAACTTGAATAAATCTAATGAAAAGACCATGATAGTCTAGACGGCGCCGCAACTGACCTTAGTCTTCAATGATGGCGGAATATGCCTGAGCAGATAAGGAATGAAGTTCCAAGTATTTTCTGTATTATTTCCGTTTATTTTTATTAAATGATTGTTTGACTTTAGATATTGAACTCATTTTTAAAATACGAGTTGATTTGAAAAATAAGTTTAATAAAGGAATAATACCATAAAGATGTTTTATTTTTTCAATATAATTATATATGAATAAATTAAAAACCAGTCATATATTTTATACTGGATATCAAATACAAGTATGTACAAATATTAGTACTTTAAAATTATATGAAATAAAATATGTTTAATATTTAAATTTGAATATATTCATGAAGAAAAAAATTTAATTATAATCTTACAAGATCTATTTTTTTTATTTAGAACTAATGGATTGTTGTTGTAACACACCAAAGACCATTGTAATAATTTTATTGAGGTGTAATATCGTTTGATCACTTGAATGATAAAAACTCTAGAATGACGTAGCAATGCGGGTTAATATATTACGTCTGACAAATTACATGATGGTATCGCAGCATGTAGTGGATTTCAAACGTAATATATTATGATTTAAGATTTGATATCGAATCACCCAAATATAAAAAAATTAAGCCCCCCTGATTAATAATAATAATAATATTCTTATTATTATTATTTACTTCATAACTTTGGTATACAATACCTTCTGGACTTTGCCCAATTTGTAATTAATTTTGCATTGTATTTGTAGGCAACAGCATTTTGATTTTCTTTTATTCATTTTTTTTTAATTTTTTAGTTGGCGTTATTATGCAAGAACGCCATTAACGATTGACTATATATCTCTGGCCAACAAATTCCCTTTCACACGCTCTCTAACGTGTAATTCCATCCATCCCTAACAATTTGTATTTCCTGGACTATAAATATGGAGAAATCATCACTATATATATAACAGAGTTTTTTCATCGATCTCCTCCTTGGGTAGATCATGGATTTGTTCAGCTGCTTGCTATGTCTTCTCGTCTCCTCGGCTTCCATTATTTACATCTTTGTTGTTTCATTACAAGAAGGCAAAATCCAGCACCAGCAAGCTCCACTAACCGGGACCTCTCCCATTGCCGATCATCAAATCTACTAAGCCTCGAAACAAACCACACGAATCCATGGCCGACCTCGCCGAAATCATGGCGACAGTCTCAAGCTCGGCTGCGTTACCACGGTAGTCGTCGCTGGCCGCCATGGCGAAAGAGTCTCCAAAGAAGGACCAGTCCTTCTACTGCAACCGGACCATTCCGGACGCCGTCCGGAAGCCTTGACCACCACCACCACTCCATCTGTGTAACACTGTTTCGACCAAATGGAGAACCCTCCGGAAGATATGCAATACAGAGCTATTCACTGCTAAAAAGCTGGACACCAACGCCCACCTCCGCCACCGGAAAGTTCAGGACCTTCTAGAAAACGTAGAACAAAGATGCAGAGAGGGTGGTGTCGTTGACATTGGAGCAGAAGCTTTTAGGACTACCCTTAATCTGTTATCGAACACCATTTTTTCTGTGGATTTGGTGGGACGGGATTCTGAGGGCTTGCAGGAGTTTAAGGAGTTGGTACGGGATTTGATGGAAGAGGCAGGGAAACCCAATTTGTCAGATTATTTTCCGGTGATTAGGAAGATTGATCCACAAGGTGTTAGACGTCGTATGACAGTTTATTCTGGAAAGATGATTGAGCTGTTGGATAACATGGTGAAGCAACGTCTCCGGTCAAGAAAAGTGGAGGGTTGGATGGATAGAAGCGATGTGATAGATACTCTTCTCAGGATCTGTGAAGACAGCAGTAATGTTCTTGATATCACTCATATTCCCCACTTGTTATGGGTTAGCAATCTGCCCCTCTTCTTCACACTCCTTAAATTAATTAAATCCAGTTTTGTCGTACTTTTACAATAAAAAAAATACCAGTCATGTTTGAAGAAAAAGTGCCGAAAGTAGTATTTAAATCCGTAGTTGATAACTACGTTTTTAACTTAAAAAAATTTAAAACCGTAATCAACAACTATGGATTTTGATGAGAACTTACTAGTGTAGACATATTTTTTCAAATTCATACTAAATTGGTATTTTATTTATTTATTTTAAGACAAAACTCAATTAAATCATCCTATTAGTGTGCCTCTACAAGGTTGAAAACTTACATGGATTGACTTTGCATATCATATCATGTTTTAGTATTATTATTATGTTCTTACAAGGAATCTTTTCTTCTTCATTCCACCCCTTTATCATTTGAGTCAAACCTTAAGACCTAACATATAGTTGAGATTAATTATGAATAACATAAAATAAATTATCCATAATTACTTCATTATATACATATATATACACACACTCGTATGTATATTATTAAAGACATGATATTCATATTAAATCCAAATCTTATAAGCTTAAATTATTAGGAGATTTGATCGTTTAAAATGGTATTAGAAGCTGGTTTGACAAGAGATCCTAGGTTTAAGCCATCTCTCTGTAATTTATTCCCCATTTATTGATTTGAAAGTCCTATGAAGGACTATTTGGTTATAGCTCTTCGTATGCGTTATGAGGCGTATGTAAGGGAGAGTGTTACAGGTATAATATTTATATTAAATTTAAATCCTACGAACTTGATATTTTAGAAGAGTTGTTTGTTAAACATATATGTTTGTAATGACATTAAAATATAATTGTTTGTGCTTAGCTTTAGCCTAAGGTTGGATCTTTGACTTGGTTTGGATTTAGACTTAAGCTTGTCTTTGCTTTGATTTATGCTTGAATAGTAACTTGAATTGAGATTGTACTTGTACCTTGACTTGGGTATAGACTTTGGCTTGATTGAGACATGTACTTAGACTGTAGCTAGATTAGGGTTTACCCTTGGCTCTTGGCACTAGGACTAGGACTTGCACTTAGCTTGTACATGTGCTTGAACTTCTCAACTTGTTTGGACTTGTGCTTAAATTTGATTTTCAAATATTTGAATGTTTAAAAGAACTCGAATCCTCAAGGTGAGCATTAATCAATCGACTCTTCAGTGTTTCAAATACTATGTCTATCTAGAAGTTGGAACCAAGATTCAAGTTTATTCACGGTCAAAACAAAGTAAGATAAGCAAATATGAGTTAGTGGTTTAATGATGATTTAAAAACTAGACTGATGATTGAATCAGAAAAGTTACCAATTCACGGTTTAGAGACCAAATTGATGACCAAAGCAGATTAAACCGAGACCGGTTTAATCTGATTTTTAAAACAATGCGGTTTAGTGCTTACATGTTTTAGTGGGGGTAAAGTATGAAACTCGAGCTCTAACCACCTTAGCTATAATGGGGATTTTTTTTTTCCCAATTTTTTTTTTCTTTTCCAATATCCTGAAGGGAAATTAGTGTGTATGCTGATTTGCAGGACCTATTTGGTGGAACTGATACAACTTCAAACACTTTGGAATGGGCAATGGCAGAACTATTACACAATCCGGAAACAATGGTGAGACTCAAATCAGAGCTCCTTCAAATCATCGGTAAAGACGAACAGGTAAAAGAATCAGACATCGCTCGACTTCCATACTTGCAAGCTGTGGTGAAAGAAACCTTCCGAATGCATCCAGCAGCTCCATTATTACTCCCACGAAAAGCTGAAGCAGACACAGAATTATCTAACTGATTATTAAGGAATGCACAAGTCACTTGTCGTGTGTGATTGTGGCGAGATCGAATCTGTGGGAGAATCCTGATTCGTTCATGCCGGAGAGGTTTTCAGGATCGGACATGGATGTGAGGGGCCAGAATCTTGAGCTGATACCGTTCGGCGCCGGGCGCCGGATCTGTCCCGGGTTGCCACTGGGTATTCGGATGGTTCAGTTGATGCTGGCTTCTCTTGTTCACTCCTACGATTGGAAGCTTGAAGATGGGGTTACCCCGGAGAACATGAACATGGAAGATAAGTTTTTCGTCACCTTACAGAAGGCTCAGCCTCTGCAGGCTTTCCTATACATGCTTGAGAGGCTGTTGGCTCTTGTGCAAGTGTTTGAACGGACCCCAAATATTTTGTGGTGCAATATTATGGATTTTTTTGAGATTTATGGAGTCATATAGTATGGAGGTGTATTTTAGGGTTTTAATGTTTCTTCTTAATAATCGCAATACCCTTTGTATTTATATATTTGAAAATATTCGATCTTGTATTTGTATTTGTATTTGAAGTGTCTTCTTCGTTGTGTTCTTTTTTTCCTTTTTTGATGTAAATCTGAATTCTTATTCTCATTTTCTTTATTACCTATTTTCGATTTTTAAACATATAAATTGTGTACAAGATCAATGTATTAAAGTAACATAATAAACATCAATATTAAGAAATTTATTTTCATTATGTGATTACATATTGAAAGCTTGACAGTAATCCATAACTTAATCAGTCTAAACTTGACAAACATGCCATCAAGCCCATGCGCGCTACATAATCCATTAGAAGCTTAGGTGGGAGAGTATTTGTCAAATGACCCGCCAACATGAGTGTATTCACAATGTGTTCAATAAAGACAACTCAATTTTGAACTAATTCCCTTACAACAAATACTGGTATGTGTATTTGCTGATCCTTTTACAGTTTTAATTATTTTTGGAGGAATTGAACAACAACACTCTTATCATAATATATTCTCAATAAGTATATTCCTTCGAATCAGCAACATATATAAATTAAAGGATAAAGTTTCTCAACCATATTGCATGATAGGTGGCTTCATAACATGCTATATATTGTCTCTATTATAGAAGCTACCAGTGATTGTTTATAGCTCTTCAAAGAAATAGGTTCTTTCAAAAGCATAAAAACATAGTAAGATATAGACCTTCAAGTATATTTACAGCCAACATAATATGAATTAGAATAACAAATGATCTCTAGATTATTTGTTATTCTATATGTTAGCATATAGTACTTAGAGTGGTACATTAATGTAGCTGCGAAACGTACAACTGCCATATTATGAAGACCCGATTTCTTTTAATGAGTTGGCCAGTGAGGCCTATATTACTGTCACATAGGAGAGAGAAAATCAACAAATCAAATCTCCATGTTTTATTTTCCCTTAACTAATGTACCATTGATATAACTGTGTTACATTAGTGTTATAATAGTGATACATTATAACAACGATACATTCATGTACCACTGAAAACATGCACTCTCAACTTATGAAAACCAAATTCTCTTTAATGAGTTGTGATTGGGCCATATTTCTAATACATGGGAGAGAAAATCATCGAATCAATCTATATTTTAATACTTCCCTCAACTAATGTACCAATGATATAACTATGTTACATAAGTGTTATAACAATGGTACATTATAACAATGGTATATTAATGTACCATTGAAAACATGCACTCTCCTTCTATGAAGACCAATTTGCCCTTAATGAATTGATGAGTGGGCCCCATATTTAGTCACATAGGAGAGAGAATTATCAAATCAAATCTCCATCTTTTCACTTTCCTGGACTAATGTACCACTGATATAATTGCGTTACATTAGAGTTATAACAGTGGTACATTAATGTACCACAAAAACATGCACTCTCCCTCTATGCAGACCAATTTGCCTTTAATGAGTTGATGAGTGGGCCTCATATTTTGCCACATAGGAGAATATAAATTAACAAATCAAATCTCCATATTTTCACTTTTCTCGACTAATGTACAACTGATATAACCGTGTTACATTAATGTTATAATAGTGGTACATTATAACAACGGTACATTAATGTACCACTGAAAACATGCACTCTCAACTAATGAAAACCAAATTGCCTTTAATGAGTTGACGACTGAGCCTCATATTCTAACACATAGGGGAGAGAAAATCATCAAATAAAATCTGTGTTTCTCTTCCCTCAACTAATGTACCATTGATATAATTATGTTACATAAGTGTTATAATAATGGTACACTATAACAATGATACATTAATGTACCACTAAAAACATGCACTCTCCCCCTATGAAGAGCAATTTGCCCTTAATGAGTTGTGAGTTGGCCCATATTCACCAGCATAGGAGAGAAAATTATCAAAACCAAAATCCTCCCATCTTTCACTTCCCTTGACTAATGTACCACACGATATAATTGTGTTACATTAGTGTTATTAAATGTACATTGAAGTTCGTGCCACGGTAGGGTGATACGGAATCAAAAAATTTGTATCCTATATATTCCTCCCTGCTATGGTAGTCAAACTCTTTGCGATTATGGTAGTCTAGGGTCGAACACGGGGATGGGTTTTCTTTGTACAAGTGATTTGGTGGAAGTAGCGGGTGAATTAAATTTGGATTTTTGGGGTTTGGTAAAAACGTGAGGATAATGTTTGAGAATTGAAATTTAAATAAAATAAAATAAAAGAAGTCTCAGCAAAGTGTGAATTTCTTTGGATTCGGGTTCTAAAGTTCACTGAGGGGTTCTTGGGTCAATCTCCTCGCGTTGGGGAAGATGACCTATAGTCATTTTCCCAGAGCTGGGATCTTGTTTAGCTTTTAAAGAAACTAAACCACATGATTTTTCCTTTTGAAAGATGGCATTTCCACGAACATTCATGGTCCCCAAGCAGTGAACACCTATCTCAGAACTCATCTTACATTAACAAATAGAGCCTTCAATGAATATCAATGGATCCTAGTATTAAGCATCCAATGAACCTAAAGATTGCCAAATCTTGGTCAATCAAGATGCACCCTAAGGATTTGAGCGGCCCCTTACCCAGGCCGACCAGTTTGGGCGGATCAGGCAGGAGTCAGGGATACCACTAAAATCACTCAATCATAAAATCATATCTTTGCGGAGCGTTTTCAAAAATTGGGCAAGCCAGCCAAACATTTAACATTTAAAAAATACATTTACAATGAGGCATCCGAGCCTTTTCAAAATGAGGAATTTACAAAAATAGATGTTAGTGCAAATTGTTTTACAAATATTAATATCAAAAGGCAACATGAAATGAATGCACATGTCGAACATACCAGGAGAATTTCCTGCTTTATGACTCGGCTCACCGATCTTGGGTCGCTTTGAACACTGCTCTATCACTCGATTTTTCTTGGCGTTGGTAAACAATACTTCTCAAGCATTTCTCATGCTTAGTGGTTCTATTCAAATCCATTCCACCAGTTCGATTTAAATCACATTATACATTTGGCAATTTAAAACTTGCAAATCATTATGGATGATCGTCTCCATCTGATACATATACTTGTTTTATATATAATTAGTCATGGTTCATTGATCATCCCAAAATACACTCATATTCAATATTCGCAATCTCAAGCAATTCAATTATGCTCCGCAATTGATTCGGTTACGCAAATAAATTCAGGTTCTGAAATTCAATTCGAGTTATGCGAGATCAATTCGATTATGCGAATCAATTCGATTGTGCCCGATCAATTAGGTTATGCCCATATGAATTTAACCTGTCTTCGATATCGGAATGCTTAGAGTCAAACACGATCCGTGAGGCTGCGGTCGGTATCAAATGGTTTTATAACAGTACGATGCGTTGACCAAACCAACCACACACTACAGATTTATGACACTATTGCAAAGGACTGTGTCTAATCGACAACGGCACCAAAAACACAATTAGCAGGACCGAACTCGTACGAATTATGACACTTTATTACCGAAGGACTATTGTCTAATCCCGAACAACGGCGTAAAACTTGATGTCCTTATGCTATAAACCACGATCTTAGAGTAAATCATTTTCAAAAGTTGGTTTTGGTCGATGTGCGCAAGTGCCTGGTCGAGCAAAAATAAAATGGATTTAGAATCGGATATCGATCCACGAGAGATCTTAAGAGTTTAAATACGACTACTGCGACTACTCAATTTTCATACTATTTGGACCGCAATGATAATAGAATCCGGCATTGAGTCTTCGGAAAAATTAAGCGAACAAAGGAAAATAAATGAACTATCCAACATGCGAAAATAAAGAATAAAGAATAGTTAATTTCTAACAAAAGAAATGAATCACTGAATAGTTATCCCTCGAAGACACATCGATAGAAAGCTGATTTAAGTGACCCATCGGTCTTGTAGTTAATTCGATAAAATTTCTTGATTATCTCAGGATTTCCAAAATGCATCCAAGGTTGTGGTGCGAAATTGGATCTCTCCACACTTCACATTTCATCATCTAATTTATGACTGATTCTCGAATCACAGGGATTAGATAACTACTTTTAATAAGGGACTTCCTTGTCTGGGTATTTTCTTTTGCAATACACTTCATACCCATTTTATGAATTTGTAAACCTTAGCTCCCAAGTTACTCGGTCAGAAGTAAGGATATACAACTTCCCAGTTGCTCCTCCTCGAAATTAGAATAGATCAACCTTTCCTTGATTAGATCGCACAGCCTTAACACCGGGATTAGCCTCGCTATCAGGGTGAGGTGAACTCTTTCTTGTTTAAATAGATAACTCATTCAACTAAGTTCTTGATTTCAAGTGAGAAGAGGATTATCTAAGTGAACACAAAGCTCAAAAAGATCCTAATAGCAGGTTAGTATACGCTAATGTACATTACTCTCGGGAATGTCTTCCACAGCGTAATCACTCGGAGGACCTCCTTGAAATCGAGCAATGAGCGCAAATCTTAGAATTTATAAGAGCGTGTCCAGGTCCCAAGACAATAGACCCAAAACCCAGTAAATTCATTAGCGAAATTAACAAGAATTTCTTTGGAAACGACTACGGGAAAGATAAATTCGACTATAACGTTCCTTAATGGAAAATTTGGATTCCTCATTCTTGAATTACATTTAACATTCCTCGATCATAAGAATAGCGCAATTTAATTGAAACAATCGAATTCCATAAATTTATCCCGAACTTCAAACATTCCGGGTAGTAATTTGAAAGAAATTGAAATGCGCATTAGAGCTTGACTCAAAAGATAACATCAGTTGAAAATACCTTGAAAATAAAATACGAGCATAATCGCTCTAAAGCAGCGGAAATAAAAAAATTAAGAAAAATAAAAGAAAAGAAAAGAAAAATAAAGAAAAAATAGAGATTTCAGCTATCGGACCTCTAAATCTTGTGGCGCAACTACTTTAATGAAATTGGATAGGCTGCGTATTTATAGGGTTCCTCGGTGGGCCTAATCCCAGTGTAACTGTTGTGGATTTTAGAGTATCAGGGCCCCGATCCTTTATTCAAGTCGCGACCCGGTTTCCTTGTCGACATCATCGATGTCGACATCAATCTCAACGTCCAGCGGCGTCAACTTACTCTATGTAGCCTTGGTTGGTCATTCTTGATGTCGCGACATCTTATCTTTATCGCGACATCTTCTCGCGTCTTGGCGAGGTTTCAATTGTTCTCTCGATGTCGCGGCGTCGATGTTAATTCGCGACCTCATTTCGAGTCATCTGCGATCTTCAAGCGTGTCGCGGATGTCGCGACATCAATCGCATTCAATCATCTTATGGGCTATGAAGCTTATTGGTAAATGATGTCGCGGCGTCAATATCTTGTCGCGACATCACTTCGCTAACCTCACCCTTCAAGCGGCGGTGCGATTAATCGCGACTTGATCTCGTAATCGCGACGCCGATATAATAGTCTTCTCTTGATGGTTCTTGATGTATCGTGACTTGACCTCTTGTCGTGACATCGCCGATGTCGCGTGACATCAATCCTAGTTCTCTGGGGCTTTCAAGCGGTTGTACTCCCGATGTCGCGACCTCGATCCGCGATCGCGACATCGACTAAATCTGAGTCTTTAACTTGTCTTCGGATGTCGCGACATCAATATGTTGTCGCGACTTCGATTTATGACTCTGTAGCTTTTAACTGTGGCTCTTGATGTCCCGACTTCACTCTCCGCGTCGCGACGTCGGCTCATTCCTTGCGGCTTTCTCGAGAGTAGTCTCAAGTGCGTGACCTCCAATATCTTGTTATCAATATCGCGACCTAAATAAGATTTCCTTCAATTTCTGATGTCGCGACCTCGTATTGATTTGTGTAAACTAGCGCATCAATGAATCAGCCAGTTCTTTTCATTTCTGCTCTGCTAATTGATTGCACTCTTATTCCACTTATTTCTGCAATTTTTTACTGCTTTTTCTTCTTTCTTCCATTTTACCTTAATATGGATGGGTGAGTTCAGCCGTATTTACGCAAGTAATTGTCTCTTT
The DNA here is from genome assembly GCA_016808115.1 of Tetrastigma voinierianum. Taxonomy (NCBI): domain Eukaryota; kingdom Viridiplantae; phylum Streptophyta; class Magnoliopsida; order Vitales; family Vitaceae; genus Tetrastigma; species Tetrastigma voinierianum. The sequence continues at coordinate 973,347 of JAEQBH010004115.1, forward strand.
TTATATGAAAATTAGGAAAAATGGACTAAAAATAGATGACTTTTAAGCTCATCAAACTCCCCCAAACTTAAAATTTTATTTGTCCTCAAGCAAAGAAAAGAAAGAATTGTTTGTCCTCAAACAAGAAGGACATTTTAATTTTGTTTTTTTCATCCTTTATGCGCCACACCTTTCTAATCTAGAGCTAAAAGATATCGGCCCCGATAGTGACTTAGGTTTTTAGATGAAAGAATAAAGCATGGTATACTTTTATTACAAAATTTCTTGATAAACTAATGTATTTACACAGTTTATTTATCAAGTCTTACTCTGTGTGTGTGTGCAGGTCAGCAATCCTTCTCAACTTCTTCTTGGTTTTAGTAAATCTTATGTGAGTTTTTCTTAAATTGTTTATTCCAAGTCCCATATGCTTGTTTTTTCATATTAGTCTCCACTAATGTAGGTGATTCCAACCTTCAAAAATCAATCGGAGTCTTTGGCTTGTAATGTTAGGCTTGTTAAAAAGGGGTAGGATGAATGGAATTTTTCGGGTTGAGATTACCCAAACTCTTTCTTTTCTCCCCCAGCTATTCTGTCGCAAAAAAACTCCCCCCGAACTTTATGTTTGGGATATATGAATTTATTCTTTCAAAGGTATGCTCCCAATTCTCTTCTGTGGTCGATTTTTGGGAATTTTCCTTCTAATCGCCCCTTAGGAATATGCTATGTTTTTGTCTTTTAGGCTTTCCTAACACTCTTAGCCCAGCTTTGGGTTAGTAGCTCAGCCACCGGATAGTATTAGGGTACTAGGTGTTGAAACACCTAAGAACTTAATTGTTAGAGAGAGTTAGGCCACAAGACAAAAACACTAACTTTCTTTCCTTTTTGTATTTCTGTCTTGATCTCTCCTCCTTCACCTTCTGTACATCTCTTTTGCCTTTCCCTAATCAAACTCCCCGAACTTCATCTCTTTCACTCTCGCTTTTTGAGTTCTTGGGTCATCTAGGTTCTTTCTTTGGAAGTTTAGTGATACAGGATGGCTTGGGCTTTTCATTGGCTTATTTTGAAGACATGGAATATCGTGGCTCAAATTCGGGGGACTGAGGTGTATGCAAAAGCATATACATAGTGAATTAATTGGAAAGCTCAGTTGTTCAATAATGGCACCTCATTTTTTTGTCGGTTGTTTCAACTAGGATTTCGCCTCAATCAATATTCAAACAAGTTCTAGGACTGTGGATTACAAATTCGAATTCGAGAAATTTTCCTAATTTCGATCAAAAGTTTCAAGGGTCTTTGTTGACGAGGTGTATTATTTCATTCAAGACTTGTGTTTATTCAGCGTCTAATTACATTGGTTACCCGAAGTACTTTGTTATCGGAAATTAACCAATTTCTCGAGTTTTCAGCCCCAAAGCGAACTTGAACAAAGCGGTATACTCTTAGTTCGGTTTCATCATTCATCATTCCATTCTTTTCGGATAAATTGAGCGAACATAAATGTTATTTTGATTCTAACGAGAAAAATAAACTAGTACGAAACGCAATCCACATCATGATCAACCAATTTGTAAAATCAACGAGAATTTTATTCAAATATCAAAGGATTTCAATATTGTTCGAGCTGTTTCAGTACAACATTTTCACTAAGTTCATCCTGTTCTAAAATCCTATCTTTTCTCCAGAAGTTTGCATCCCCCGCTTCAAAATTTGGTTCTCCAGACCTTGAGCTCCTAATGACGGTCGGCCGTGTAAGGTCCGTGCAACAAGTGGAGGTACACTTCTACCTTTTCTTTGGAGCTTCTTGGTTGATGGATTCTAACTTGTCCATATTCCCTTCCCGTCAAACTGCAGATTTGAAACGAATGTTTTATGGAACACGTGGTGGAATTGGGTTGTTTTCCCACTCCCTTCCATAAAGCGGCGAATTCATCCCTTGGACTCTTCCTTCACTCTCATTCTCTCCTTTCCTTCATTTACTTGTTTCTAATTCCTTGTTCTCCGTCTTTTTATAGTGTTTGCGTCTCTTGGGAAGAATAAAGTCATTTATAAATTCCTTCAATTTTCTATGGGAGGATTAAATGAGATTCATCGATTCATGTCCCTTCTTATATTTTCAACGGATTTTTGGCTTTTTCTAGAGAAATTTGGATCGTTCTCTTTGAATCTCTTAATTCTCCTCAGATTATGCTCTTTGAGCGAGGTATTCCTGGCTGATTAGATCGAGATGGATTTACATTTATTACACTGTTATTATGCATAAGTCGAAAAATTTGGGAGTGAATTAGTTCCATGGACTTTGAATGAAACTAGACATTGGGTTTAATGTTTGACATTGCACATTGAAGTTAATGCATTAACTAATGAGCCTTAAAATTACATGCATTAGCTCTTTGGAAGTACGTTATCGGGTTTCTAAGTTATGACCAGAGAATGTTCTTTATTTCGGTTATGACTAAATTTCATGTTGGCTTTCTTTTCCACTTATTCTTCATTCTCTCACATCCTTGGTGACCCTCTCGAACTATGTTATGTCTCAAAACAAGAAACAATTCAACTTAGTGCAATATCACGAGTTGTTCAATGTCACTCAAACAACCACAACTCAATTTATTTTATCATCACGAAATTATTAATTTCTATTATTTCTCATATTCAATAGTTAAGCATTTCATGCAAGATAAAAATAAATTCCCCCAAACTTGCAATCATGCTACTTCAAATATAAAACTCTAACAATTATTTCAACTCTAATGCAATAAAAGATAGAGAAAGGAATGAGAGAGACTCCCCTTTTTATTCCAGTCATGTTATATCAGCTGTCCTGAATGTGATTTTAGAGATTCTTCTTTCTGTGCAATCTTCATTCTTTCCCACGGCTACGCCGTTTTAGCTTTTAGTTGGACTTCCTTTCATTCAACCAATGCAACATTGCATCGGTTTAGCCTCTATGGGCGACAATTTGTCCATCCATGATCCTTTGCTCTCTTAAATGCCATTTCTTCTGAAATTTCAAATGAGCCCTAATGTTGTATTAAACAAGATCTTTCCTATGTATACTTGTTCTCCGCTTTCCCCATGTTTGGAATTAGTAATTTCCTTCTTTGTCGGAAAAGGAAGGGATGGGTAAATTTGCTGAAATAAGCTCATTAGCTCCTTCCATGTGTTAACTTGATTCATATGGTAGGGAGTTAAACCATGTTGCGACCATATCTCGTAAGAATGGGAATAGCTACTTGTTGAATAACTTCTGGCTCCACGCCCATTCAACAACGATATTAGCCATCACGAGAATCTCGGGTGCTCGTTTGGATCTTCGGTGGGATGACGAGAGCGATCTTGTTGGACCATGGTTATCGATCTTCAGTTCGAGTTCAAAATTATTAGCATTGATTCTTGGCATGCGTTCTATTCTTAAATATTTATTGTGGATGAATGAATTCCATAAATTCTCCATAGTGTCATGCTCCTTGAGGTCTTTTCTTTGCCCATTCTGGTTGGCTACACCGTCCCAATCCTTTATCGTCATGGGTGTATGTTTGTCTTCACGAAATCAAAGTACACTCAGATCAATAGGATTAGCCTAATCAACAAACATTTTCAATATGGGTTGTTAAGGGTCAGTGGCTACAAGAGTCACTGCTTGGAACGCTATTTTTGTTCTTTTTCTTTTAAAAATGTCCAAATTAGTATTTCTTTCTTTCATCTGAATATTGATTTACTTAAATTCTTTCGATCCCCGGCAACGGCGCCATAAAACTTGTTGACCAAACCAAAACACACATACAAATTTATGACACTATTACCAAAGGACTATTGTCTAATCCCCGGCAACGGCACCAAACTTTGTTGGCCGGTTCAAAGAACTTCGTACAAATTTATGACACTATTACGAAGGACTATTGTCTAATCCGCAAACATGGCTGTAAAACGATGTCCTTATACTATATAAGCCACCAATCTCTTAGAGTAAATCATTTTCAAAGTTGGTTTTGATGCGATATTACGCAAGTGCGGGTCGACAAGTAATAAAATGGATTTAAGTCCGGTCTCGATCCACGAGAGATCTCAAGAATTTTAAATCAACTACCACGACTACTCAATTTCCATACTATTTGGACCACAAACGATAATAGAATCCGGCATTAGGTGCTGGAAAATTAACGAACAAGGAAAATAATGAACTATCAACATGCGAAAAATAAAAGAATAAAGAATAGTTAATTTCTAACAAAGAAATGAATCTTGAATAGTTATCCTCGAGAAGACACATCAATAGAAAGCAGTTATAGTGAACTATCGATTCACGTAGTTAATTCGATAAAATTTCTTGATTATCTCAAGTTAAAATACGTCAATGCGTTGTAGTGCGTTTGGATCTCCACGCTTCATTTCATCGTCTAATTTATGACCTAATTCTCGAATACGGGAATTAGGTAACTACTTTTAATAAGGGACTTCCTTAATCTGAATTATTTTCTTTTGCAATACTTCATACCCATTTATGAATTTATCAAACCTTAGCTCCCAAGTTATCGGTCAAGCAGGATATCTGACTTCCGGATTGCTCCTCCTCGGGGAATTAGAATAGATCAACCTTTCCTTGATTAGATCCACGGCTAGCTGCGGGGGTTAGCCTCGCTGTCCCAGGGTGAGGTGAACTCTTTGCTTGTTTAAATAGATAACTCATTCAACTCGTTCTTGATTTCAAGTGAGAGAGGATTTATCCTAGAGTGGCCACAAAGCTCAAAAAGATCCTAATATGGGTTAGTATACCTTGAGAAATGTACAGTACTCTCGGGAATGTCTTCCTGTGTCCTTTCAGGACCTCCTTGAAATCGAGAGGCTTGATGGCGCAATCTTAACGGGTATAAGAGCGTATTCAGATCCCAAGACAATAAACCCAAAACCAGTAATTCATTATTGAAATTAACAAAGGCTGGCTGGAAACGACTACAGGAAAGATAAATTCGAACTATAACGTTCACTTAATGATTTGGATTCCTCGATTCTTGAATTACACGTCTGACATTCGATCATAAGAATAAGCGCAATTTGAAGCGAAACAATCGAATTCAGAAATTTGTCGAACTGGCATTGGGTAGTAATTTGAAAGAAATTGAAATCAAATTCAAACGGCTCAAAGATAACATCAGTTCGAAAAATACAACGAAAATAAAAATACGAGAGCATAATCTGCTCGTGAAATAAAAATTAAGAAAATAAAAAAGAAAAGAAAGAAAATAAGAAAAAATAGACTTTTCATTATCAGACCTCTATGCGGCATGAAACTACTTTAATGAAATTTGGATAAACTAGTATTTATAGGGTTCCTCAGGTGGGCCCCTAATCCCAATGTAGCCTGTTGTGGATTTTTAAGTATCCAGGCCCAGTCAGCACATTGAAATCAGCGACCGGTTTCCTTAATGTCGTGACATCGCCGATGTGACATCAATCTAAATCATGGCGATCAACACTCTATGTAGCCTTGATTTGGTCATTCTTGATGTAGCGACATCACTATCTTGTGTGACATCTTCTCCGTGCTTAGCGGGTTTCAATTGTTCTCTCCTGATGTCGCGCGTGTTGATATCACAGTCGTGACCTCGGCTCGAGTCATGCGGTCTTGTGATGTCTTGGATGTCGCGACATCAATCTCTTGTTGCGACATCATCTTATGGAGCGTGGAAGCCATTTGATCATCGATGTCGCGGCGTCAATATCTTGTCGGCGACATCACTTCATGACACCTCACCGCTTCAAGCTGGCGGTGCGGTGTAGCGACGATCTCATGTCGTGACATCGACTTATGGCTTGCGATCTTCTTGATGGTTCTTGATGCCATTGACTTCAGCCTCTTGTCGTGACATCATGGTATCAGCGACATCAATCTAGTTCACAGGGCTTTCAGCGGTTGCTCGATGTCGCGACCTCGATCCGCGTCGCGACCATCCGGCTTAAGTCTTTTGCGGTCTTTGGCGATGGCCGGATGTCGCGACATCAATATGATATCGCGACTTGATTGCCAATACGTAACTTTGGCTTGTGGCTCTTGATATCGCGACTTCACTCCGCGTCGGCGACGTCGGCTCATTTCATGCGGCTTTCTCAAGAAGCGATCTCCAGTAAGTGACCTCGATATCTTGTTATCCATGTCGCGACCTAAATAAGATTTCCTTCAATTTCCTGATGTCGCGACCTCGCGAAGTTGGTATGTAAACCCCAGCGCATCAATCGGCCATTCTTTTCATTTCTGCTCTACGCCAGTGTTTGCACTTTTATTCCCGCTGACTACGCAATTTTTGCTTTTCTTCTTTCTTCATTTTACGCATGCGGATGGTGAGATTTCACTTCATATTTCTGCAAAGTAATTGTCTCTTTTATATGAAAATTAAGCGAAAAATGGACCTAAACTAGATGACTTTTAAGCTCATCACGGTCCTTTAGGCTGTGACTGGATTATAAACAGAAATCAAAATAGTGAACACTCTTAGATGCGGTCCCAGTTGGGGTACGCTGATCAGATGACACATCAATACAATAGTTCGCGATCTTGCTATTTGACCCTATTGGTATACCAATCTATCCTTAATGCAAAATAAACGGTTAACATTCTATTAAGGGCGTTCAAATCCTTTATAGCAAAATATAGTACAATATATACGCTTGTATAAACAGTTTATTTTCAATAATCATGCAATTTTATAACAAACATTTTCACAATCACTTTCTCAAATCAATTAAATCAATTCAATATGCTTTTAGAACAAACATGCCAAAACT